>CM026280.1:16686389-17068226 GCA_014851415.1 Cnaphalocrocis medinalis
CCTTGTTACCAATAAGATATGGATGGATCCTTAATGACGGTCGGTACGATTTCGATTGGTTCCACGGCGAGGAATGTCCCCAAAAAGTATGTGACACAACGGAACCGGATGAGGAATCAGGCGAAGAAGATGATGACGTCATAGGTAAATTAAATAAATCTTAACATCTTTAATCTGTACGTAAGACTTTGATTTTGACAAAAACATTATGTATGTTTCAGAAAATGATAGAGAAGATAATTCGGACGTCGATGATTCTGATAACAACTCAGCGGCTGATTCCGACACTGAATAATTTAAATAGAAACCATATTAATATTATATAATTTTTTTCTTAAAAATAATTGTTTAATTTCTTCACATTATTACAATGAAACAAATCAATCCATACTAATATTATAAATGCGAAAGTAACTCTGTCTGTCTGTCTGTCTGTCTGTCTGTCTGTCTGTCTGTCTGTCTGTCTGTCTGTCTGTCTGTCTGTCTGTCTGTCTGTCTGTCTGTCTGTCTGTCTGTCTGTCTGTCTGTCTGTCTGTCTGTCTGTCTGTCTGTCTGTCTGTCTGTCTGTCTGTCTGTCTGTCTGTCTGTCTGTCTGTCTGTCTGTCTGTCTGTCTGTCTGTCTGTCTGTCTGTCTGTCTGTCTGTCTGTCTGTCTGTCTGTCTGTCTGTCTGTCTGTCTGTCTGTCTGTCTGTCTGTCTGTCTGTCTGTCTGTCTGTCTGTCTGTCTGTCTGTCTGTCTGTCTGTCTGTCTGTCTGTCTGTCTGTCTGTCTGTCTGTCTGTCTGTCTGTCTGTCTGTCTGTCTGTCTGTCTGTCTGTCTGTCTGTCTGTCTGTCTGTCTGTCTGTCTGTCTGTCTGTCTGTCTGTCTGTCTGTCTGTCTGTCTGTCTGTCTGTCTGTCTGTCTGTCTGTCTGTCTGTCTGTCTGTCTGTCTGTCTGTCTGTCTGTCTGTCTGTCTGTCTGTCTGTCTGTCTGTCTGTCTGTCTGTCTGTCTGTCTGTCTGTCTGTCTGTCTGTCTGTCTGTCTGTCTGTCTGTCTGTCTGTCTGTCTGTCTGTCTGTCTGTCTGTCTGTCTGTCTGTCTGTCTGTCTGTCTGTCTGTCTGTCTGTCTGTCTGTCTGTCTGTCTGTCTGTCTGTCTGTCTGTCTGTCTGTCTGTCTGTCTGTCTGTCTGTCTGTCTGTCTGTCTGTCTGTCTGTCTGTCTGTCTGTCTGTCTGTCTGTCTGTCTGTCTGTCTGTCTGTCTGTCTGTCTGTCTGTCTGTCTGTCTGTCTGTCTGTCTGTCTGTCTGTCTGTCTGTCTGTCTGTCTGTCTGTCTGTCTGTCTGTCTGTCTGTCTGTCTGTCTGTCTGTCTGTCTGTCTGTCTGTCTGTCTGTCTGTCTGTCTGTCTGTCTGTCTGTCTGTCTGTCTGTCTGTCTGTCTGTCTGTCTGTCTGTCTGTCTGTCTGTCTGTCTGTCTGTCTGTCTGTCTGTCTGTCTGTCTGTCTGTCTGTCTGTCTGTCTGTCTGTCTGTCTGTCTGTCTGTCTGTCTGTCTGTCTGTCTGTCTGTCTGTCTGTCTGTCTGTCTGTCTGTCTGTCTGTCTGTCTGTCTGTCTGTCTGTCTGTCTGTCTGTCTGTCTGTCTGTCTGTCTGTCTGTCTGTCTGTCTGTCTGTCTGTCTGTCTGTCTGTCTGTCTGTCTGTCTGTCTGTCTGTCTGTCTGTCTGTCTGTCTGTCTGTCTGTCTGTCTATTACAGTTTTTGTGTTTCTCTATAATTTTTTTCAGAACAGTTTCTTTTGAACGGCAATACTGTATAACAATTGTATTTTACAATATCATGTTAAAAAAAAAGTTCCCGTACAGGATCAAATGATTTTACACCTTTATAAATCAAGAATACGATGAAATTAAGATAATTATTGATATACATTCAAATGAACAATCATTTTTTGACGGCATTATTTTTAATAGTACTTTTAAGTGTCAGATAATGTTTTGGAACCAAAGCCGTACTTTTTCAAATCCCCTTGGACCACAGAAACAGAGGGGGTTGCAACCCTCGGTTTTTCCCCTTGTCGCATGATTTTTGTACGGCGTTGCGGAATAATGTATTAGAAGCAGTCCTGAAATAGCATGAAACTGATGCCGTACAAAATCAAATGATCGAATTCACCCTGGAAATTGTCGGAAAATCAAAAAGAAAATCCGACTTTTTGGACCACCTTTTTTTTACGGCACTATGCGTTGTCTATTATTTTTCATGAATCTATCGATTAGTAAGAATGCCGTACAAAAATATATGACCAAATCCGATATCCCAGGCCGGTTATGGCTACACGCCAAAATTTCAACTTTGCTGATACGATGTTTTATCGTTTTTCCGTACGCCTGTTCAAAACACATACGAAAAGCATCGCAGTTTGCTGTATTTCGATTATGACCAAATCTGATATCCCAGGCCGGTTATGGCTACACGCCAAAATTCAACTTCGCTGATACGATGTTTTATATCGTTTTTCCGTAATGCCTGTTCAAAATACATACGAAAAGCATCGCAGTTTGCTGTATTTCGATTATGACCAATCTGATATCCCAGGCGGGTTATGGCTACACGCCAAAATTTCAACTTCGGCGATACGATGTTTTATATCGTTTTTCCGTAACGCCTGTTCAAAATACATACGAAAAGCATCGCAGTTTGCTGTATTTCGATTATGACCAAATCTGATATCCCAGGCCGGGTTATGGCTATACGCCAAAATTTCAACTTCGCTTATACGATGTTTTATCGTTTTTCCGTAACGCCTGTTCAAAATACATACGAAAAGCATCGCAGTTTGCTGTATTTCGATTATGACCAAATCTGATATCCCAGGCCGGGTTATGGCTACACGCTCACAAAATAAAGACTCGAAAAATAAAGACTCGAAAAATAAAGACTCGAAAAATAAAGACTCGAAAAATAAAGACTCGAAAAATAAGACTCGAAAAATAAAGACTCGAAAAATAAAGACTCGAAAAATAAAGACTCGAAAAATAAAGACTCGAAAAATAAAGACTCGAAAAATAAAGACTCGAAAAATAAAGACTCGAAAAATAAAGACTCGAAAAATAAAGACTCGAAAAATAAAGACTCGAAAAATAATGACTCGAAAAATAAAGACTCGAAAAATAAGGCTCGAAAAATAAGACTCGCAAAAATAGAGACTCGAAAATAAAGACTCGAAAAATAAAGACTCGAAAAATAAAGACTCGAAAAATAAGACTCGAAAAATAAGACTCGAAAAATAAGACTCGAAAAATAAGACTCGAAAAATAAAGACTCGAAAAATAATGACTCGAAAAATAAAGACTCGAAAAATAAAGACTCGAAAAATAAAGACTCGAAAAATAAAGACTCGAAAAATAAAGACTCGAAAAATAAAGACTCGAAAAATAAAGACTCGAAAAATAAAGACTCGAAAAATAATGACTCGAAAAATAAAGACTCGAAAAATAAAGACTCGAAAAATAAAGACTCGAAAAATAAAGACTCGAAAAATAATGACTCGAAAAATAAAGACTCGAAAAATAAAGACTCGAAAAATAAAGACTCGAAAAATAAGACTCGAAAAATAATGACTCGAAAAATAATGACTCGAAAAATAATGACTCGAAAAATAAAGACTCGAAAAATAATGACTCGAAAAATAAAGACTCGAAAAATAAAGACTCGAAAAATAATGACTCGAAAAATAAAGACTCGAAAAATAATGACTCGAAAAATAAAGACTCGAAAAATAATGACTCGAAAAATAAAGACTCGAAAAATAAAGACTCGAAAAATAAAGACTCGAAAAATAAAGACTCGAAAAATAATGACTCGAAAAATAAAGACTCGAAAAATAATGACTCGAAAAATAAAGACTCGAAAAATAAAGACTCGAAAAATAATGACTCGAAAAATAAGACTCGAAAAAATAATGACTCGAAAAATAAAGACTCAAAAATAAAGACTCGAAAAATAAAGACTCGAAAAATAAAGACTCGAAAAAATAATGACTCGAAAAATAAAGACTCGAAAAATAAAGACTCGAAAAATAAGACTCGAAAAATAAGACTCGAAAAAATAATGACTCGAAAAATAAAGACTCGAAAAAATAATGACTCGAAAAATAAAGACTCGAAAAAATAATGACTCGAAAAATAAAGACTCAAAAATAAAGACTCGAAAAAATAATGACTCGAAAAATAAAGACTCGAAAAAATAATGACTCGAAAAATAAAGACTCGAAAAATAAAGACTCAAAAATAAAGACTCGAAAAATAAGACTCGAAAAAATAATGACTCGAAAAATAAAGACTCGAAAAAATAATGACTCGAAAAATAAAGACTCGAAAAATAAGACTCGAAAAAATAATGACTCGAAAAATAAAGACTCGAAAAATAAAGACTCGAAAAATAAAGACTCGAAAAATAAAGACTCGAAAAAATAATGACTCGAAAAATAAAGACTCGAAAAAATAATGACTCGAAAAATAAAGACTCGAAAAATAAGACTCGAAAAATAAGACTCGAAAAAATAATGACTCGAAAAATAAAGACTCGAAAAAATAATGACTCGAAAAATAAAGACTCGAAAAATAAAGACTCGAAAAATAAAGACTCGAAAAATAAAGACTCGAAAAATAAGACTCGAAAAAATAATGACTCGAAAAATAAAGACTCGAAAAATAAAGACTCGAAAAAATAATGACTCGAAAAATAAAGACTCGAAAAAATAATGACTCGAAAAATAAAGACTCGAAAAATAAAGACTCGAAAAAATAATGACTCGAAAAATAAAGACTCGAAAAAATAATGACTCGAAAAATAAAGACTCGAAAAATAAAGACTCGAAAAAATAATGACTCGAAAAATAAAGACTCAAAAATAAAGACTCGAAAAAATAATGACTCGAAAAATAAAGACTCGAAAAAATAATGACTCGAAAAATAAAGACTCGAAAAATAAAGACTCAAAAATAAAGACTCGAAAAATAAGACTCGAAAAAATAATGACTCGAAAAATAAAGACTCGAAAAAATAATGACTCGAAAAATAAAGACTCGAAAAATAAAGACTCGAAAAAATAATGACTCGAAAAATAAAGACTCGAAAAATAAAGACTCGAAAAATAAAGACTCGAAAAAATAATGACTCAAAAAATAAAGACTCGAAAAAATAATGACTCGAAAAATAAAGACTCGAAAAATAAAGACTCGAAAAATAAAGACTCGAAAAATAAAGACTCGAAAAATAAAGACTCGAAAAAATAATGACTCGAAAAATAAAGACTCGAAAAATAAAGACTCAAAAAATAAAGACTCGAAAAAATAATAACTCGAAAAATAAAGACTCGTATAAAAATAGACTCAAAAAATAAAGACTCGTAAAATAAGACTCGAAAAATAAAGACTCAAAAATAAAGACTCGAAAAATAAAGACTCAAAAATAAAGACTCGAAAAATAAAGACTCAAAAATAAAGACTCAAAAATAAAGACTCGAAAAATAAAGACTCAAAAATAAAGACTCGAAAAATAAAGACTCGAAAAATAAAGACTCGAAAAATAAAGACCTAGAAAAATAAAAACTCGAAAAAATTAAACCCGAAAAATAACTACTCAAAAATAAAGACTCGAAAAAATAATGACTCAAAAATAAAGACTCGAAAAATAAAGACTCAAAAATAAAGACTCGAAAAATAAAGACTCAAAAATAAAGACTCGAAAAAATAATGACTCAAAAATAAAGACTCGAAAAATAAGACTCGAAAAATAAAGACTCAAAAATAAAGAATTGAAAAATAAAGACTCGAAAAATAAAGACTCAAAAATAAAGACTCGGAAAAATAAAGACTCGAAAAATAAAGACTCGAAAAATAAAGACTCGAAAAATAAGACTCGAAAAATAAAGACTCGAAAAATAAAGACTCGAAAAATAAAGACTCGAAAAATAAAGACTCGAAAAATAAAGACTCGAAAAATAAGACTCGAAAAAATAAAGACTCGAAAAATAAAGACTCGAAAAATAAAGACTCGAAAAATAAAGACTCGAAAAATAAAGACTCGAAAAAATAATGACTCGAAAATAAAGACTCGAAAATAAAGACTCGAAAATAAAGACTCGAAAATAAAGACTCGAAAATAAAGACTCGAAAATAACGACTCAAAAAGTAAGGACTCGAAAAATAAAGACTCGAAAAAATAAGACTCGAAAATAAAGACTCAAAAATAAAGACTCAAAAATAAAGACTCAAAAATAAAGACTCGAAAATAAAGACTCGAAAAAATAAGACTCGAAAAATAAAGACTCGAAAAAATAAGACTCGAAAATAAAGACTCGAAAAAATAAGACTCGAAAAATAAAGACTCGAAAAAATAAGACTCGAAAAAATAATGACTCGAAAATAAAGACTCAAAAATAAAGACTCGAAAATAAAGACTCGAAAATAAAGACTCGAAAAAATAATGACTCGAAAATAAAGACTCGAAAAATAAAGACTCGAAAAAATAAGACTCGAAAAAATAATGACTCGAAAATAAAGACTCGAAAAAATAATGACTCGAAAATAAAGACTCGAAAATAAAGACTCGAAAAAATAATGACTCGAAAATAAAGACTCGAAAATAAAGACTCGAAAATAAAGACTCGAAAATAAAGACTCGAAAAAATAATGACTCGAAAATAAAGACTCGAAAAAATAATGACTCGAAAATAAAGACTCGAAAAAATAAGACTCGAAAAAATAAGACTCGAAAAAATAATGACTCGAAAATAAAGACTCGAAAAAATAATGACTCGAAAATAAAGACTCGAAAAAATAAGACTCGAAAAAATAATGACTCGAAAATAAAGACTCGAAAAAATAAGACTCGAAAATAAAGACTCGAAAAAATAATGACTCGAAAATAAAGACTCGAAAAAATAATGACTCGAAAATAAAGACTCGAAAATAAAGACTCAAAAATAAAGACTCGAAAAAATAAGACTCGAAAAAATAATGACTCGAAAATAAAGACTCGAAAAAATAATGACTCGAAAATAAAGACTCGAAAATAAAGACTCGAAAATAAAGACTCGAAAATAAAGACTCAAAAATAAAGACTCGAAAAAATAATGACTCGAAAATAAAGACTCGAAAATAAAGACTCGAAAAAATAATGACTCGAAAATAAAGACTCGAAAAATAAAGACTCGAAAAAATAAGACTCGAAAAAATAATGACTCGAAAATAAAGACTCGAAAAAATAATGACTCGAAAATAAAGACTCGAAAAAATAAGACTCGAAAAAATAATGACTCGAAAATAAAGACTCGAAAAAATAATGACTCGAAAATAAAGACTCGAAAAAATAATGACTCGAAAATAAAGACTCGAAAAAATAAGACTCGAAAAAATAATGACTCGAAAATAAAGACTCGAAAATAAAGACTCAAAAATAAAGACTCGAAAAAATAAGACTCGAAAAAATAATGACTCGAAAATAAAGACTCGAAAAAATAATGACTCGAAAATAAAGACTCGAAAATAAAGACTCGAAAATAAAGACTCGAAAATAAAGACTCAAAAATAAAGACTCGAAAAAATAATGACTCGAAAATAAAGACTCGAAAAAATAATGACTCGAAAATAAAGACTCGAAAATAAAGACTCGAAAATAAAGACTCGAAAATAAAGACTCGAAAATAAAGACTCGAAAAAATAAGACTCGAAAAAATAATGACTCGAAAATAAAGACTCGAAAAAATAAGACTCGAAAATAAAGACTCGAAAAAATAATGACTCGAAAATAAAGACTCGAAAATAAAGACTCGAAAAATAAAGACTCGAAAAATAAAGACTCGAAAAAAAAGACTCGAAAAATAAAGACTCAAAAATAAAGACTCGAAAAATAAAGACTCGAAAAAATAAGACTCGAAAATAAAGACTCAAAAATAAAGACTCAAAAATAAAGACTCGAAAAATAAAGACTCAAAAATAAAGACTCGAAAATAAAGACTCGAAAATAAAGACTCGAAAATAAAGACTCGAAAATAAAGACTCAAAAATAAAGACTCGAAAAATAAAGACTCGAAAAAATAATGACTCGAAAATAAAGACTCGAAAATAAAGACTCGAAAATAAAGACTCAAAAATAAAGACTCGAAAATAAAGACTCGAAAATAAAGACTCGAAAAAATAATGACTCGAAAATAAAGACTCGAAAAAATAAGACTCGAAAATAAAGACTCAAAAATAAAGACTCGAAAAATAAGACTCGCAGTTTGCTGTATTTCGATTATGACCAAATCCGATATCCCAGGCCGGGTTATGGCTACACGCCAAAATTTCAACTTCGCTTATACGATGTTTTATATCGTTTTTCCGTAACGCCTGTTCAAAACACATACGAAAAGCATCGCAGTTTGCTGTATTTCGATTATGACCAAATCCGATATCCGGAGCCGGGTTATGGCTACACGCCAAAATTTCAACTTTGCTGATACGATGTTTTATATCGTTTTCCGTAACGCCTGTTCAAAATACATACGAAAAGCATCGCAGTTTGCTGTATTTCGATTATGACCAAATCCGATATCCCAGGCCGGGTTATGGCTACACGCCAAATTTCGACTTCGCTGATACGATGTTTTATATAGTTTTTCCGTAACGCCTATCAAATACATACGAAAAGCATCGCAGTTTGCTGTATTTCGATTTTGACCAAATCTGATATCCCAGGCGGGTTATGGCTACACGCCGAAAATTTCGACTTCGCTGATACGATGTTTAATATCGTTTTTCCGTAACTCCTAATCGAAATACATACGAAAAGCATCGCAGTTTGCTGTATTTCGATTTTGACCAAATCCGGTATCCCAGGCCGGGTTATGGCTACACGCCGAAATTTCGACTTCGCTGATACGATGTTTTAATATAGTTTTTCCGTAACGCTAATCGAAATACATACGAAAAGCACCGCAGTTTGCTGTATTTCGATTTTGACCAAATCCGGTATCCCAGGCCGGGTTATGGCTACACGCCAAATTCAACTTCGCGATACGATGTTTATATCGTTTTTTCCGTAAGGCCTGTATCAAATACATACCGAAAAGCATCGCAGTTGCTGTATTTCGATTATGGACCAAATCTGAATATCCAGGCCGGGCTTATGGCTACACTGCCAAAATTTCAACTTCGGCGATACGATGTTTTTATCGGTTTTTCCGTAAGGCCTGTTCAAAATACATACGAAAAGCATCGCAGTTTGCTGTATTTCGATTATGACCAAATCTGATTATCCCCGCCGGGTTATGGCTAACGCCAAAATTTCAACTTCGCTGATACGATGTTTTATATCGTTTCTCCGTAACGCCTGTTCAAAATACATACGAAAAGCATTCGCAGTTGCGTATTTCGATTATGACCAAATCTAGCTATCCCAGGCTGGGTTATGATTACTCGCCAAAATTTCAACTTCGGCGATAAGATGTTTTATATGGTTTTTCCGTAAGGCTTATCAAAATACATACGAAAAGCTATCGCAGTTTGCTGTATTCGATGACCAAATCCGATATCCCAGCCGGGTTATGGCTGTACGCCAAAATTTCAACTTCGGCGATAAGATGTTTTTATATGGTTTTTCCGTAAGGCTTATTCAAAATACATACGAAAAGCATCGCAGTTGCTGTATTACGAAACGACCAAATCCGATATCCCAGCCGGGTTATGGCGCACGCCAAAATTTCAACTTCGGCGATAAGATGTTTTTATATGGTTTTTCCGTAAGGCTTATTCAAAATACATACGAAAAGCATCGCAGTTGCTGTATTACGAAACGACCAAATCCGATATCCAGGCCGGGTTATGATTACTCGCCAAAATTTCAACTCGCTGATACGATGTTTTTATCGTTTTTCCGTAACGCTGTTCAAAATACTACGAAAAGCATCGCAGTTTGCTGTATATCGATTATGACCAATCCGATATCCCAGGCCGGTTATGGCTACACGCCAAAATAAAGACTCGAAAAAATAATGACTCGAAAAATAAAGACTCGAAAAAATAAGACTCGAAAAATAAAGACTCGAAAAATAAAGACTCAAAAATAAAGACTCAAAAATAAAGACTCAAAAATAAAGACTCGAAAAATAAAGACTCGAAAAAATAAGACTCGAAAAATAAAGACTCGAAAAATAAAGACTCGAAAAATAAAGACTCAAAAATAAAGACTCGAAAAATAAAGACTCGAAAAAATAATGACTCGAAAAATAAAGACTCAAAAATAAAGACTCGAAAAATAAAGACTCGAAAAAATAACGACTCGAAAAAATAATGACTCGAAAAATAAAGACTCGAAAAATAAAGACTCGAAAAATAAAGACTCGAAAAAATAATGACTCGAAAAATAAAGACTCGAAAAAATAATGACTCGAAAAATAAAGACTCGAAAAATAAAGACTCGAAAAAATAATGACTCGAAAAATAAAGACTCGAAAAAATAAGACTCGAAAAAATAAGACTCGAAAAATAAAGACTCGAAAAAATAATGACTCGAAAAATAAAGACTCGAAAAAATAATGACTCGAAAAATAAAGACTCGAAAAATAAAGACTCGAAAAAATAATGACTCGAAAAATAAAGACTCGAAAAAATAATGACTCGAAAAATAAAGACTCGAAAAAATAAGACTCGAAAAATAAAGACTCGAAAAAATAATGACTCGAAAAATAAAGACTCGAAAAAATAAGACTCGAAAAAATAAGACTCGAAAAAATAATGACTCGAAAAATAAAGACTCGAAAAAATAATGACTCGAAAAATAAAGACTCGAAAAATAAAGACTCAAAAATAAAGACTCGAAAAATAAAGACTCGAAAAAATAATGACTCGAAAAATAAAGACTCGAAAAAATAAGACTCGAAAAATAAAGACTCGAAAAAATAATGACTCGAAAAATAAAGACTCAAAAATAAAGACTCGAAAAATAAAGACTCGAAAAATAAAGACTCGAAAAATAAAGACTCAAAAATAAAGACTCGAAAAATAAAGACTCAAAAATAAAGACTCAAAAATAAAGACTCGAAAAATAAAGACTCGAAAAAATAATGACTCGAAAAATAAAGACTCGAAAAATAAAGACTCGAAAAATAAAGACTCGAAAAATAAAGACTCAAAAATAAAGACTCGAAAAATAAAGACTCGAAAAAATAAAGACTCGAAAAATAAAGACTCGAAAAAATAATGACTCGAAAAATAAAGACTCAAAAATAAAGACTCGAAAAATAAAGACTCGAAAAATAAAGACTCGAAAAATAAAGACTCGAAAAATAAAGACTCGAAAAATAAAGACTCAAAAAATAAAGACTCGAAAAATAAAGACTCAAAAAATAAAGACTCGAAAAATAAAGACTCGAAAAATAAAGACTCAAAAATAAAGACTCGAAAAATAAAGACTCGAAAAATAAAGACTCGAAAAATAAAGACTCGAAAAATAAAGACTCGAAAAATAAAGACTCAAAAAATAAAGACTCGAAAAATAAAGACTCGAAAAATAAAGACTCGAAAAAATAATGACTCGAAAAATAAAGACTCGAAAAAAAAGACTCAAAAAATAAAGACTCGAAAAATAAAGACTCGAAAAATAAAGACTCGAAAAATAAAGACTCAAAAAATAAAGACTCGAAAAAAAAGACTCGAAAAATAAAGACTCGAAAAATAAAGACTCGAAAAATAAAGACTCGAAAAAAAAGACTCGAAAAAATAAGACTCGAAAAAATAAGACTCGAAAAAAAAGACTCGCAAAAATAAAGACTCGAAAAAAAAGACTCGAAAAATAAAGACTCGAAAAATAAAGACTCGAAAAAATAAAGACTCGAAAAATAAAGACTCGAAAAATAAAGACTCGAAAAATAAAGACTCGAAAAATAAAGACTCGAAAAAATAAAGACTCGAAAAATAAAGACTCGAAAAATAAAGACTCGAAAAATAAAGACTCGAAAAAATAATGACTCGAAAAATAAAGACTCGAAAAAATAATGACTCGAAAAATAAAGACTCGAAAAATAAAGACTCGAAAAATAAAGACTCGAAAAAATAATGACTCGAAAAATAAAGACTCGAAAAAATAAGACTCGAAAAAATAAAGACTCGAAAAATAAAGACTCGAAAAAATAATGACTCGAAAAATAAAGACTCGAAAAAATAAGACTCGAAAAAATAAGACTCGAAAAAATAATGACTCGAAAAATAAAGACTCGAAAAAATAATGACTCGAAAAATAAAGACTCGAAAAAATAATGACTCGAAAAATAAAGACTCGAAAAATAAAGACTCGAAAAATAAAGACTCGAAAAAATAAGACTCGAAAAATAAAGACTCGAAAAAATAATGACTCGAAAAATAAAGACTCGAAAAATAAAGACTCGAAAAATAAAGACTCGAAAAAATAATGACTCGAAAAATAAAGACTCGAAAAAATAATGACTCGAAAAATAAAGACTCGAAAAATAAAGACTCGAAAAAATAAAGACTCGAAAAATAAAGACTCGAAAAATAAAGACTCGAAAAAATAATGACTCGAAAAATAAAGACTCGAAAAAATAATGACTCGAAAAATAAAGACTCGAAAAATAAAGACTCGAAAAAATAAGACTCGAAAAAATAATGACTCGAAAAATAAAGACTCGAAAAAATAATGACTCGAAAAATAAAGACTCGAAAAAATAACGACTCGAAAAAATAATGACTCGAAAAATAAAGACTCGAAAAATAAAGACTCGAAAAAATAATGACTCGAAAAATAAAGACTCGAAAAAATAATGACTCGAAAAATAAAGACTCGAAAAATAAAGACTCGAAAAATAAAGACTCGAAAAATAAAGACTCGAAAAATAAAGACTCGAAAAAATAATGACTCGAAAAAATAAAGACTCGAAAAAATAAAAACTCGAATAAATAAAAACTCGAAAAAATAATGACTCGAAAAAATAAAGACTCGAAAAAATAAAGACTCAAAAAATAAAGACTTGAAAAATAAAGACTCAAAAAATAAAGACTCGAAAAATAAAGACTCGAAAAAATAAGGACTCGAAAAAATAAAGACTTGAAAAAAAAATAACTCGAAAAAATAAGGACCACGAAAAATAAAGACTCGAAAAAATAAAGACTTGAAAAAATATTAACTCGAAAAAATAAAGACTCGAAAAAAGGACTAAAAAAAAGACTCAAAAAAGGAACGAACCGTTAAAATAACGACCGAAAAAACATGACTAAAAAATTTAGTCTTGATAAAATAGATACTCTAAAAAAGACTCGGAATATAAAGACTCGTAAAATCACAAATCGCTAAAAAAACGATTCCAAAACATAACGACTAGAATAATAATAAGGACTTGATAAAATGGAGTCAGGCCTGTTTATGGTTATACCCCAAAATTTCAACTTCGCTGATACGATGTTTTATATCGTTTTTCCGTAACGCCTGTTCAAAATACATACGAAAAGCATCGCAGTTTGCTGTATTTCGATTTTGACCAAATCCGATATCCGAGGCCGGGTTATGGCCGCACGCCAAAATTTCAACTTCGCTGATACGATGTTTTATATCGTTTTTCCGTAACGCCTGTTCAAAATACATACGAAAAGCATCGCAGTTTGCTGTATTATGAAAATGACCAAATCCGATATCCGAGGCCGGGTTATGGCCGCACGCCAAAATTTCAACTTCGCTGATACGATGTTTTATATCGTTTTTCCGTAACGCCTGTTCAAAATACATACGAAAAGCATCGCAGTTTGCTGTATTACGATAACGACCAAATCCGATATCCGAGGCCGGGTTATGGCCGCACGCCAAAATTTCAACTTCGCTGATACGATGTTTTATATCGTTTTTCCGTAACGCCTGTTCAAAATACATACGAAAAGCATCGCAGTTTGCTGTATTACGATTACGACCAAATCCGATATCCGAGGCCGGGTTATGGCCGCACGCCAAAATTTCAACTTCGCTGATACGATGTTTTATATCGTTTTTCCGTAACGCCTGTTCAAAATACATACGAAAAGCATCGCAGTTTGCTGTATTACGATTAACGACCAAATCCGATATCCGAGGCCGGGTTATGGCCGCACGCCAAAATTTCAACTTCGCTGATACGATGTTTTATATCGTTTTTCCGTAACGCCTGTTCAAAATACATACGAAAAGCATCGCAGTTTGCTGTATTACGATTACGACCAAATCCGATATCCGAGGCCGGGTTATGGCCGCACGCCAAAATTTCAACTTCGCTGATACGATGTTTTATATCGTTTTTCCGTAACGCCTGTTCAAAATACATACGAAAAGCATCGCAGTTTGCTGTATTACGATAACGACCAAATCCGATATCCGAGGCCGGGTTATGGCCGCACGCCAAAATTTCAACTTCGCTGATACGATGTTTTATATCGTTTTTCCGTAACGCCTGTTCAAAATACATACGAAAAGCATCGCAGTTTGCTGTATTACGATTAATGACCAAATCCGATATCCGAGGCCGGGTTATGGCCGCACGCCAAAATTTCAACTTCGCTGATACGATGTTTTATATCGTTTTTCCGTAACGCCTGTTCAAAATACATACGAAAAGCATCGCAGTTTGCTGTATTTCGATTTTGACCAAATCCGATATTCCGAGGCCGGGTTATGGCCGCACGCCAAAATTTCAACTTCGCTGATACGATGTTTTATATCGTTTTTCCGTAACGCCTGTTCAAAATACATACGAAAAGCATCGCAGTTTGCTGTATTTCGATTATGACCAAATCCGATATCCGAGGCCGGGTTATGGCTACACGCCAAAATTTCAACTTCGCTGATACGATGTTTTATATCGTTTTTCCGTAACGCCTGTTCAAAATACATACGAAAAGCATCGCAGTTTGCTGTATTTCGATTATGACCAAATCCGATATCCCAGGCCGGGTTATGGCTGCACGCCAAAATTTCAACTTCGCTGATACGATGTTTTATATCGTTTTTCCGTAACGCCTGTTCAAAATACATACGAAAAGCATCGCAGTTTGCTGTATTTCGATTAATGACCAAATCCGATATCCGAGGCCGGGTTATGGCCGCACGCCAAAATTTCAACTTCGCTGATACGATGTTTTATATCGTTTTTCCGTAACGCCTGTTCAAAATACATACGAAAAGCATCGCAGTTTGCTGTATTTCGATTATGACCAAATCCGATATCCGAGGCCGGGTTATGGCGACACGCCAAAATTTCAACTTCGCTGATACGATGTTTTATATCGTTTTTCCGTAACGCCTGTTCAAAATACATACGAAAAGCATCGCAGTTTGCTGTATTTCGATTATGACCAAATCCGATATCCCAGGCCGGGTTATGGCTGTACGCCAAAATTTCAACTTCGCTGATACGATGTTTTATATCGTTTTTCCGTAACGCCTGTTCAAAATACATACGAAAAGCATCGCAGTTTGCTGTATTTCGATTATGACCAAATCCGATATCCCAGGCCGGGTTATGGCGACACGCCAAAATTTCAACTTCGCTGATACGATGTTTTATATCGTTTTTCCGTAACGCCTGTTCAAAATACATACGAAAAGCATCGCAGTTTGCTGTATTTCGATTATGACCAAATCCGATATCCCAGGCCGGGTTATGGCTGTACGCCAAAATTTCAACTTCGCTGATACGATGTTTTATATCGTTTTTCCGTAACGCCTGTTCAAAATACATACGAAAAGCATCGCAGTTTGCTGTATTTCGATTATGACCAAATCCGATATCCGAGGCCGGGTTATGGCCGCACGCCAAAATTTCAACTTCGCTGATACGATGTTTTATATCGTTTTTCCGTAACGCCTGTTCAAAATACATACGAAAAGCATCGCAGTTTGCTGTATTACGATTATGACCAAATCCGATATCCCGAGGCCGGGTTATGGCCGCACGCCAAAATTTCAACTTCGCTGATACGATGTTTTATATCGTTTTTCCGTAACGCCTGTTCAAAATACATACGAAAAGCATCGCAGTTTGCTGTATTTCGATTTTGACCAAATCCGATATCCCAGGCCGGGTAATGGCAACACGCCACAATAAAGACTCAAAAAAATTATGACCCGAAAAAATAAGTACTCTAAAATACACCACTCAAAAAATGGACTCAAAAAAATAAAGACTCAACAAAACGGATCGCAAAATAAAGACTCGAAAAATAAAGACTCGAAAAATAAAGACTCGAAAAATAAAGACTCGAAAAATAAAGACTCGAAAAAATAATGACTCGAAAAATAAAGACTCGAAAAATAAAGACTCGAAAAATAAAGACTCGAAAAATAAAGACTCGAAAAATAAAGACTCGAAAAATAAAGACTCGAAAAATAAAGACTCGAAAAATAAAGACTCGAAAAATAAAGACTCGAAAAATAAAGACTCGAAAAATAAAGACTCGAAAAATAAAGACTCGAAAAATAAAGACTCGAAAAATAAAGACTCGAAAAAATAAGACTCGAAAAAATAAAGACTCGAAAAATAAAGACTCGAAAAATAAAGACTCGAAAAATAAAGACTCGAAAAATAAAGACTCGAAAAAATAAAGACTCGAAAAATAAAGACTCGAAAAATAAAGACTCGAAAAATAAAGACTCGAAAAAATAAAGACTCGAAAAATAAAGACTCGAAAAAATAAAGACTCGAAAAATAAAGACTCGAAAAATAAAGACTCGAAAAAATAATGACTCGAAAAATAAAGACTCGAAAAATAAAGACTCGAAAAATAAAGACTCGAAAAATAAAGACTCGAAAAAATAATGACTCGAAAAATAAAGACTCGAAAAATAAAGACTCGAAAAATAAAGACTCGAAAAAATAAGACTCGAAAAATAAAGACTCGAAAAAATAATGACTCGAAAAATAAAGACTCGAAAAATAAAGACTCGAAAAAATAAGACTCGAAAAAATAATGACTCGAAAAATAAAGACTCGAAAAATAAAGACTCGAAAAATAAAGACTCGAAAAATAAAGACTCGAAAAATAAAGACTCGAAAAAATAATGACTCGAAAAATAAAGACTCGAAAAATAAAGACTCGAAAAATAAAGACTCGAAAAATAAAGACTCGAAAAAATAATGACTCGAAAAATAAAGACTCGAAAAAATAATGACTCGAAAAATAAAGACTCGAAAAATAAAGACTCGAAAAAATAATGACTCGAAAAATAAAGACTCGAAAAATAAAGACTCGAAAAAATAATGACTCGAAAAATAAAGACTCGAAAAAATAATGACTCGAAAAATAAAGACTCGAAAAAATAATGACTCGAAAAATAAAGACTCGAAAAAATAAGACTCGAAAAAATAAGACTCGAAAAATAAAGACTCGAAAAAATAAGACTCGAAAAAATAAGACTCGAAAAAATAATGACTCGAAAAATAAAGACTCGAAAAATAAAGACTCGAAAAAATAAGACTCGAAAAAATAAGACTCGAAAAATAAAGACTCGAAAAATAAAGACTCGAAAAATAAAGACTCGAAAAAATAAGACTCGAAAAATAAAGACTCGAAAAAATAATGACTCGAAAAATAAAGACTCGAAAAATAAAGACTCGAAAAAATAAGACTCGAAAAATAAAGACTCGAAAAATAAAGACTCGAAAAAATAAGACTCGAAAAAATAATGACTCGAAAAATAAAGACTCGAAAAATAAAGACTCGAAAAAATAATGACTCGAAAAATAAAGACTCGAAAAATAAAGACTCGAAAAATAAAGACTCGAAAAAATAATGACTCGAAAAATAAAGACTCGAAAAATAAAGACTCGAAAAAATAAGACTCGAAAAATAAAGACTCGAAAAAATAATGACTCGAAAAATAAAGACTCGAAAAAATAATGACTCGAAAAATAAAGACTCGAAAAATAAAGACTCGAAAAATAAAGACTCGAAAAATAAAGACTCGAAAAAATAATGACTCGAAAAATAAAGACTCGAAAAATAAAGACTCGAAAAAATAATGACTCGAAAAATAAAGACTCGAAAAATAAAGACTCGAAAAATAAAGACTCGAAAAATAAAGACTCGAAAAAATAAGACTCGAAAAATAAAGACTCGAAAAAATAATGACTCGAAAAATAAAGACTCGAAAAATAAAGACTCGAAAAAATAATGACTCGAAAAATAAAGACTCGAAAAATAAAGACTCGAAAAATAAAGACTCGAAAAAATAATGACTCGAAAAATAAAGACTCGAAAAAATAATGACTCGAAAAATAAAGACTCGAAAAATAAAGACTCGAAAAATAAAGACTCGAAAAATAAAGACTCGAAAAATAAAGACTCGAAAAAATAATGACTCGAAAAATAAAGACTCGAAAAATAAAGACTCGAAAAATAAAGACTCGAAAAAATAATGACTCAAAAAATAAAGACTCGAAAAATAAAGACTCGAAAAAATAATGACTCGAAAAATAAAGACTCGAAAAATAAAGACTCGAAAAATAAAGACTCGAAAAATAAAGACTCGAAAAAATAAGACTCGAAAAATAAAGACTCGAAAAAATAAGACTCGAAAAATAAAGACTCGAAAAATAAAGACTCGAAAAATAAAGACTCGAAAAAATAAGACTCGAAAAATAAAGACTCGAAAAATAAAGACTCGAAAAATAAAGACTCGAAAAATAAAGACTCGAAAAATAAAGACTCGAAAAATAAAGACTCGAAAAAATAATGACTCGAAAAATAAAGACTCGAAAAATAAAGACTCGAAAAATAAAGACTCGAAAAATAAAGACTCAAAAAATAAAGACTCGAAAAAATAATGACTCGAAAAATAAAGACTCGAAAAAATAAGACTCGAAAAATAAAGACTCGAAAAATAAAGACTCGAAAAATAAAGACTCGAAAAATAAAGACTCGAAAAATAAAGACTCGAAAAATAAAGACTCGAAAAATAAAGACTCGAAAAAATAAGACTCGAAAAATAAAGACTCGAAAAATAAAGACTCGAAAATAAAGACTCGAAAAATAAGACTCGAAAAATAAAGACTCGAAAATAAAGACTCGAAAATAAAGACTCGAAAAATAAAGACTCGAAAATAAAGACTCGAAAAATAAGACTCGAAAAATAAAGACTCGAAAATAAAGACTCGAAAATAAAGACTCGAAAATAAAGACTCGAAAAATAATGACTCGAAAATAAAGACTCGAAAATAAAGACTCGAAAAATAATGACTCGAAAATAAAGACTCGAAAAATAATGACTCGAAAATAAAGACTCGAAAACATAAAAACTCAAAGAAACGACTCATAAAAATAAAGACTCGAAAAATAATGACTCGAAAATAAAGACTCGAAAAATAATGACTCGAAAATAAAGACTCGAAAAATAAGACTCGAAAAATAATGACTCGAAAATAAAGACTCGAAAAATAAGACTCGAAAAATAAGACTCGAAAAATAATGACTCGAAAATAAAGACTCGAAAAATAATGACTCAAAAAATAAAGACTCGAAAAATAATGACTCGAAAATAAAGACTCGAAAATAAAGACTCGAAAATAAAGACTCGAAAAATAAGACTCGAAAAATAAGACTCGAAAAATAATGACTCGAAAATAAAGACTCAAAAATAAAGACTCGAAAAATAAGACTCGAAAAATAAGACTCGAAAAATAAAGACTCGAAAAATAATGACTCGAAAATAAAGACTCGAAAAATAATGACTCGAAAATAAAGACTCGAAAATAAAGACTCGAAAATAAAGACTCGAAAAATAAGACTCGAAAAATAAAGACTCGAAAAATAAGACTCGAAAAATAATGACTCGAAAATAAAGACTCGAAAATAAAGACTCGAAAAATAAAGACTCGAAAATAAAGACTCGAAAATAAAGACTCGAAAAATAAAGACTCGAAAATAAAGACTCGAAAAATAAAGACTCGAAAAATAATGACTCGAAAATAAAGACTCGAAAAATAAGACTCGAAAAATAAAGACTCGAAAAATAAGACTCGAAAAATAAAGACTCGAAAATAAAGACTCGAAAAATAAGACTCGAAAAATAAGACTCGAAAAATAAGACTCGAAAAATAAGACTCGAAAATAAAGACTCGAAAAATAATGACTCGAAAATAAAGACTCGAAAAATAAGACTCGAAAAATAAGACTCGAAAAATAAAGACTCGAAAAATAATGACTCGAAAATAAAGACTCGAAAAATAATGACTCGAAAATAAAGACTCGAAAAATAAGACTCGAAAAATAAGACTCGAAAAATAATGACTCGAAAATAAAGACTCGAAAAATAAGACTCGAAAAATAATGACTCGAAAATAAAGACTCGAAAATAAAGACTCAAAAATAAAGACTCGAAAAATAAGACTCGAAAAATAAGACTCGAAAAATAAGACTCGAAAAATAATGACTCGAAAATAAAGACTCGAAAAATAAAGACTCGAAAAATAATGACTCGAAAATAAAGACTCGAAAAATAATGACTCGAAAATAAAGACTCGAAAATAAAGACTCGAAAAATAAAGACTCGAAAAATAAGACTCGAAAAATAATGACTCGAAAATAAAGACTCGAAAAATAAGACTCGAAAAATAATGACTCGAAAATAAAGACTCGAAAAATAAGACTCAAACATTCTTTATACCTAAGTGCTCCAATAAACTAAAATGCTTTACAGAACCCAAACTTTTGGTTAACAAATCAGCGGGCATTTGTTCTGTAGGCATATACTCAACTTTAATAGTTTTATTAGCAATGTACTCCTTACAAAAATGATAACGAATGTCTACATGCTTTGATCTATTGTGAAAAGAATTACTAGTTAACAACTTTTGAGCACTTTGATTGTCATTATAAACCAAAACACTGTACATAGTATTTGTTATTTCAGACTGTAGATTTCTTAAATAAATAGCCTCTTTACAACACTCTGAAATCCCTATGTATTCAGCCTCAGTACTTGATAGAGCAATCGTTTTCTGTTTCTGACTTCTCCAAGATATCAATCCTCCGGACAATTGAAAACAGAAAACCAGTAAATGATTTTCTATCAGACACACTGTTACCCAGTCCGCATCAACAAACCAATTAATTCTGAATTTCCCCTTGAATGAAATGTAAGACCAAAACCCTTAGTTTTCTTTAAATATTTTAATATCCGTTTACACATGGCCCCATGCTCATCGGTATAACAAGTGTTGAACTGACTAAGATATCCCACAGCAAAAGATATGTCAGGCCTAGTCAAAACAGCAAGGTACAACAAGCTACCAATAAGTTGTTGATAAGGCAGGTTTTTATTACAATTTTTATCTATTTTATCAAGATTCAACTTATGCTCCATAGGGGTGCATGCTGTTTTTACATTCAGTCATTTTAAACTTTTGCAACAATTGTTCTACATATCTTTCCTGATCCAATGTCAATGTACCCCTTTCTTTATCATAATTAACCCTCATACCTAGACACTGTCTAATTTGACCGAGATCTTTTAGTTTGAAATTAGACTTTAACATTTCTTTTAAACAATTTGTCTCTTTAGTATCATTTGAAAAATATGAAAAAATCATCGACATATAGTGCAACAATTGTTTGACAATTATTTTTATTCTTGATATACAAACATGGTTCTAAATTAGATCTCACATAACCACTCTTAGTCAAACAATCATCTACCTTTTGTACCACATCCTTGACGACTGCTTAAGTCCATAAATGGCTTTCTTTAGTTTTAATACTTTACCATTATCTGAATTATTAAAGCATTCTGGTTTTTGCATGTAAATAACTTCGTCAAGATCACCATTCAAAAAGGCAGTTGTGACATCTAAGTGTGATATATCAAATTTAAGTTTTACAGATAAAGCAAAAAGTAACCTTAATGTTTGTGTCTCACAACCGGTGAAAATGTCTCATCATAGTCACACCAAATTTTTGTGTAAATCCTTTGGCCACTAAACGCGCACGGTATCTCACTTTATCATCGATTTCATATTTCTTTTTTAACACCCACTTACACTGCACTATAGATCCATCAGCTGGTGGATCAACTAGTTCCCACGCACTGTTTTCTTCAAAAGACAATAGTTCTTCTCTTATTGCTTGCAACCATTGTTCTCTCTCAGGTCCTTGAAGTACTTCTTGCAAAGACAATTCAGTCGAGTCATTCTGACTGAAACAGGCTCCACCAAAACCATATCTTGCAGGGGGACGCCTATTCCTTACTGATCTGTGCTCGACACAATGTTCTTCTTCTAAGAACTCTTCATGATCTTCAGCATCTTCAAATTCACACATTGGTGATGGGAGATTAGGTGAAACGTCCTGACCCTGGTCAACGTCTTGGACTTCTGCCTTAGGTGTAAGTATGGTAGTATCATGATCCTCTATTGTGATAGAAGTATATGAGCTAGACGGCTTTTCCATCACAATCACATCTCTGCTTGTCTTTATTTTTCTTGTAACAGCATCATATACTCTATATCCTTTCACATTATCTGGATATCCCATCAATATGCACTGTCGAGACTTCTTATCCCATTTTCTTCGACGCTCCTTTGGTGTATGTACCATCACAGGGCTACCAAATACTCTTATATGGCTTATATCTGGTTTAGTGCCATACCATAACTCATAAGGTGTTTTATAATTTAAGGCTGCTGCCACTGTTCTATTCTGCAAATAGACTGCTGTACTTGAGGCTTCCGCCCAGAATTCTTTACTCAAATTTGCATCGGAGAGCATACATCTAGCCTTCTCCACTACTGTTCGATTAAATCTTTCACAGAGCCCATTTTGTTCAGGCGTATACGGATTACTCCTCTGATGTAGTATTCCTGACTTATTTAAAAACAAGTCAAATTCCTTATTGCAGAATTCCAATCCGTTGTCGCTTCTCAGAATTTTGATTTTCTTCTGCAACTGATTTTCTGCAACTGCTTTATATTCCTTAAAGCACTTCAGCGCTTCATTTTTATTTTCTATGAAGTATATAAACGCCATGCGACTGTAGTCGTCTACAAACAGTATATAATACTTTGAGCCACCTAATGACGTGGTCTCCATTGGTCCACAGATGTCTGTGTGTACTATACTCAGCAGCTCATCAGATCTGGTACCTTTGTGTGTGAACGGTAGCCGAGACTGCTTGCCTTCACAACACACTATACACGACGAGTTGCTAATATCCACCTTTTCGTCCAGGTGCATTCCTTCAACAGCATTTTTCATTTTATTTATGTACTCACTGTTGACGTGTCCTAATCTTCGATGCCAAATATCTCCTGATACAGTTGCTGCCGCCAGCAGTGGCCTCTTTGGCATATTCAACTTGTAGACGCCATTTGTTAGTGTGGCGGTTGCCACCAAAACATTCTGTGTGTTGTATATACTACAGCCAACATCAGTGAACTTCACTGTATTTCCTTTGTTAATTAATTGACTCACAGATAGAAGGTTTGTGGTCAGGCTTGGTACACAAAACACACCTTCAATGTTTACGTCGAATTCACTGTTTCCGGCCATGGTAACAATTTGTACATCTCCAGAACACTGCACTGGAACAGTTGTCTTATTAGCCACCAATATTTCCTGGTTTGTTTCTTCAATAACATTGCTCAACCAGTTTTTGTTTGCTGTCAAGTGAACGCTCGCTCCCGAGTCAACATACCAGTCCATTTCACTGAAAGATCCAGTTAAAAATACTGCAGAAAAGGCGTTTGTTTGTTTTCGTATCGTATTTGTATTAGAACTGGGATTATTTGTGGAAATATTCGGACATTGTGACCGGTAATGTCCAACATTTTTGCACCTGTAGCATTTGACAGTGACATTTGTTTTCTTCTGAGCGCTCATTGGTCCGCCATTTTGGCATTTCGTGGCCATAGACTTTTTATGGTGTTGCCATTTTTTTCGAAGTGGCGAATGCCGATTCAACTTCATTTCCGCTTCCGTCATGAGTAGATTCCATGTCAAGAAGCTTACTTTTAATGGCGTCCGCTGTGACCTTGATGCCGGAATGCTCAATGGCCATAATCATCGGAGCATATTTTTCAGGCAATCCAGCTAGCAACAACGAACCAATCCACATGTCGTTTATTGCAAATCCTGTTCCATTTAACTTCTGTCCTGTTTCAATCACCTGAGTCACGTATGAAGTCATGGAACTGCAATTTTCTAAACGAATGGAAATCAGATTCCTCAGTAAGCTAATTCTTCTTGTAAATCCGGAATCGTCGAATAGACTTCTCAACTTCTCCCATAGGTCATGAGTAGTTTTCACATCTCTTATGTGCACGTACAATGATGGATCGATCGTTAGAATCAATTTTGCCTTCATCTTTGCGTCAGCGTCAGATTCCTCTGGTTTCTTGATAGATCCCGTCATTCCTTCCAACACCAGGAAGTTTTGAGCGGCGAAGACCCATTCATCATAATTGTCTCTCCCTTTTAATTTCGGGACGCTTGCAATGTAATTGCTTGCCGCCATTACGTAACAGGTTGCCGGCACCCGGCGTGGTCGCACACGATTCCAAAGAAATGCCTATGCTACTGATAATCCTACTACGAAATCAATATGTTTACTAGTTATTAAGTAGTACACTTTCACTTTTAAACCTAATTTCGCGATTATCTACCCTAATTGGGCGTCTGGGCCCATAACCTAAAATAAAACGCAGTTTTCTTGTGAGAATATCAAACGGAAGTGGATTTATTTCATCATTCATCAATCACATTTGACAGCTATGACAGATTAAACAAAGAAAGGCTCATTCACATGTTTCGACATAGATGGCGTTATAGTCATATATTGAAATAATTAACAACATATAAAACTTATATTACTATAAACGACTCGAAAAATAAAGACTCGAAAATAAAGACTCGAAAATAAAGACTCGAAAATAAAGACTCGAAAATAAAGACTCGAAAATAAAGACTCGAAAAATAAAGACTCGAAAATAAAGACTCGAAAAAATAAGACTCGAAAAATAAAGACTCGAAAATAAAGACTCGAAAATAAAGACTCGAAAATAAAGACTCGAAAATAAAGACTCGAAAATAAAGACTCGAAAATAAAGACTCGAAAATAAAGACTCGAAAATAAAGACTCGAAAATAAAGACTCGAAAATAAAGACTCGAAAATAAAGACTCGAAAATAAAGACTCGAAAATAAAGACTCGAAAAATAAAGACTCGAAAATAAAGACTCGAAAATAAAGACTCGAAAATAAAGACTCGAAAAAATAAGACTCGAAAAATAAAGACTCGAAAATAAAGACTCGAAAATAAAGACTCGAAAATAAAGACTCGAAAAATAAAGACTCGAAAATAAAGACTCGAAAATAAAGACTCGAAAAAATAAGACTCGAAAAATAAAGACTCGAAAATAAAGACTCGAAAAATAAAGACTCGAAAATAAAGACTCGAAAAATAAAGACTCGAAAATAAAGACTCGAAAAAATAAGACTCGAAAAATAAAGCCAAGCCGGGTTATGGCTACACGCCAAAATTTCAACTTCGCTGATACGATGTTTTTATCGTTTTTCCGTAACGCCTGTTCAAAATACATACGAAAAGCATCGCAGTTTGCTGTATTTCGATTATGACCAAATCTGATATCCCAGGCCGGTTATGGCTACACGCCAAAATTTCAACTTCGGCGATACGATGTTTTATATCGTTTTTCCGTAACGCCTGTTCAAAATACATACGAAAAGCATCGCAGTTTGCTGTATTTCGATTATGACCAAATCTGATATCCGAGCCGGTTATGGCCGCTACGCCAAAATTTCAACTTCGCTGATACGATGTTTTATATCGTTTTTCCGTAACGCCTGTTCAGAATACATACGAAAAGCATCGCAGTTTGCTGTATTTCGATTATGACCAAATCCGATATCCCAGGCCGGGTTATGGCGACATGCCAAAATTTCAACTTCGCTGATACGATGTTTTATATCGTTTTTCCGTAACGCCTGTTCAAAATACATACGAAAAGCATCGCAGTTTGCTGTATTTCGATTATGACCAAATCCGATATCCGAGGCCGGGTTATGGCTACACGCCAAAATTTCAACTTCGCTGATACGATGTTTTATATCGTTTTTCCGTAACGCCTGTTCAAATACATACGAAAAGCATCGCAGTTTGCTGTATTTCGATTATGACCAAATCCGATATCCCAGGCCGGGTTATGGCTACACGCCAAAATTCAACTTCGCTGATACGATGTTTTATATCGTTTTTCCGTAACGCCTGTTCAAAACACATACGAAAAGCATCGCAGTTTGCTGTATTTCGATTATGACCAAATCTGATATCCCAGGCCGGCTTATGGCTACACGCCAAAATTTGAACTTCGCTGATACGATGTTTTTATCGTTTTTCCGTAACTCCTAATCGAAATACATACGAAAAGCACCGCAGTTTGCTGTATTCGATTATGACCAATCTGATATCCCAGGCCGGCTTATGGCTACACGCCAAAATTCAACTTCGCTGATACGATTTTTATATCGTTTTTCCGTAACGCCTGTTCAAAACATACGAAAAGCATCGCAGTTTGCTGTATTTCGATTATGACCACATCCGATATCCGGAGCCGGGTTATGGCTACATGCCAAAATTTCAACTTTGCTGATACGATGTTTTATATCGTTTTTCCGTAACGCCTGTTCAAAATACATACGAAAAGCATCGCAGTTTGCTGTATTTCGATTATGACCAAATCCGATATCCAGGCCGGGTTATGGCTACACGCCAAAATTTCAACTTCGCTTATGCGATGTTTTATATCGTTTTTCCGTAACGCCTGTTCAAAATACATACGAAAAGCATCGCAGTTTGCTGTATTTCGATTATGACCAAATCCGATATCCGGAGCCGGGTTATGGCTACACGCCAAAATAAAGACTTCGCTGATACGATTTTTATATCGTTTTTCCGTAACTCCTAATCGAAATACATACGAAAGACTCGAAAAAAAAGACTCGAAAATAAAGACTAAAAAATAAAGACTCGAAAAAAAAGACTCGAAAAAAAAGACTCGAAAATAAAGACTCGAAAATAAAGACTCGAAAATAAAGACTCGAAAAATAAAGACTCAAAAATAAAGACTCGAAAATAAAGACTCTAAAATAAAGACTCGAAAAAAGACCTCGAAAAAAAAGACTCGAAAAAATAAAGACTTAAAAATAAAGACTCGAAAAAAAAGACTCGAAAACAAAAAGACTCAAAAATAACGACTCGAAAATAAAGACTCAAAAATAAAGACTCGAAAATAAAGACTCGAAAATAAAGACTCGAAAATAAAGACTCGAAAATAAAGACTCGAAAAAAAAGACTCGAAAAAAAAGACTCGAAAAAAAAGACTCGAAAATAAAGACTCGAAAAAAAAGACTCGAAAAAAAAGACTCGAAAAATAAAGACTCGAAAATAAAGACTCGAAAATAAAGACTCGAAAAATAAAGACTCGAAAAAAAAGACTCGAAAATAAAGACTCGAAAATAAAGACTCGAAAATAAAGACTCGAAAATAAAGACTCGAAAATAAAGACTCGAAAATAAAGACTCGAAAATAAAGACTCGAAAAATAAAGACTCGAAAAAAAAGACTCGAAAATAAAGACTCGAAAATAAAGACTCGAAAATAAAGACTCGAAAATAAAGACTCGAAAAATAAAGCCAAGCCGGGTTATGGCAACACGCCAAAATTTCAACTTCGCTGATACGATGTTTTATATCGTTTTTCCGTAACGCCTGTTCAAAATACATACGAAAAGCATCGCAGTTTGCTGTATTCGATTATGACCAAATCCGATATCCCAGGCCGGGTTATGGCTACACGCCAAAATTTCAACTTCGCTTATACGATGTTTTATATCGTTTTTCCGTAACGCCTGTTCAAAATACATACGAAAAGCATCGCAGTTGCTGTATTTCGATTATGACCAATCCGATATCCGGAGCCGGGTTATGGCTACACGCCAAAATTTCGACTTCGCTGATACGATGTTTTTATATAGTTTTTCCGTAACTCCTAATCGAAATACATACGAAAAGCATCGCAGTTTGCTGTATTACGATAACGACCAAATCCGATATCCCAGCCGGGTTATGGCTACACGCCAAAATAAAGACTCGAAAAATAAAGACTCGAAAAATAAAGACTCAAAAATAAAGACTCAAAAATAAAGACTCGAAAAATAAAGACTCAAAAATAAAGACTCGAAAAATAAAGACTCAAAAATAAAGACTCAAAAATAAAGACTCAAAAATAAAGACTCGAAAAATAAAGACTCAAAAATAAAGACTCGAAAAATAAAGACTCAAAAATAAAGACTCAAAAATAAAGACTCGAAAAATAAAGACTCAAAAATAAAGACTCAAAAATAAAGACTCAAAAATAAAGACTCAAAAATAAAGACTCAAAAATAAAGACTCGAAAAATAAAGACTCGAAAAATAAGACTCGAAAAATAAAGACTCGAAAAATAAAGACTCGAAAAATAAAGACTCAAAAATAAAGACTCGAAAAATAAAGACTCAAAAATAAAGACTCAAAAATAAAGACTCGAAAAATAAAGACTCGAAAAATAAAGACTCGAAAAATAAAGACTCGAAAAATAAAGACTCGAAAAATAAAGACTCAAAAATAAAGACTCGAAAAATAAAGACTCGAAAAATAAAGACTCGAAAAATAAAGACTCGAAAAATAAAGACTCGAAAAATAAAGACTCGAAAAATAAGCCAAGCCGGGTTATGGCTACACGTCAAAATTTCCACTTCGCTGATACGATGTTTTATATCGTTTTTCCGTAACGCCTGTTCAAAATACATACGAAAAGCATCGCAGTTTGCTGTATTTCGATTATGACCAAATCCGATATCCGGAGCCGGGTTATGGCTACACGCCAAAATTTCAACTTTGCTGATACGATGTTTTATATCGTTTTTCCGTAACGCCTGTTCAAAATACATACGAAAAGCATCGCAGTTTGCTGTATTTCGATTATGACCAAATCCGATATCCGGAGCCGGGTTATGGCTACATGCCAAAATTTCAACTTTGCTGATACGATGTTTTATATCGTTTTTCCGTAACGCCTGTTCAAAATACATACGAAAAGCATCGCAGTTTGCTGTATTTCGATTATGACCAAATCCGATATCCGGAGCCGGGTTATGGCTACATGCCAAAATTTCAACTTTGCTGATACGATGTTTTATATCGTTTTTCCGTAACGCCTGTTCAAAACACATACGAAAAGCATCGCAGTTTGCTGTATTTCGATTATGACCAAATCCGATATCTCAGGCCGGGATATGGCTACACGCCAAAATTTCAACTTCGCTTATGCGATGTTTTATATCGTTTTTCCGTAACGCCTGTTCAAAATACATACGAAAAGCATCGCAGTTTGCTGTATTTCGATTATGACCAAATCCGATATCCGGAGCCGGGTTATGGCTACACGCCAAAATTTCAACTTCGCAGATACGATGTTTTATATCGTTTTTCCGTAACGCCTGTTCAAAATACATACGAAAAGACTCGAAAAATAAAGACTCGAAAAATAAAGACTCGAAAAAAAACGACTCATAAAAATAACGACTCAAAAATAAAGACTCGAAAACATAAAAACTCAAAGAAACGACTCATAAAAATAAAGACTCGAAAAATAAAGACTCGAAAACATAAAAACTCAAAGAAACGACTCATAAAAATAAAGACTCGAAAAAAAAGACTCAAAAATAAAGACTCGAAAAATAAAGACTCGAAAAATAAAGACTCAAAAATAAAGACTCAAAAATAAAGACTCAAAAATAAAGACTCAAAAATAAAGACTCAAAAATAAAGACTCGAAAAAAAACGACTCATAAAAATAAAGACTCAAAAATAAAGACTCGAAAAATAAAGACTCGAAAAATAAAGACTCGAAAAATAAAGACTCAAAAATAAAGACTCAAAAATAAAGACTCGAAAAATAAAGACTCGAAAAATAAAGACTCGAAAAATAAAGACTCGAAAAATAAAGACTCGAAAAATAAAGACTCAAAAAATAACGAAAAGCATCGCAGTTTGCTGTATTTCGATTATGACCAATCCGATATCCGGAGCCGGGTTATGGCTACATGCCAAAATTTCAACTTCGCTGATACGATGTTTTATATCGTTTTTCCGTAACGCCTGTTCAAAATACATACGAAAGCATCGCAGTTTGCTGTATTTCGATTATGACCAAATTCTGATATCCCAGGCGGGTTATGGCTACACTGCCAAAATTTCAACTTCGCTGATACGATGTTTTATATCGTTTTTTCCGTAAGCCTGTTCAAAAATACATACGAAAGCATCGCAGTTTGCTGTATTTCGATTATGACCAAATCCGATATCCCAGGCCGGGTTATGGCTTACCGCCAAAATTCAACTTCGCTGATACGATGTTTTATATGCGTTTTTCCGTAACGCTTATTCAAAATACATACGAAAAGCATCGCAGTTTGGCTGTATTTCCGATTATGACCAAATCCTGATATTCCCAGAGCCGGGTATGGCTACATCGCCAAAATTTCAACTTCGCTGATACGATGTTTTATATCGTTTTTCCGTAACGCCTGTCAAAATACATACGAAAAGCATCGCAGTTTGCTGTATTTCGATTATGACCAAATCCGATATCCCAGGCCGGGTTATGGCTACACGCCAAAATAAAGACTTTGAAATAAAGACTCGAAAAAAGACCTCGAAAAAAAAGACTCGAAAAAAAAGACTTAAAAATAAAGACTCGAAAAAAAAGACTCGAAAAATAAAGACTCAAAAATAAAGACTCGAAAATAAAGACTCGAAAACATAAAAACTCAAAGAAACGACTCATAAAAATAAAGACTCGAAAAATAATGACTCAAAAATAAAGACTCGAAAACATAAAAACTCAAAGAAACGACTCATAAAAATAAAGACTCGAAAAATAATGACTCAAAAATAAAGACTCAAAAATAAAGACTCAAAAATATAACTCAACTCACGCCTGTTCAAAAATACACCAAAAGCATCGCAGTTTGCTGTATTCGATTATGACCAATCCGATATCCCAGGCCGGGTTATGGCTACACGCCAAAATTTCAACTTCGCTGATACGATTTTTATATCGTTTTTCCGTAACTCCTAATCGAAATACATACGAAAAGCATCGCAGTTTGCTGTATTTCGATTATGACCAAATCTGATATCCCAGGCCGGGTTATGGCTACACGCCAAAATTTCAACTTCGCTGATACGATGTTTAATATCGTTTTTCCGTAACGCCTGTTCAAAATACATACGAAAAGCATCGCAGTTTGCTGTATTTCGATTATGACCAAATCCGATATCCCAGGCCGGGTTATGGCTACACGCCAAAATTTTCAACTTCGCTGATACGATGTTTTATATCGTTTTTCCCGTAACGCCTGTTCAAAATACATACGAAAAGCATCGCAGTTTGCTGTATTTCGATTATGACCAAATCTGATATCCCAGGCCGGGTTATTGCTACATGCCAAAATTTCAACTTTCGCTATACTGATGTTTTATATCGTTTTTCCGTAATGCCTGTTCAAAATACATACGAAAAGCATCGCAGTTTGCTGTATTTCGATTATGACCAAATCCGATATCCCAGGCCGGGTATGGCTACACTGCCAAAATTTCAACTTCGCTGATACGATGTTTTATATCGTTTTTCCGTAACGCCTGTTCAAAATACATACGAAAAGCATCGCAGTTTGCTGTATTTCGATTATGACCAAATCCGATATCCGGAGCCGGGTTATGGCTACACGACCAAATTTCAACTTCGCTGATACGATGTTATATCGTTTTTCCCGTAACGCCTGTTCAAAATACATACGAAAAGCATCGCAGTTGCTGTATTTCGATTATGTACCAAATCCGATATCCAAGGCCGGGTTATGGCTACACGCCAAAATTTTCAACCTTCGCTGATACGATGTTTTATATCGTTTTTCCCGTAACGCATGTTCAAAATACATACGAAAAGCATCGCAGTTTGCTGTATTTCGATTATGACCAAAATCCGATATCCCAGGAGCCGGTTTGGGTAACGCCAAATTTCAACTTTCGCTGATACGATGTTTTATATCGTTTTCCCGTAAACGCCTGTTCAAAATACATACGAAAAGCATCGCAGTTTGCTGTATTCGATTAGGACCCCAAACTCCGCATATCCCAAGCCGGGTTAATGGCTACACGCCGCGATAAATTTCAACTTCAGCTGATTACGCTGTTTTATATGGTTTTTCTCCGTAACAGTGCTATTCAAATACACTTACGAAAATGCATCGCAGTTTGACTGTTATTTCGAATTCATTGACCAATTCCTGTATACTCCCAGGCCGGGCTTATGGCTACACGCCAAAATTTCAACTTCGGCTTATACGATGTTTTAATCGTTTTTCCCCTTACTGCCTGTTCAAAATACATACTGAAAAAAGCATTACGCAGTTTTGCTGTATTGTCGATTATGACCTAATATCCGATATTCTCCACGCTTCGGGTTATAGCTACACGCCAAATATTTCCACTTACTCTAGATAACGATGTTTTAATATCGTTTTCCAGTAACTGTCCTGTTCCAACTACACTACGAAAAGCATCGCTAGTTTGCCTGTATTTCGATTTTGTTACCAAATCTATATCTCAAGGCCGGGTTCTGGACTACCGACGTCCTAACAAATTTCAACTTTCGTCCGATACGATGTTTTATATCGTTTTTCCGTAACGGTTTATCACATTACAATTGAAACTGGCTGTATGATAACCATCCATACAGCTACAAATGTAACGTCTAGTAAATAATACAATCGCTAACAACTTCCCATATTCCGGACATGTCCGGAGTATCCCGCGGGCGCGCATTACCGGTAAAGACTTGGCAGGTGGTAAACTGCCGATGCCGCCAAATAAACTGATCGCACCGGGAACGAGGGTCTTACTGGCTTTAGGCGTGGTTGGGCATAGATTAACAAATACCAGTGAGTCACAGAACATAAATTATTATTATCGATTTCGATCATTTTGGAGAGCCACGCTTCGCCATAAATGGGCCGGCTCGACCGAGTGATACCACTGCCTCAAAGAAAACCGCCGCGTGAAGCAGCCCCTGTGCTGTTTCGTCGAGTGAGTAGGGTACTCGAGACCCACCCGGTGGGAAGGAGATTAAAGGTTGGCAACGCACTTGTTATTCCACTGGTGTTGCAAGTGTCCATGGGCGGCGGCAATTGCTTACCATCAGGTGATCCGCCTGGTCGTTTGCTACCTATCACATTAGTGTCTCACTGCAGGGCAAAGGCCTCCTTACCCTTTTTCCATATACTCCGGTCTTGGGCTGCGGTAGACCAGTCTTTTTGAAAAACGCTGAGCTCATCACGCCATCGTCGCCTCGGTCTACCGCGAGACACTGTACCGTACCCTTTTTAATAGCAAATAAACGATTTGATTTGATTTGACAGAACATCAAGAAATCTAAATTGAAAAATTTAAAACTTCCGACAAGTTAACTTTTTTTATGTGTTTTGTATGTGATGAGGAGACGGATCACCTGATGGTAAGACTACCGCCACCCGTAGACATCTGCAATACCAGTAGAGTCACAAGTGTGCTGCCAACCTTTAACCCCCTTTAACTCACTCGGCGAAACATAGCGCAGGTGCTACATCACTTATTAACTCTTGAACAACTACTCGTATAATACAGGGTGTATCTGTGAACATTTACATCCTTCAAGGAGGTGGTTAGTAAGTCGATTCTCAGCCCAATGACGTGAAAAAAAACCACCCTTAATTGGTCCCGAAATTCGTTCATTTCCGAAACGATATTCTGCCCAACACTGACCAGATAAGGCAACGACCTGAGGCTCCATTCACAACTACAACTAGCTTCTTATCAGATTTCGATCTTATTACAATGACAAAAGCCGAAAACACTTTTCACCATTTAACATTTTAGGCTGTTCGTGATTCAAGTGTCGATAGTGATGCGAATTGTGTCGGCTTTATTCGAAACACTCGAGTGTCGAGTGTTATAGCGAAACTCATTCCAATGGACAAATCTCTCAACCTTTACCTATCATGACAAACTTCATGCAGTCGGTTCAACTCTTTCGAGACTCGAACCAAGGTTACAAACATAATCTACCCAAGTTTTAACTGTGGGAGAGACACGCTTCGGCATTAATGGGCCGGCTTGGCCTGAGTGATACCACTGCCTCACAGAAAACCGCACCGGGGAGTAAAGGGGATTGAAGGTTGGCAGCGCACGTGTAACTCCACTGGTGTTGCAAGTGCCCATGGGCGGCGGCAATTGCTTACCATCAGGTGATCCGCCTGCTCGTTTCCTACCTATCACATAAAAAAAAAACTGGGACTCGAATGAAATAACCATGAAGGTGCTTTGACGCCTTTAGTTTCATGTCTGCAACGCCACGAGCTAAGTGCTCGAAGAACTCGAATGTAAATGAGTTGAAAACCGACAGTTAAGTCAGTTAAATTTAGCTCGCATAGCTGGCCAATTTTTTAAGTAAATGCTAAGTCACCATGAATTCATGACCATGCGTACAAAACATACCAAACGAGCTAACTTACGAGTAGATTACCTTTTGCTATGCAACCCACACCAGTGGGTTAGAATTGTAATAATAACTCGATAAATTGTTTGAGTGCGAAAATTTTACTCGAGTCCCATCACTCGGGTACCTAGCAATGGCGCCGCTTGTGAATGAAAGTCGGCCATCTTGGAAATGGCGGCGCGCGTGCCCACACTCACACTGTCTGACTAACTAGCTGTGTTCCAGTCGACCAGCGCCCGCGCCGGCTTGCGCATGTGGCTCACATCGATAGTTTGAGTGACGCAAGCGATGTTTAATTAGTGGTGCCGCGAATTCGGGATTAGTAGATAATGTAATTGCAATGATTTCATAGCAAAGTGTGTGTGTGTGATTGCGAGGTCTGACGGGTTTGTGCATATCGATCAATTTTGTGAAATGAAAGTGCCATTTTATGGTGAGTGTTAAGTGAATGCAGAATCATTATGGATTTCCGGGTCGCAATCGCAACTCGCAGGTACCTAACCTAGGCAAGTACTATCTCTCAAGTTTCACTGATTAGATCAAACCAGTTTTTGATCTCACGTCTACCAAACATTGCATGGTTTTCATGTTTTTCTTTTCCCACTCACCCGACAAGACTGGGCAAGATATCAAGCTTTTGATGGTAAAAATATCGGATTATTCGTGAATGAGTAATTTACAAAGATAAGTAAATGTTTACAAGCTGATCATGAAATTCCTTCTAGTGACCTGCCGATTCAATAACTGGCAACGTTGTAGGTTGACCTTGACTTACACGTGCCGAAAAGTGTACAGCGCGGCGGCATGGCGTTTGTCGCTTTCTTGATGAGGCCGCGCCGCGCGCGCCGCGGCGCGACGTTGCATGCTTGCTAGAGAAGGCGGGTGGTGGTGTGTCTTGCGTGTGTAAATGTGTGAGTTTGCATGAATGATAGAAGTGAGTGAAACGTTGTTTCGTGAGAGAGACATTGCAATGTTGCGCCAATGAAAATCTGTTGAAGTAGTCCAGTAGCTATTCGTGTGAAAGAGATGGCCTTTGCCATCGTTCGACCTTATAGCAGTGTGTTAAAGTCGAGATGTTGGCAGAGAATTGAAGGAGTGGTTTAGGGAGTATCCTAACTGTGCGTAGTACTACACCAATACTACGTTTACTACGAGTTCTTTGGACCCACTTTGACCCCCAACACGGACCATTAGTTTACAGGACTTTAGGATTACTTTGATCGAAAATAATTTTGAAATACATGCGCCTATTGTACCGTTTTATATTTTTCATGATTATTATACCAACGTCCCAAATCACACCCTGAAAGGATGTAACTGTTTACCGATACACCCTGTATAAATAAGAATTAATATTCACTACATCACATACATTGGTCTGACTCTGAGATAGGTAGCTCAAGCACCTGTGTTACAGATATCAGAACCAACAGTGGAATTACAAATAATACGTATAATACTTTTTTTTGTAAATACATACTTACTAATACATAGGAAACACCCAAACCAATACAACAGACATGTTCATGCACATAAATGTTTGTACTGTGCGGGGATCGAACCCGCAACCCTTGGCCCAGACGCAGCATTCACTACCACTGAACCAAACGGGCCGTCAAAACAACTATGCTTAGTAACTATACTATGCTTAGGTTTTATTATGTCGAACTCTAACTATTCGAGGTCACTTTCACACTTGGTCCAAAGATTCTAAATTATAAGTTTGTACGAGGTTATTGGGCATTATTCCAAAAATCTGAATATCATACGTGCGACCGATAAGTTGAGCTTGTGTTTCTCGTTACAAAGTCGCAACTAACCAAACAGAATCAAAGTTTTCTCGTTGTCACGGGTCTGCGGCCCTCAGGGGATGCATGTCTTGGCCACTAAACCGTTTTGTGTGACACCTCTACTATAACTTTTGATTTTTATTTGCAATGGTTATAGCCCTTTGTGTTCAAGACATAGGGCTATAAGAGTCGAACTAACTGTATTTCTCCATTGAACACTTCACACTAGTTACGTGTAGAATACCGCGAGAGATTGTTGCTACGAGCATTTTGTCGTAGCTATTGGCCTACAAGCGCTACGACAAAGCGTGCTACGATCGTAGCCGATCCACTACGAGTATACAACTAGTTTCGAGTCGTAGTTTTGAGCCTAAAAACTGGTAGTTTTGTGTTTAGTATTAACTACTGGATGTATTAAACTTAAAAATGAACGATAAATTTATTTCAAACAAACTTAAGAACACATTTGCATTGATCAATATTTTGAACTTACGATAGATAAACGTTCATTTATGAATTATTGAGTTGTTGGTTTAAATTATGAATTATGAAAGTTTCTGGTTCATATTATGAATTATTAAATTTCTGGTTTATATCATGAATTATTAAGTTTCTGTGTTTCTATACAAGTATTCTATGTAAGCCTAACTTAAATATAGATTTTCTATTTCTATTAATACGGATGTTTACCTTTTCCAGTTGATATGTTTCGCAAGAATAACCCACGTCATATATTTTTAAAAGGCTTTTTCAGCAAATTCGATTTCCCCACACGGTCAGTCTCGAGGGCCGCTGTAATCCCTACAATAGGATCCGGCCTGAAGTCCTTCAGCAACTTCGTAATGCGGGACTGAAATGCGGAAACTTCCTGAAAAAGTTTATTATAATTGTATACGTATCCTTAAACGTGTGTGTGCCTTTCAATAAGATAATCTGGTTTGGTAAGTGGGTCTTAGTTCATTGACTAAGAATGCTTGCGTCTAAACAGAAGCTACTTTGCATTTTTCGAATCATGTCTGCGTATTTCTACCAATACGTCGGCAGTGAGCAAAAACATAGAGAAGACCTTGTTTTGGCAATTATTCTGAACGTAGACTGGCTCCCTTCTAAGGGTTGCGAAAGGTTGTAAGTGTCATGTGTACATTGTGCAATCTTCTTTACTATTTACAAAGATAACTTTAATAGACAACGACAAGGCTATATTAAACCGAAAACACGAAACGCTTGCGCGATGTATTGGACAGCGCCATCTATTGGTTCATACCTGAATTACGGTCCCGAAGCGAGTGAGGACGGGCCCTAGTTTTAAATAAACAAATAAGATCATTGGCCGGCACTTCACTGCTTTTTTATACTAGAGATGACAAACAACCAACTGGTCACCTACAGGTAAGTAATCACCGCCACCTATGCACATCTGCTACGACGCTGGTAAAAAAAAAGTTGACTAAAATGTAGATGTGGCTACGTTGAGTAATCCTCAATAGGACATAAGTCAACGAAAAACATCATTGGTTTTCGCTCTTATGTAATGATAGATAAGGTTCAAGTCAGGATCTATTTTCCTGTTGCCTTATTAAGGGGTAAATACCTAAAAGTGGTGTTATAAATATAGAATAGAACAGAAAATGTTTATTTAGCTCACAATAATAGGTTTAAAAATGCTTACACCACTTTCAGCCAGAAAATATAAGAAAGCACTAAGTTATAAAATCACTCGAGCCAGAAATCCGTACAATTAGCCGCCTCTGGCTTCTCCCAGCGCTAATGGAATTCGGTTTACTTCTAAAAATGTGTCGGGATTCGCCGATTACGATTTTATTCTGTTAAAGCAGATTGGGAAATGCGAAGACATTTCGCACTGGTTTAAGCCGTTTTGTGCCAAATACGATAAAAGAGGTGCTTAAACTTTACTCACGGTCGTTTTAGGGTTCCGTAGCCAAATGTGTGTGAGGGTACCGGTTTATTGGGAAGAAAAAGGGTTGAAAAGTCGGCAGCGCTCTTGCTACTCCGCTGGTGTTGTTGCGCGTAAAAATGAGGTGATCCGTCGCTTGATATCAGGTGATCCGCCTACTCGTTTGCCATCTATCACATAAAAAATGGAAAATAAAACGGAACACGTATAGATTCGTTAGGTCTGTCTATTTGTTTATCTGTCCGTCCCTAGGTCACAGCCACTTTATTCCGAAACCATTATAGTAAAATTATAGTTCTGATTTTCTTTATGGTCCTACCCACTCTGATTTTGTTTTGGCTATGATTATCTATACTATTTATAAAGAGGTAAATTTGGTAGACACAGACAAATCTTAAATACAAAACCAAAAAATCAAAACACTAGCGCGATACAATCGACACCCAACGCCATCTGTCGGGTTGGTTTTGAACTAATGGCAAAATTACGTTCCGAAACGAAGTGAGGGCGAGCCACTAGTAAAAAAATAAAATTTACAAGTCCCTATTTTCCTAAGATAATTAACAAAAAATATCAAAAATACACAAAACGATTACAATAAAACCATTTCCCAAATTAAGACGGATGAACTAAACAACAAAAAATATTTTTCTCTTTTGTTAAAGTTGCTTTTTTCTTCGCAAGTAATTAACGAAAAGTCCTGCGTAGTGAAATATAGGGCCGTTCTTACATAACTTAGGTAACCTTAAGATACGATCCAGTACAACTTTTAATTAAGGTTAAGTTCAGTAGAATTGATATAATGTAGCGAAGAAAGTAAATAAGTTTAAATTGAGGTTTGAAGTATGAACTGACTTTGGCAAAGTTACAGTATTACTGCTAGCGTTGTGAGATGGGCGGGGATTACAGACAATGTGTTCCGTACTCCTGACAAAGTAAAAAATAATAATTACGATGTTTTTTTGTCCTTTATGTTCGTTAAACGAAAGATAAGAATATGTTTGGGATATATTATTCTTGATATCCATATAGGGCGCCGGCCATCACTTACCTACCATCAGGTGATCCGTCTGCGCATCTGCCACCTATCACATAAAAAATAATGTTATTATTTTTGTCAGATGTTGACAAAAATGTTAACATTATTTTGTGCTAAAATCCCCGACGAAATTGGTTCTTGCCCCGCCTATTGCCCGGTTGCCAAACCTTTATAAGTACCTGTGGTATTTCAAACAATAGTGTAGAAAATAAATTATATATTTAAAATTCAAATTCAAAATAAAATAAAAAACAATCATAGTTTTATTTAAGTAGAAAGAACTAAATCACTTTAAACAAACCGAACTCTTAAATACTCCAACTAAAACTATTAAGTTTAATGTATTGTCTCGATCCCGCATTGTATGGAACGGAACAATGGACGACTTTCTGCGTGTTGTGGAAAGTAAACTGTTATGTTATTAATGGGAAATGCACTCAGGTGCATAGGAAACATTATTGTGGAACTAACTGAATTATTATAGATGAATGATTTTGATATTATGTAGCAAATAGACGACTTAAAAATCTAAGATTCTTAAACATCTTTTTAAAAAAAACATTTATTTCGCAAAATTCAATTCGACGGCCTCGTTGGCGCTTTGGGTAAGGTGTTCGCCCAAAGCGCGAAAGGTTCCGGGTTACTACATTTTCTATGTTGTTTTGGGTCTGGGTGTTCTCGGTTGATGCTTACATCTATTAATTAATAATAATTATATAATATTACTAGCGGCCGCCCGCGACTTCGTCCGCGTGGAAAAGTAACTTTTTACCCCCCTTTTAACCCCTTACAACCCCCTTAATATTATTATGTTGATAGCCTATAGCCTTCCTCGATAAATGGACTATCCAACAAAATAAGAATTATTCAAATCGCACCAGTAGTTTCGGAGATTAGCGCGTTCAAACAAACAAACAAACAAACAAACAAACAAACAAAACAAACAAACTCTTCAGCTTTATTATATTAGTATAGATAACAATATTTCACTACACTCACATACATTGATCTGACTCTGAGATAGGTAGCTCAAGCACCTGTGTTACAGATATCAGAATCAACAGTGGGATTACAAATATATATATACTATACATATTATACTTTTCTTTTGTAAATACATACTTATAATACAAAGAAAACACCCAGACCAATACAAACAGACATGTTCATGCACACAAATGTTTGTACTGTGCGGGGATCGAACCCGCAACTCTTGGCCCAGACGCAGCATTCACTACCACTGAACCAACCGGGTCGTCTATTAATTATCATCGTTGGTACTCATAGTACAGGGGTTGTAGTTTGAGACCAGGTTGATTAGTTGCCCAATTGGGGGAAAGGAGGACAAAAATTTGGCAGCGTACTTGTGACTTTATTAATGTTACAGGTGTCTATGGGTAGCGGCAATCGAACAACAGGTGATTCGAGTGCTCGTCTGCCACCTATCACATAAAAATGTAATAAACCTCACAACTTTTTACGTTAGCAACTAAGTTGCAATTGCGAGATTGTTTTTTTATAGAGTTATTTTTACTAAACATCAAAACAACGATAGCGTTTATGATTCCGCAGTTTATAGAAGATAACCCATCAGATGTCTCCAACCCCATAAAGCTTGGACGTAACCTACTTACCGCACATCAAACATACGACTTTGTAAAATAACAACATACTCGCATACTGCAATAATTTTCTTCGTCTCCATTTTTACGGCTTTTATTTTTTTGCCAGGCGCTATAAAATATTTATAGTTTATAGAACAAATAAAATATTTATCTCGACGTAACCGAGACGGAGTGAATAAACGAAATGTTTATACCCGATGGGTTTGTTCGAAGTTACGTAAGAAGGTATGAAAGTGTGACTACATATGGATGTACTAAAATATTGAGCTACTTTTATGTTCATGTCCCAGCTGGAGTAGACGGAAAATACTTAAGTTAAGGTAAAAAGTTAGATTTACTTACTTTGAGTATTCATGAATTGACCATAAGTCCAGTTCTGATCGGGACTGCTCCGTTATCCCGAAACAAAGTGCTGGGATGCGAAATTGTCCCGTTTTTCGTTTAGACAACTTGCTGGGAGGTTTGCAAGTTTTGAGAAAAAAAAGCTCAATTTTTATTTTTGGTATAGCAATTCTTTTTTTTACTTAGAAAAAGGTCAGTTTAAGTATGGGTACAGCATCCCAAGTCTGTGAACATTACTTAAATATAAATATTTATTTGACCCCAAAAGGATAATTTCTGCACTTGTGTATATAACTCCACAATTATTACATTGTATTTATTCACCTACTATGAAGACATAGCCCGTTTTGATTAGGTTCAGACAACGTTTTTGGGCTACGAGTATTTGAAAACATTACTTCTAACATAAGTAGTAATGTAGAGGGTGTATAACGTAAGGATGTTGCCCTTTTGACATCAATCATAATCTCATCTCAAGCTGTCGCTTTGAACCTTGGAGTATGCTTAGACCATGATTTAGGAATTGGATATTCAGGTAATTAACAACGTGACTTTTGCCTAAACTACGCTTTAACAGGAAAACAGACCAATTCAATCAAAAATATGCCCATAAAATTCCAAAATTGTTGTTACTACATTTTATTTTCAACCCTAACCCGTAGTTATTGCTTTTATAATTAAAACCAATTACTACGGGAGTAATTGTTTTTAAATTTTGATAATGCCAAATAGCCCTTATTTCCCTCTAACCCTTTATTGGAGATGACTTCTTCTTGCTGTATCTTGGGTCAGTGATCGAAGCCTGCCCTCAACCTAGAGGATTTCCCGGTTGATCATTACTTAGTCGAGTCAACATAATTGAACTTTATCTGGTTTAGCTTACCTTATAATTTTAGTTAAACTGCAAGTACATTTCCCAGATCCCAAATTAATATTTACCTTCATTTCCGAGTATGTTACGTCTACTAAATGAAATTCTTGTGAAATACTACCGTCATCATATTCCGAATTCCAACGTTAACTGCAGACCAATTAATTTAGATAAACTATTTTGCACGTGTTAGTTATTTGTCTAATAAGAAAACTAAATTTACCTACAAAATGTACTGAGCTGGAACACATTTAGGACCTTTTTCACAATAAAACGGATAAATTCTACTTATTACTACCATAAACATTGTTGTTGCGTTTCACGTATGTCAAATAGCGTTAAATGTCACTTTACATCTATAAATTTGACAAAAACTAATTTAATAATAGGTAAAAATAAATGTAATGTGTTGCATTGGTATGTGACGCTTTATTAGAAACAAATACACTATTTGTGAAAAAATTACGCGTTGCGAATAAGGCCGTTAGTCTAACTAAAAGTTAAACTATTGATAAAGCATGATAATCAGGAAAAATATTACTCTCCTGAATTATCCAATTATCTAGGGATAAAATTAATAGTTCTTTGTGTGTATAACAGAACGGCTTTACAATAGGTATCATTTTAACAACTGATTGGAGAAACAAGTTAATTGAAAGCATCAATATTAAAAACAGCTAAACATTTACAAAATAAACTATCGGCCCATTAACAAAATTAAAAGCAAATGCACTTCGAATTCTCAACTCCAGCAAATTAAAAAAAAACTCTCAGAACCATACAAACTTGAAAACGAAACATTTTTCCTCAAACGATTGCAAACGATTGACTCAGCCATAAACGCGACGTAATTTTATTAATTAATTGGCATCTAAAATTCCCCGTGGCGCTGTTTGCTTAATAAATTGCTTTAATATGAATAAGAGTGGCTGTGGGGTGTACTACGATCCCCAAAATTTCGTCATAACAATTATTCAGGTCCTAAATGAATTAAGGCGGTAGATCAAGTGGGACTTTAGAGATAATGTCGCGCTGCGTGATAAGTTGTCCGGAGTTTCGTGATGCGATATTTTTAATTGCTGACTTGCTGGTGTCTGAGGGATGTTTCAGGCGAACGTCACTTTGATTAAGGGGCTTGAGATAAGCGCTTTCAACAGAAGTTTATTAAATAACAGCCTTTGCGGGAATTTGATCTGCAAGCCAAGAATCAAATATGTCAACTAGATACGACAGCCAGTCTTCTTATTGGGATTGCCTATAAATTTTGTAAAATTCTCAGTGTCAGCCCGAAGGCAACTTGTATAGTCAACAGCAAAAGTTGATGATCAAAATCTCTATTCTCTAAATGATACACAGTTAGTGCTTTAAGGTCCTCGGCAACATCGTCCCTCCAGCGGTATCTCGTATGCCCCACTGGACGGCATTCAGTTGGCCGTCCCAGGTAAGCTATTTTGGCCGCTCGATCTTCTCCCATTCTTTCCACACGTGTCCGAGCCAGCGTAGTCACACTTCACACAATTTAAAATTATCCAATTATCTGGGGATAAAATTAATAGTTCTTTGTGTGTATAGCAGACCGGTTTTACAATAGGTATCATCTTAACAACTGATTGGAGAAACAAGTTAATTGAAAGCATCAATATTAAAAACAGCTAAACATTTACAAAATAAACTATCGGCCCATTAACAAAATTAAAAGCAAATGCACTTCGAATTCTCAACTCCAGCAAATTAAAAAAAAACTCTCAGAACCATACAAACTTGAAAACGAAACATTTTTCCTCAAACGATTGCAAACGATTGACTCAGCCATAAACGCGACGTAATTTTATTAATTAATTGGCATCTAAAATTCCCCGTGGCGCTGTTTGCTTAATAAATTGCTTTAATATGAATAAGAGTGGCTGTGGGGTGTACTACGATCCCCAAAATTTCGTCATAACAATTATTCAGGTCCTAAATGAATTAAGGCGGTAGATCAAGTGGGACTTTAGAGATAATGTCGCGCTGCGTGATAAGTTGTCCGGAGTTTCGTGATGCGATATTTTTAATTGCTGACTTGCTGGTGTCTGAGGGATGTTTCAGGCGAACGTCACTTTGATTAAGGGGCTTGAGATAAGCGCTTTCAACAGAAGTTTATTAAATAACAGCCTTTGCGGGAATTTGATCTGCAAGCCAAGAATCAAATATGTCAACTAGATACGACAGCCAGTCTTCTTATTGGGATTGCCTATAAATTTTGTAAAATTCTCAGTGTCAGCCCGAAGGCAACTTGTATAGTCAACAGCAAAAGTTGATGATCAAAATCTCTATTCTCTAAATGATACACAGTTAGTGCTTTAAGGTCCTCGGCAACATCGTCCCTCCAGCGGTATCTCGTATGCCCCACTGGACGGCATTCAGTTGGCCGTCCCAGGTAAGCTATTTTGGCCGCTCGATCTTCTCCCATTCTTTCCACACGTGTCCGAGCCAGCGTAGTCACACTTCACACAATTTAAAATTATCCAATTATCTAGGGATAAAATTAATAGTTCTTTGTGTGTATAGCAGAACGGCTTTACAATAGGTATCATTTTAACAACTGGTTGGAGAAACAAAACAAGTTAATTGAAAGCATCAATATTAAAAACAGCTAAACATTTACAAAATAAACTATCGGCCCATTAACAAAATTAAAAGCAAATGCACTTCGAATTCTCAACTCCAGCAAATTAAAAAAAAACTCTCAGAACCATACAAACTTGAAAACGAAACATTTTTCCTCAAACGATTGCAAACGATTGACTCAGCCATAAACGCGACGTAATTTTATTAATTAATTGGCATCTAAAATTCCCCGTGGCGCTGTTTGCTTAATAAATTGCTTTAATATGAATAAGAGTGGCTGTGGGGTGTACTACGATCCCCAAAATTTCGTCATAACAATTATTCAGGTCCTAAATGAATTAAGGCGGTAGATCAAGTGGGACTTTAGAGATAATGTCGCGCTGCGTGATAAGTTGTCCGGAGTTTCGTGATGCGATATTTTTAATTGCTGACTTGCTGGTGTCTGAGGGATGTTCAGGCGAACGTCACTTTGATTAAGGGGCTTGAGATAAGCGCTTTCAACAGAAGTTTATTAAATAACAGCCTTTGCGGGAACTTGATCTGCAAGCCAAGAATCAAATATGTCAACTAGATACGACAGCCAGTCTTCTTATTGGGATTGCCTATAAATTTTGTAAAATTCTCAGTGTCAGCCCGAAGGCAACTTGTATAGTCAACAGCAAAAGTTGATGATCAAAATCTCTATTCTCTAAATGATACACAGTTAGTGCTTTAAGGTCCTCGGCAACATCGTCCCTCCAGCGGTATCTCGTATGCCCCACTGGACGGCATTCAGTTGGCCGTCCCAGGTAAGCTATTTTGGCCGCTCGATCTTCTCCCATTCTTTCCACACGTGTCCGAGCCAGCGTAGTCACACTTCACACAATTTTAAAATTTTATCCAATTTAAAAATAGTAAAACTGCAACACCGTTTTTACGGCACAAACACACAAACGTTACAAACTAACAACGTAATCAGATTTCAATCAACAGCGACAATATTGTTAGTGCATGTTAGTGAATAATGCATTGTCAGTATGTTTGTCCGTGTGTTTAATTAGTTACTGATTAATTAACAGTATGTAAAGGTTAGTTTTGGGTGAACAAATGTAAACTGGTATAAAGCATTTAGCCCGCTGTGTTGGCTAAAAGTAAATCTTATACATTGACCTGACTCCTATAAGCAGTATATCATCATGACCAGCCTGTCTCAGTCCACTGCTGGACATAGTTCAATGTTCCCCGTTTCACCAAATTTTTGGCTAAACGCATCCAGTTTATACCAACGGCTTGCCGTAGAGGCACAGAATACTTAATAGTACAAGTAGAGGGTTAAGCACTTGGGTTACAGATAACAGATAACAGAAGAAACACAAATATAATTCTTAAATACTTATAACACACCCAGACATTGAACCAACAGAAGTGCTTCATCTTACGAATATTTGACAAAGCTGTGGATCGAACGCACGACCTTTGGCGTATGATGCAGGGTCACTACCAATGCGCCATCCGGCCAGTCAAGTAGTAGCACGTAAAAAGTATGTGAAAATGTCAATCGACACTGACTCTTAATAGCATTGGTAAAGACTTTTGCCGAAAGCCAAATAACCATAAGGCGACTGTAGAGCCTAAATTTAAAAGAAGCTGTCACTACATATCATTTGAGTGAACATATAGCTTAACATACCTACCATATGAACAATGATTTGCTCCCATTTGTTACATATCTGCATGAAATAATGAGCTTTAGGTTCAATACCTGTTTTGTACGCGATTGTACCCGCTCCGGAACACAAAGTCATGAATCACGTCACTAATGCATTCCGCACTTACCTGTACCGAGTTATTGCAAATATTCCTTCCTGCAAAATATATTCGGCTCAGACTACAATATTAGCCACTCAAAAATGTATATTTGCGACGTGAATTTTGTAGCCCGGTATTTGGGAAGTCTCGACAGTTTCAAGTCTTGAGATACGAGTCTGTTTCGATTGAAAGTTCTGAAACTTTTTTTATATTTAGGACAAGATGACCTCACTCCGCCTGATGGTAAGCGGCCGTGAGATCTAAATATGAGGTTGATAGGCCCAAAAGAACACTCAAAGTACATATTGAGTCTGTCATTCTCCCTGAAGGACTTCCGAGAATCGTAAAGTTCTTGAAAAGAAATAAAGATTTTGTTTAAAAATTTTGACCTGACTCTGTTTTCTAAGTAGCTTAAGCACTTGTATTACAGATATCATACAATAGAGCAAACACAAATATAATACTTAAACTCATATATAACACCCAGATACTTGAACAATCAGCAGTGTTCATCACAGGAATGATACATTATAAAAAGTCTTGCGTTTTCAAGACTAAACTCGTCCTAGGCCAACCCTACGTCATACCTGTGAGCACTTCCACATCGCGGACCTACAAAGTATGCAAAAGTACCTATGTACATAACTTGTTGGCTTACAATGTAAGCAAGAAAACTTCGGCTATTTTAACATATTCAAAACACCTCTTCAGAGAGATTTTTTCCTTGATATTTTTCTGTACGAAATTTTTCGTATCTTATCCGCGCAAGAATGAAGCTGACTGCTCGTGTTTATGAAAACTACATCTAACAAATCAAAATCTACAGTGTCACTAAGTATCACTTAACTAAGGAATGGACTGCTAAGGAATGTAACAACTTGTCGGCTTCTGAATTTCCAGAGAGCTACAATATGGGTGTCTTTAGGTCGAGAGTGAATAGGCTTCTGGGAAAGCAAGCTACATCTTAGACCTCATTGTCACTCTCCATCAGGCGAGATGAGGTCAAGTGCAAACCTCATTTAAAAAAAAAAAACTGTCACCTGACCGGGTACCCTGACTCACTAGACAAACCAGCGCAGGTGCTGCTTACGTCGGTCTTCTGAAGGCCGTGGTATCACTCCCGGTCAAGCCGACCTATTCATGCGAGGCATGGCTTTCCCACGGTAACGGTAAATCAGTTAGCTTAATGCCGCCTTTCCTTAGGCAAGCCGTTACACAACCACGCGTGTCGGTTTGGGCTTAAATCCTACGAACCACACGATAACACTTTAAATGCTTAATTAACACCACATTAGCGGGCCCTGAGAAGCCAACGCTGGCACGGAGCGCAGCCGCCCGTTCTCGGCCCATTAGCCTGCCCACAATAGCTCAATATGCGTAGGCCGGCTTGATGGTAATAGCTGCTCTATATAATCTGTTTGGTTACGTGTCTATTTAGACTATAGGCAACTAGAGCTGCCTTTAGGGTTCATGTTAGTGCAACCTGACTGGCCGGATGGCGCATTTGGTAGTGACCCTGCCTCATACGCCAAAGGTCGTGGGTTCGATCCCCACCATGGACAAATATTCGTGTGATGAACACTTGTATTTGTTCTGTGTCTGGGTGTTATAGTCTACGGCAAGAAAGTGTAGATGAGATTATGACCTTGAGTGCGCAGAAACCAATTTTAATAGAAAGTCTTCTTTTTACAAGTGCGCAAAATAACGGTCATCGCTACTCTTTTGTGCCGCCAGCTATATACATGTATTTAAGTATTATATTTGTGAACCTCTGTTGTCTGATTATCTTGATCTGTCACACAATTGCTTAAGCCATACTAAGGTACGGGGTCAGGTCAACATTATGAGATGTTGTGTGAATTTATTACTTATTTATTTATCAATGAACTCGCATGATGGGAGTGGTACCACGGCCTCACACAAGACCGGCGTGAAGCAGCGCCTACGCTGTGTGTCGCTTGTGAGTGAGGGTGCCGGAGGCCAAGTGGGGGGGAAAGGGGGGTAAAAGTTTGGCATTGCTCCTATTCTCCATTATAGTACTTTATTGGTGTTGCGGGTGTTTATGATTCAAAGCGTAATTGTAGGTACGTAGAAACAACATCTATGACAATATGAATAAAATTTAAGACTACCGTTTATTCTCAGTGACTTCATAAGTGACAAAATAATATGCTTAAAAAATTGCGTCGTGCTAATTCCTGTCTTATTAATAATAGTTGTAGTGCAACGCGAAAATTTAAACAACAATTTATTCATGAAACTCAATAGGAATTTTACAACTCAAAAAGTTTAATATTACAAAACCTAACTACACTTTGCGATACTCGTCCGGCTCCGTACAGTAGTACGTTGGGCCATAAAAACGGCGACATAAGTTGCGTTTGAAAAGATAATAATAATAACATTGGGAACAGTTGGCAAGCCCGGGGCGACAGTGCGCTCCGGCGACGGTTTTTCTATGGACTATGTGATGGGATGTCGCGATCATGGAGGATTTTACTTAGGACCGAATTTTGGATTCGTAATCAAATTGAACTAATCGCCGAAAAAGTTAGCTAATGGTCAAATATTGACAATTTTTTTGTCGTTCAAATGGTTAACTAAACTAGTAGCCATATTAACAATCAATAAGATAGATAAATAACGTTTATTGGCCACAAAAGCAAAAGAAATAACACAAATAATTCCAGTACTTAATAAAAATAAGTACCATTACTGTTACAGTACCATTTTTGACCATTGATCCTAACCGATTGTCAAAGTTTTAACCAAAAATCAATCTATCGATCGTCGATCGAGAAAAGTCAGTAAAAAGGTTTGGTCGGCGTAGATCGAACATTTTTATACCGTTAAATTTTGTTAGTAAATTAAAACGACAAAAATTAATTTAATGGTGTAGCTACCAGACCATAATATTTCCTTTATATATGACGATTTGTAAGTGCTGTGTACAAGCCTATGCAAATAAAGAATATTTTGACTTTTGACTTTTGAAAGGACCTTACTTTTTTATGTGATTTAGGTTTTTTATGTGACAAGCAGACGGATCATCTGCAACACCAGTAGAGTCACAATTGAAACAATGTACACTACTTACACTGAAATTATTGTGATCTTTCTTTCACTTTTGTGGCCAATAATTATGCTATCTATCTAAGTGCACTGACAACCTTTCCATTGTATTTATTAAAAGCAAGCTCTTTCTGTCGTTACAGGTACTAGATGTTGGCTGTGACAAGGAACCGTATGTATGTATGTAGATTTGAAGAGTTATTTATAAAAGGTACAGCTGCCAATTTAATACTACTGACAAGCCCGCTTCAACCTTTCCCTTGCACCCCGCCCTGCACAAAGCGGGCACCTCATAAAATATTATAACATGCAAAAACGCTCGGCTCATACACAGGGCTATTCACGATAATTGTTATGGGACATATGAAAACTTTGTTCTGGATTTTTTGCGGGCAAGCCTCGCAAATTTGCCGCTGGTGGAAACCCGAACCGTGCCAACGGTTTAGAAAAGCAACTTAAGTTACATTTTTACACTCGAGTCTATTTAGCGTTCCGTAGCCAAATGGCAAGAAACGGAAGTTTTATATACTGTCCGTTCGTTTATATGTCACATCCACTCTTTCTAAAATAAGAGCATGGTAATGTATGGTAATTAGTGAATAGTAATCTTCATCATATTCATATTACCATGAAATCCCTTCATAGTAGCGATGACTTGATTTCTATGATGGAGGCCTTTGCCCTGCAGTGGGACAGTATATCGACTGATACTCTACTTAGTTTTAAACTGTAAGCTCTCAATAAAACATTTAGACAATAAAAGAACTTTATGCATAAAAGATCAACGGTACGGAACCTATCGTGGGTGAATCCGACTCGCACTCGGCTAGTTTTTAATAGAACAGTGTCATCCAAGACTTAATCATCCTTTTCGATCAGTTGCCATTGTAGTCACTCGTTGGCCTATAGTACAAAAAAAAACTATCACTTTTATTGTATTAACACACATACCTAATCCTACAGCATTGTCCAAACCTATACCCAATTTAGACGTAATACGTGAGATAATGACGATGGATGGGACAAGGATAACAAGAAACTCGAGTGTTCAAGAAAAGTCGTGGTCACTCATATCAACTTCTCACTCGAGTGAAGTTTTTCCAGACTCGCATCTCTAGTGACTAAAGGATAAATTGCTTTTTTTATTGGGGCTATTTTGTACATGACGTCATAGTCGGGTGCTTATAGCGTTTCCTTTATTAGACCTTTTTAGTGTTAAACATTCAAATAAAAAAGATAGTCTGTCCTCCTGAGCTAAGCCCGAGTTAGAAAAAATAAAGAGAATGATTGTACGAAAGCAGATATAAAAATTAAATCAGGTGTTTGAGGATTCAAGGGTTAGTATTTTTTAACTGAAATTATCGAATAATACAACGTTTCTAGTCCATAGTAAAAAACACACAAACTGAAAAACCGGCGTGAAACATTGCATGCGCTGTGTTTCATCAAGTGAGTGAGGGTACCGGAGGCCCAATTTGGGGGAAAGGGGGTCAAAGATTGGCAATGCACTTGTGACTTTCTGTAAAAATATTATGATTGTGTCGGCTATTAGTCGATTGTTATTATTGTATTTTGGAGACACGCTTTTTTTTTGTAATAGGTGGCAGACGAGCAGACGGATGACCTTGTGGCAAGCGATTGCCGCCGCCTATTGACTCCTGCAACACCAGTGTATGCAAAATACCCATTTCATGCATTTAATTAAGATCGTATCATTTGGGCCATTTCGAACAAAATTTTGATAAATGATACAGGATGTTATAATAAAATATAATCAATAATAATAATTAACAGCTAATTAATATGAGCAGGCCATGGCTTAATAATGAAGTTAATTGTTGCAGAATATCAGAACCCGAAATGTGCTTCAATTAATTATGTGAATAATTGCAATCATGATCGAAAACCAGATTTTATATTACAAAGAGTAATCACGACAACATATTATATATACGGTCTATCATATTTACTAATATATTTTTTGGTTTTTTGAGTTTAGAATGTAATGTCATCAGAAAAGGCCGGCAACGCATTCGCACTCCTGGAGTAGCTGATGTCCATAGGCGGCGGCACTTACCATCAGGCGACCCGCTTGCTCGTTTGCCGTCCTATATCATAACAATGTGTTGATTAAGATTAGATTGCTAAGTGACCAGCAAAAAAATCTTTACATTCTTGGGTGAGTTTTTTAGGTGATTGACCACCTAAGCGAAATTATCTACCTACAAGAAATACACATAAGCGTCCCATCTTATCTACTTCTTTATAAAAACAAAAAAAAAGCATCTCTACTCGAACTGTCTTTTCAAAGTGCAGTGCTGAAGCAAGCCTTTTGATCTATAATTCACTTTGTGTGTCAAGTGCACATTTATTTGTCAAAGAGATCCTCCAAATTCGGAGATTCGAGCATCAGGTATAAAACTAAAATCGTGTTCAAAGCTACCAACTCTGATTCTCGTTTGCATTCGAGATAGTGTTGCTAGTTAATAAATCTTCAATCAGTACACTATCGAATGATCGATAGGGTTTATCGATCCAGTATATCGATAAAAGACAAGATTGAGTAGGAAAGAAAGCCTATACTGTCCCACTGCAGGGCAAAGGCTTCCATCATAGAAATCAAGTCATCGCTGCTATGATGGAAGGTTTAACACTACGCTTGCTTAATGCAGATTGGTGATCACTGATCACAAAACCCGTTATGCTAAGTATTCGATGAATAAGAACGCGCCTTCTTAGTTCCATTTTAAGTACTTCTAGATTTATCAAATCGTTAATAATGTATTTTTTTTTCTTTTTTTTTTATGTGATAGTTAGCAGACGAGCAGGCGGATCAACTGATGGTAAGCAATTGCCGCCGCCCTGAACAGATGCAACAAGTGCGCTGCGAATCTTTTAGCCCCACATTTAAAATGTATCTATGTAATGTATCCTTCTTACCTTTAGCTCGGCGGTGAGGGAATCATGCACGTTTAGGATAGGTTCTGAAACGTCTAACCATGGTTCAGTTGGTCTGATTCCTCTGATACTTAGCCGGCTCGACCGGAACCTGCTTCTCTTCACAGGAGACCAGCGTGAAGCTGTGCCTGCGCTGTGTTTCATCGAATGAGTAAGGGTACCGGAGACCCAATTGGGGGGAAAGGGGTTAAAGCAGCGCACTTGTGACTCTACTCGTGTTGTACGTGTCTATAGGCGACGGCAATCACATAAAATACAATTATGCTTGATGATTCTATCGGGAGCCGTATACCTATCGACCCTTCATCACGATTCAGAAGCTATTCAAAGCATTATAAACTATCGATAAACTAGATTCTCAACACTGATTAAAGACAATTTCGAAGCAAACGGTCTCTGAGTCCGATTGATTTAGGCAACGCTAAAATCACTTGAATCTCAAAATGCCCGTTCGATTCAATACGAATTTGCATTCCTTGTGTTTATCGAAATTATTCAGAATGAGGGTGACTTGAAAATTTGAGACATTTCTAATGAAGATTGGCGTATCAAGATGATCTTTTCTTTCGATTCCACGTTAGAGTTAATCGCTTTAATGCAGCTAGTCTATACTATTTTTAAAAAGGTTTATCCCATAGTTAAACTCAAGGCCTAAATGTAAACTAAAAAGATAAAAACATTTGCGCGATACGCAACGCCCAAATACCAATTTTCAAGATTCCAGCTTTAAAAATGACAAATCTTCTATACGACGTTTTAAACCCCTTTCAACCCTTTGGGGATTGAATCCATACTAATATTATAAATGGGAAAGTGTGTCTGTCTATCTATTTGTTTGAGTTAACGTGATTTATAAGCGGAGATAGTTGAAGGGATGGAGAGTAACATAGGCTTCTTTTGCCCCTTTCTAACCTCCCATTTTAGGGAAAGTAGGGGACGTGGGCGAAGCCGCAGGGCAAAAGCTTGTAAAAATAAATCCTATCATCAGATGAGATTGCGGCCAAATGTCTGGGTATACTAAAACAAAAAAAAAGAAAATTTGAAAATACGTACTTGCTTCTATTTTGTCGAAGAAGTCCAAAATACCAATATTCATGTCACCAGTATCAAATACGATGACGTTTAGGTTTTCCATATCTAATTAGTCTTGTAAATATTACATAGGTATCGTGTTTTAATATACCCACTATTTCCTTTCTACTTAAACTAAGTTCTAGGTCAGAATAAATGGACGGTTATCAAATATGTTTGCCGATATACCCTGTTTGAATTATTCCCTGGGTCCATCGCCATCAATTTTCAAGAATTCAAACCTCAGTGTTTTATTGAATGCAATCCATCAAACATTTAACCCTACCTTTTTACATGTCAGTTGATTTACGATCATTTTTAAAAAGCAACCCTTTTTTGGTTTTGTTTTTTTTTTAAGTGACAGTTGGTAGAGGAACAGGTGGAACAAAGCAACATCAGTGGATTTACAAGCGCGCTGCTAACCTTTAATTCCCCGTCCCCCCGGACTGGGCCTACTGGTGCCCTCACTCACTCGGCGAAACACAGCACATGTTTATTTATGTATGTCGTTTAGTATATTAATAATTAAGCACAATTTTCTGCGCAACATATACTACTTTTGATCGACTTGAATCGACCTGGTACTTAAACCATTAGCCTGGTACTAAGACCAACAGGGCGTATTAGGCATGTGTGGTGATTAAGCCTAATCCCATCATAGTTGCGGTTACTGATTTCTATGATGGAGGCCTTTGCCCTGCAGTGGGACGAGTATTATAGGCTGACAGTTTATTCATAATTTGGTTATAATGTATAATGAACACGAAAAATAATAACCATTTCGCACTGCAGTCCCAGCTTGATACTGATTCAATAATTTTGTATGGATGCTAAACTGCCGCATTCCCATCCGATCTCTTAGTAATTAATTCTAAACCCACCATCTCATTTTGAACTCTACTGCCTTCAAAATAAGGTGGTTCTGTATTGAAATCAACGTACAGAATTCAATTCGAACCCCATCAATGTGGTTTCAAAATATAGGTTGAATTATAGTTGCATGAGATTATTGTGAGCGTATTTGTTAGAACTTGGGCGGGGGCAGGGTTAACAGGCATTTTGATGAAGCCTGGTATACGGTTTGAAACTTTTATTTATTTAAACTTGATTGCACAAAATTTGTAACATAGGCGAACTTAATGCCCAGGGGCATTCTCTACCAGTTACTTAAACTTTTGCGCTTGCATTATATATTATTGATGATAATGGGACAAAACACCGGGTCAGTCCGCTTGTGACCACGGCTGGTTGCATTTTCCGAAGTCACTAACATAAGAATCATCATCATCAGCCCGGTATAAATAGCTGGAGGCACGAAAGTATAGCGATGACCGTTATTTTGCGCACTTGTAAAAAAAGAAGACTTTCTATCAAAATTGGTTTCTGCGCACTCAAGGTCATAACTACACTTTCTTGCCTCGGACTATAATACCCACTGCTGACTATTATGATGAATTATTTTCCTCCTAAAATACCCGGTCCTGTGCTGCTCGGATCCAAGTAGTACCTCCTATTTTGATTATTGACCCATCTTGACGCTGGATTTCATTTACCTATTCTAGGGCACCATTCAGTAAAGATTTTAATCCACCTGCCATCACCTCGCCTAGCCAGGTATCCTGCCCAATTCCACTTGAGTTCCATCACTCATTAAATTACAAAATTAGAATAGTTCGCAAAAACTTCAGTTACACCTTGATTATGGCTATATTGCAACAACACTGAAATATCGGAAACTCAAAAATATGTTACCTAAAATAAGGCACGAAAATTTAGTTAGCAATCTCTATAAAAATTTTTCGAAATTAAGTATCTAGTTTTAATAAGAAAATGTCTATTCGACTAAACAGCGATGTCTGTCCAGCGTTAGTTTCAAACCCTGGTGACCCTATTATCAATATTGTTGTTTGATAATTTGAATTTCCCTAATGAAAATTCGCGATATCATTAGAATAGTCTCCTATCTGTATAATAGTTGTCTATGCTTTATTTAAATTTATTTGTAGTTCATTTTGCAGTACCGTGATAAAGCCACGTTTTGGTATGAATGGTCCGGCTGAAAAAAGACTGGCGTGAAGTAAGGCCATTTGGATTTTGATTTGATTTGGTTTAAATCTTGACTGGATTAATGAAGTACTGGATAATATTGATTTAAGACCTGATGTTCCATGTAGTATGCAAAACAAATAAATATACAAATTTGGATATCCATGGTGATTTCTGTTTTGGCAAAGACTCGGTTCAAATCCTAACACAACAAATGGCTTACATCTGCCACTAGTCTTTTATTATCCTAACCACCTAAATTTGTTCTGAGCTTCTTCATACACTTACCTGTATCTATTTCATTCACTGAACTCGACTCAGCAGAGATTTCGAACCATTCCTCGTTTGGATCCGATTCTAAAGCTAATGTTCTCAGCTTGAGCGAAGAGTCAGGCTACAGATCAAATTGCAAGCGAGTCTGGATGTTTTAACTTATTTCATTTGACGGTCTCGGTTCAGCAGGGTTTAGGAGTGTTCTTACTTGGGGAATGCAGGAAAGGAATACGAGATGTGACAAGTTTTTTTTAATCTATGCTTATGTCATAATCTTCATATTAACTCAGAAGAAAACACGTTTTCACAGGCTTTCTGAAATAACAGAGCCTAAAAAAAATTAAAAAAAGAAATCTTCTATAAGTAAATAATATGTATTTGCAAAGAAGTTGGTATCTTAGTCCATTTCAAGGCTTAATATTACTTAAACCGAAAAAGCAAAACGCTTGATGAACACGATTTAATAGTCTTCCAGCGCCGTCTATTGGTAGATACTCGCCTAAGTAAAGTTTCGAGACAAAGTGTGGGCGGGCCACTAGTGTCTTATAATTTATTTATTGACCATCAACTTTTTACTAGTTTATCGATTGAAATATGAGAGTAAGGAAATAGAGAATACACTATAACATCATCCTGCCCTACGTAGCTGACCGTTAAGATCGATCGGAATCGAAAATCAATGGAGAGCTATACTCGGAATCTTCTTGCGTGATCGTGTCAGAAATGATGAGATCCGCAGGAGATCTAATGTCGCAGACATAGCCCAAGAATTGCGCAGCTCAAATGGCAATGGGCAGGGCACATTGCGAGGAGAACAGACGGCCGTTGGGGTAGAAAAGTCCTTGAGTGAAGGTCGCGTACAGGAGGTCGCAGCCGTGGCAGGTCTCCCACCAGGTAGACCGACGATCTGGTGAAGGTCGCGGGAGTACCTAGGATGCGGGTGGCACAGGACCGATCTGGGTGGAGAACATTGGGGGAGGTCTATTGGCTTGACTTTAGTTTAAGGACTTACTTTTATTCGAGTAAGTAATATTTGGAGAGGTCATGTCCACACAAAGGACACATTCCTCCTGCAGTAAACCCGATTTGTTCGTTCGTTCCGAACATCGATGCGGCGAGCTACCTTCCGTGATTCAGCTGGACTTGCTGCTGGCTTTCAACCTAATTCTATTAGTTACAAGAATTTCTGAGATTTAATAGCGTCCAAGCAATGATCTCAATCAGGTTTTGCTTTATAGTAATTGCAAACGCGATCCCTTTGTTTATATTAGGTACGAGAGTGAAAGAATATTCAAAAATCTAAGGTTTAATGTAGATATTTATTTTATCAAAAATATTTTAATATTTAAGTGAGAAACAGTACAGGTAAAACATTTTCACGGGCTTAATTTTAACATAGTAATTTTATAATATTTTGTAATTTTTCCTGGTATATGAATAAGTATTGGTATATATTTTTTTGTTTGAGATGGCCGACGAGCAGACGGATCACCTGATGGTAAACAATTGTCACCGCCCATAGACACCTGGCAATACAGTAGAGTGTACCAGTGCGCTGACGACCTTTGACCCGCATTCACCTTAATTGGGCCTCCGTTACCCGTTATTTACTCAACGAAACACAGCGCAGGCGCTGCTTCACGCTGGTGTTCTGTGAGGCCGTGGTATCACTCCGGTCGAGCCAGTCCATTCACGCCAAAGCGTGGCTCTCCCACGTTATCATAAAACATGATAAGGTGATTTTAGATAAAATCTATGTTTCTTTCTAGATAATCATGTTAACTTAATGTTTTTATCTAACATCTAAAATCTTACTAGGCAATATCACATCAAAGTTTCCAAAGTTGTCAGATATCGAAAGTTGATGTCTTCATATTAACGAATATTGATGATGTTAATTAATTTTCAAAGTCAGAAAATTACCGCCGCGCCTACCGGATCCCGGCTTCCTATGAGAAGGGTCGACGGACTGGCGGTGTTAAATCAAGTATTAGGAAACTATATTTCACATTGCAAGTCATAGCAAAGCAACTTTGCAAATGCAAAAACTCGAACTCGTGGGAAATGCGTTGTGTTTGTTGTGTATTTACAAGCAATGGTTTATACAACAGCAATTGATTTAAAATTAGTGAATGAAACATGATACCGTTTTTTTATGCAATAGTTGGTACATACATTGATGACCTGATGAATATTTTTGAATCATTCATCTTCGATGTTGCAGAAATTTGACATTTCAACCGTTTCATGCAGTATTTCATAAAACCGGTAACTTAAGCAATCTAAAAGGAATGTAAATCCATTGTTTTCTGTCGTGTCTGATCGTTGCGGTAGAGTGACTCAAATATCGTATGTCGAACGAAAATCAGTAGAAATCGTGCGCTCGACTTGAGTCGAGTGAATAAAAATAAGGCCCCTGATCCAATATCAATACCGCACGCATATGTCCAGAGAGAGTAGACGTGTAGGTATTTGCAGCCCACTTCCCCAACTTTCTTGCCTGGCCCCGATGTTCGCTGACATGTTCCTGACGTGAACACACACGTCGGAGCGTAAACCAATTACTGGGTCGTGTTTACCGAATATTATTAACGGGGTGTAAGTTAGAAGTGCGCCGGAGAGAGCCGTCCACGGACACTAGCGATGTTGCGAATTCGCATCGGTACAGCGGCGACCCGGTGTGGTGTAAGGGAAGAGCGACACGAATAATACTGTAATCTATATCCATTATCATTAATGTAATGTATCAGCCTATATACTGTCCCACTGCAGGGCAAAGGCCTCCATCATAGAAATCAAGTCATCGTTTACTATTAATTGGATATGCTTATCACCACGCTTGCCAATACGGAGTGGTGATTAGATTTGTGTTTTCTCTTTTGTATGATATCTGTAACACAAGTTATTAGTACGGTGTCAGGTCAATGCGTTAGAAGTTGTGAGAATGTATTCTTTTCGAACTACGTTTTCCCATCAATTGTATATTTTCAGTCAATATCAGTGGGATAAAAAAGGAGATTGACAAATTGGATTTCAACTTACAGAAGACCGGCTGTGATAAGGAAGTGAGGGGAAAGGAGGTTAAATGCCTGGCAGCGCTCTTGTGATCCACTGGTATTGCGGGTGTCTGTGGGCACCGGCAATCGCTTACCATCAGGAGATCATCAAAAGAACTCCATGAATGTGGAGTTTTCATGCAGGGTGTATCGGCAACTACCTCTTTGCTAGAACAAACGCTATCGGCTTACCCCTTAATCCCACATTAATCTGGAGCATGCAGCAGGATCCGTCCCTGATTAATATCATCCAGCGCTTGTTTTGGGGCATCTGTCGGTACTCGCTGCAATTGGTTAGCGCTCGCCAATCGGCTTGGCAACCTCACGTGCTTAATTGAACGAGAATTGGTCTCACGTTCCTCTAATTGAAAATTAATTCACACGGCAGATGGCGCCGGCGGTGACCGCAGGGACGTTCTCTCTGCGGTCTTGGGCTGTGCGTAGGACAGGCTTCTAAGACAATGGGAACGTGGGAAAACTATTTTAGAATTAAATCTGAGTCTTAGTAGCCTTTAAATTTAAAAGCTAATTTCGATTTGCATTGTCTTATAGGTGGGGGAAGATTATTCCAACACTTGGTTGCTGAATATCTAAAACTTCCCCTAAATGCGGCTGTCTTGTGTCGTGGCGTGATGAGCCTTCCTCTGGTATCGTAGACTGAATTAGTCATTGTAATCTCATTCATCTGTAGATGAAATACGCTTCAGAATGAATGGGCCGGTTCAACCGGAGTGATACCACAAAAACTAAACAACAAATATTTCATTTATAATATGAGCATATTAGCAGCAACATAAACATTTAGTTTTACTCTCTGTACTAACTATGAAGACAGATAAGATTACTTAAAGTATAATCAGTTTTAAAGTCGTCTTACATAAGTGCGCCACTATACTTATAAACAAAGTTTGATACTATTTAAGATATGATCTCATCAAACTCGATATAACTTTCTAGACTAAATGGAGAATCTGGTTTAACCTGTGGCTTTATTTTACGTACACATTTATAAAGAGATAACTCTAAAAACCATTACCAGACTTAGGTAAAGCAAAAAGGCGAAACACTTGCGCAATGTAATCGGCACATAACGCCATCTTTTGGTTCAATTGGACCTAATAGCTATCTTGAAACGATACGAGAGCATAATTATTACTGTTTTAATACCTACATTAAAATGAAAAAAGATTTAGACATTCTGCGTGTAAGCAAGGTGAAAAAAAATAGCGACTAAGTGAACAAAAATCATCTATTATTTTTTTGTGGGTGCGTGGCCAAACCCACATTGTCACTCCAATTTACACGCTGCAGAAAATAAAATATAAACTAAACAATACCAAAATAATTGCAAACCTCGTAAAATGTCGAAACATAATCCCAGTTGAAAATGCGTTAGGCGAAACTTTATACACCACCAAACCACTTCAATATCGTTCCGAGCCGTTGTAAAACTATCTTTATTACGTTTGCATAAAGTGCATCAGTTGTTTTAGGTAAAAGTATACATTTTCTCTACATCCACGTGAAGTCGCGAGTAATTTAATCCAAATAACAGACCACGCTGAATCGGCAAAGAGTAGTAAACGACAGAAACAACTTTTGTTTCACTAACATTTTATTTATTTGAGGACAGCTCTCGGACCGCGGTGTTCCGGGACAGAAAAGAATTTATGGAGCTCTGAAAGCAGCGCGGTTTTCGACGCAAAAAAATATCACAGAACAACATCAATTTTGTATTCGGAATAAAATAAAGGGTTTATGAATTTGCGAGTGATTTTTACAAGTTGTCCGGTGCCATTTGAAAATAGGTTTGGTATTTGAACACATTTTTTGCTTTGAATTTGCTGCTAGTAAACATAAAAAATGTGCATTCTGCATTTTATTTTTTATGACACCGCTGGCGGTCCGGTTGCTTGTGGCGACCTATCACACAATATACGCTTGACAATTGGTTTCAAACAAGAATTAGAAATATATACGTAAATACATAAGAAACGATAAGAAACAATGACGTTATACCTAACAATGATACCCCTGTTAAAAAGAAGTCCTCAAATATGTTTGGATTTGCTCGCATAGTAAATATATTTTACGAGTAAGCCTTTATTTAAAAATCAATATATTTATAAAAAGGTAAATTCTGTAGACATCGAAAAGGCTTATAGATAGACCAAAAAAGTGAAACACTTGCGCGATGTAATTGATGCCCAGCGCCATCCATCAGTACAGACTGGAACTAATGTCCCGAAACAAAGAAAAGACGGGTCACTTGTTAGAAAGAATAAAATAAAAGAAGCAACATTGTCGTCTGCGTGCCTTGCTCTGAGGCAAGAGTTAAGTGACGCGCGATGTGCTTATGCAGTTATGATTTGCTGCATACAAATGTGAGAGTTGAGTCAAAGCTATTATTTAAGGGACAATAAAACTGGTAACTTTGTACTTTAATCGCTGAATGCAAAAAAAGTTTGTTGTAACATTTCTTTGTTGATGCAGGAGACAGCAGAATTATATGTAATTAAGTTTTAGTTCCCAAATGTATCTTTGTAGATAAATTTTAATCAGTTCTTTAATTCTAAAATTGGTGAAGATATAGTGGAATAAGATTCGCTTTGTTAAAGAGAATGTAAAAAAAAACAAAATTAATAAAAAACAGGGTGGCACTGAAATCACGCACCTACTTTTACAAGCAGATTTGAAAAATACAGAAGTACAAGCTCAAATCTATTGTCTGATATCAGTAACACAAGTACTTAAGCTACTTAGCACGGAATCAGGTCAATGTGTAAGATGGTGTGTGAATTCGTCGAACTATTAATTTAAGGATCTCACAAAGTAGGTTTGCTCTTGTTTAAAACTGAAGAAAAAATGTATACCCGCCGCTTTCATTATTTGAAAATAACATTTCTTAGATTTCCCAAGATAGGTCACTTCTTTCTCTTTTGAATTTACAAAGGCAAACTATTAATCTTTTCGACAAAAAACCAATTACTTTTATTATTTTTGCGTTTGTTTTAGCTTCGTACTAGGATTGAAGGTCATTTCTGTTCAAATAGAAACAACTGTCCAATTTTTTAAATTGAAACTATTTCTTAAAATCTAACAGTTTAACACCAAATTAAAAACTATCGGTATATAAGTAATTTTCAAGTCTAAAGTGAGTCACATTATCTCATGCCTTATCTTGACCATATTTGTCTCAACATTCTCATCTCTGTTCTTTCTGTTCATCCGTCTTGACCACTTCCCAGACAAAAAATGACGGAACCCGAAAAATACAAAAGTTAAACGGATCGTTTTCCTCAAAGGTCCGGGTATATTACGCAGTCTCTTTGTCAACCCGTGACGAATATGATGGCTTAAAACATTAACTGACAAATTACAGGTATTACAAAGTAAAAGAGGGGTGCAGAAAAAGATATTTTTACCCCATTGTGAGGCAAACTGGGGGAACTAGGTTAAGATAACTCAAAGTGCGTAATAAATGAAGTTGAGCTGCTATTGTGTTAAAGAAGGAGGAAGGTTTATTAATATTTCCGTAGCCGTAACTGGGAGTTCATAAAAATTTAATTGAAGATTTTTATAACATCGCCTTACTTGTTATTGTTGCGTTTTTGTTTTAATTTTGACATTTCGCCGCCTAGCTAGAATGAAATGCCTTTTTGGACAAGATGTGAGTTAAAACTCATATTTATGCAGATATAAACGTGATAGACGGCAGACAATTCTGGTGGGAAGCGAGTCATAAGCACCTACACTACCAAAAGTCTTACATCTAATCTAAACTTCTAAAGCAAATCACAAGGCTTATAATTTCTGTAACCCAAAAAGACTACTTTGCAGCATTGGCGCGATGTCATCGACTCACTTGACGAATCACAGCGCAGGCGCTGCTTCACACAAGTTTATGTGAGGCCGTGGTATCACTCCGGTCGAGCCGACCCATTCATGCCGAAGCGTGGCTCTCCCACGTTTACGTTGCTTTTACCAAAATTTTCAGTAAATAAAGTAAATTTGATATTATTGTACTTGGAACGTGGATTTATTCTTATTTCCAGACCATTTTTTCACAGTCCTGCCAGTCATCAACCACAGAGCTCTCATTTAAGACCTAATGGGTATCCGCCCTCCACATACCTACCAGCTTATATCACCCACAAATGTGTCCCAAAAGTGAAATTTCAGCCCAATTAGGTCGGCTCGCTACCTCGTTGATTAACGACTGCAGCGCCACCTGTGTCGAGCCGGTTAAACTGCCATTACTGCGTGCACGCGTCACTCCCGCTTCAGATATTTCTCCTTAATACCACTCATCCTATGATACATGAGTTTGTAGGCACTTTTCGTGGTAATCTTGATACCTACTTAAAGTGCTTTCTATTTTTTTTTTTGCATGAATCTTACTTATTTAATTGTAAATTCTTGACAGTTAAATTTGTAGATAACACTAACATGTGCTTTAGTAAATAAATATTTAAACAACTCTTTAGTAACAAGAGAGTGGATTTTCCTGGCACAAGTTACTCTTCATCATTTCAGTCAATAGACGTACACTGCTGGACATAGGCCTCCCCCAAAGTTCTCCACACAGATCGGTCCTGTGCCACCCGCATCCAAGGGACTCCCGCGACCTTCACCAGATCGTCGTCACAAGTTACTAATATACTTAAAAGGAGAATCTAAACTCGGATAATTGTTAAAACTATATAGGTATTGTCATCAAAATAAAGATATTTTTCACAGCGATCCAAGGTGGGTATTTGCACATAAAATAATTACACACAGAAGGTAGACTCAGCCTGATTTTGAATTTAGAAGAGTTCGTTGACATATGCTAGGGTTGTTGCCCGGCATAAGTACATAAGCGGGCGGCCTCTACCACAGACCTCGACAGTTCGACAATCTTATATCATAGGCTAGGATTAATGTGGTCGAAAAGGCGTATTTCCCCGTTAGTGCGCATGCGTGAGTACATGACACGTTTTAGCTCTTAGTAGGCAGCCTACTTTCTGTGTGTAATTATTTTGTGGTATTGGCCTCCGAAGTCAAAGTTCGCCATTTGTTCGGTCCTGTCAGTCCTGTGCCAGTTCCGACCAATCATGCAACGTCTATCGGGCGTCCGAGAAATTGACCTTAAGTAAGGCTGATACGATACTTTTTCTAATTGTAGCACAAATCAGTTATTTCTAAGACTGCATAAGCATGAGTAAGGTTTAGTAAGTTCACCCTTTCAGCGCAGATATCTTCGCAATTAACCCGCGCAATACAATATCTCATAGTTGTTGAAACTAAATCATGTCCGCTCATCGTATAGCGGAAACTTTTCTTATTATAGTTAACTTGATCAAGTTTCGCTATATCTAGCTTAATCAACTCTGTAGAGATGCGATAACGTTTGGTACCACAGTACTTTAATAACCAGAGGTACGAAATAATCGAATAAAATAATCTTTTTTTGCATTTACTTGTACAAAGCACTTATAACTCGTCATATATACCTTAAAAATCATTTAATAATTGAGAAGGGTAAATAATTGTAATCGTAAGGTTGGCAGCGCACTTGTATTGTGATTCTACTGGTGTTGCAGGTCAGCGGCAATCGCTTATCAGTGGACTGACAGCTGACTACGATAATGATGATTGTTCTGTCCCCGGAGTCTGTCGTTATGCGCATAAACGCAAATAAAATGTTCAATGCATTTTATAGCAATTTGTGATTATCCATAAACAATGTAACACTCGTGTGTTACCTTGATAATCACAAAATTTAGTCAGCTATGGGAGACATTGTGTGCCGATGTCCCACCTACAAATATGTGACGTCACGTTTTATTAGACAAAGTTTGAAAGTTTTGTCATGCACTTCTTCGTCAGTATTTGGTGTAAAATTGCAAAAAATATACAATCATACTAGAGTCTTGTCAAATTGAAAGGATTTAACTCAGGGTGGGTCTCACAAATGTAAAAAACAGTGAAAGCTTACCTGGGACGGCCAAATGATCGCAGGCCATTTGGCTGTCCAAGGTACAGCAGCTAGAGGGATGACGTTGATAAAGATTTGCGTGGACTCCAGGCTGATGACTGGCGGGAGGTGCCGCAGGTCCGTTGTAGGTGGAGGCTCTTATTAATCGGAGACCAAGGCCTCACTTCGGGTCGCTACGCCAGCTTAGTAGGTTAGTACTGTCTATTTTTATGCTGTGGTAATAAGTTATGTAACTTGAATTAGCTCCGATCCTTTTCAGAGATATTCTTGTTTTAATACAAAAATGTACGAACTATGAATACTAAATTTTTGTCACGAGTGTGAAAAGTAAGCCAAGTCCTTTTCAAAATCATTTTCTAAGTTAAATTGTCATCGCATAAAATGAAATTTGCAGTTCTTTGTAAAAAAAAAACCACGTCTTTGATGTGAAAGTAACTTTAAAATTCAATTCTTTTTTATCAATTACTCACGCAAATCAATTGTTGTTTCAGTTTATCTATTTTTATGAATGTTAACATGAATTGAAAACATTCAAACGTGACTGATTTAACTAATGTTATAAATTGAGGAATAGCTGACTAAATAGTAAACAGGTTAATAATTACAAAAAACTGCTTTAAAACCTTACGGCAAATAAAATTATTTCACAAATAGAAATCATAGGCGAGTCACGCTTGGGCATGAATGGACCGGCTCAACCGAAGTGATACCATCTTAAAGAAGACCGGCGCGGCGTGAAGCAGTGCACAAGGTGGACCGACGATCTAGTGAGGGTCGCGGGAATTCTTTGGATGTGGGTTGCAAGATCCGATCCGTCGAGAACATCGGGGAAGATGTCCAGCAGTGGACGTCTATTGGCTGAAATTATGATGATACAACTTGTGCGGAATATGCTTTTAAAACTACACGACTAATTTTTCTATCCAATTTCCCTTTGCTACCACGACTCAGCCCGCCCCTACTCGCACTTGTATGATTAGCTTAATTCGCCAGAAACTTTCTTATAACACCGCTGCGCCCGTCCTTATGTTTTACAACGAACCCCGGTTCATTCTAATTACCCTACCAGGGGACCCTAATCCGTAATATACCGTACGCCCGACGGTCTCCGAATAAACTCCCTTAATTGGAAAGGTAAATAAAAAACTTAATTAAACAGTACAATTTCTCGCAAATAGGTTTTTTAAGTTTAAGTAAAGGTGTGTGACTTTATCTAAATTGCCTTCTATTGTAGCACTAAGCTTGGTGATCCCGGGTTTCGGATTGGATACTGGCCAATAATTAAGATTGGGCTAGATTGGGCGTAGGTTCTCAAAGTTTTGTTTATCGTTAATTTTAAGAGTGATGTTGGATGCTCTGCGTTGGGCAAATGACTTTATGAGGTCCTTGAGAAAGTAGATTTTCTTTAAATTCCTTTTTATATTCGCCAATGTCAAGAGAAATAATGGATGTATATGGGTAGCCAATTGTCGGTCAGTCACGGTCAATCAATAAAACCCCTGTGCTTAGTGTTTTATCGAATAAATAAAACTAATATTTAAACATAAAAGATTTTTTTTATTTACAGATTTATGATTTCGATTTCATTGTCAGTGGAGTTGGGAACGAACTTGGCTCCATTTTACGTTTTTACTGTGTTACATGAATGAGAAACATATCTTTCCATTTTCTACGCTCTTGGCATACCTACACTTTTCTTTACTTAAATCTTTTCATATTTAAGTATACCTATAGCTATTTCTAACAACCGTAAAATGTTCACTTCCTAATTTAACTTTACATTAGGACTATCATGATTAATGCATTAATGTTAGTCTAATGTCTCCAACATTGAAAGCCTTCGATCGTAATCATTTCGCGGACTCCCACTACCTTCACTAGATCGTCGTCTTGAAAGACATATCTACAATACTCGTATCTCAATAATTTGGTGTCCACAGCTTGAGAAATAAAAAGCAACTTAGTGGAAGTCCAAACCATCGATGAGCATTCCATAGCAGCAAGTATTTTTTTAAATATTTGAATTAGAAGCCTTCGTAGGCGAGTCCGCCTCACACTTGCAGGTTTTTCATTTGCAAAAACCCTTATAATTAGAGCAGCGGTATTATTCCAAACCGGTCCAAATGTTCAAGAAACGAGCCTACCTTCCTGAAAGGCCGGCAACGCATTCGCACTCCTTCTGGTGTTGTATGTACAACAGCTACACCAGAGAATGCGAATACATTTCCCCGCTACCCCCATGGGTGTTCACTCACCATCAGGTGACCTGCTTGCTCGTTTGCCACCCTGTATCATAAAAAAGTTTTTGTTCATTCATGTTTTATAAAATACTAGCGGCCGCCCGCGACTTCGTCCGCGTGGAAAAGTAACTTTTTACCCCCCTTTTAACCCCTTACAACCCCCTTAATATTATTATGTTGATAGCCTATAGCCTTCCTCGATAATGGACTATCCAACAAAAAAAGAATTATTCAAATCGCACCAGTAGTTTCGGAGATTAGCGCGTTCAAACAAACAAACAAACAAACAAACTCTTCAGCTTTATTATATTAGTATAGATTAAGTAAGAGTTAGCAATCCTTCATCCATCAATCCATACTTACAAACTTTCACGATTATAATATTAGTGGGATGGGATCTAAAACCCAAAAGCACCTTTGGGTATTTGACAATTTTTTTTATGTGTTTAATCAAAAGACGCCTCAATTTAAGAAACATCGTTGAAAGAATCACTTGATTCTCATTTGAATTACCTGAGATATCACAACTTTAAGAGCACGTATTTTGGGCAAACCCAAAAACGCTCTATACAAATGGCTATTGAATCGTGACGTCACGATTCAACCTTCTGTATGCGCGTCTAGTAAATTTTATATGGTAGCTATATCAAATGTTTCGTTTAAGTATATGGTTTTATAATAAAAGTTGATGAAAAATGTACGGGTAGTTCAATGATATAATTATTTTTTTTTAATTTTATACTTTAAAAATGGACTTGCCCATGAAACTTTCAATGCTCACAAAACCAGCTAGATGTTATATTTTTAACTGAAAATGTTGGCCATTGGTTCTTATTTACCAATATTTTGATAGAGTATCAATATTTTTTACTAAATCGAGATTAGTCAAATACCCAATTCACATTATACGTAAAACAAACTAAATCTAAATTGAATAAGGCTTAAGCCACATACGGTCACTCTACCAGGTGGAAACGTATGTAATGCTCGATTGGAATTACGTGCAATGGAGCGCTGCCAAATCCAGATAAACCTAATAGGTGTTAAGATAGCCGAGAGCTAACCACAGTATTAAGGTAACTAGAAAATGAAAATGGAAAATTCTTTCTCAATTTTGGTTCATAGAACTTGGATACCTATTTTCTATTGGAAATATCCATTCTTTTTTTATTTGGTACATGGGTAAAAACGAGTTGTTTTGTTTTTTCAGTGGCTGACAAGGAGGCAGTTCACCTGATGGTAAGCGATAGCCGCCGCAACCGCTACATCGGCAACAGTCACAAGTGCGCTGACAATCTTTAACCCCCTTTTCCCCCATTGGGCTTCCGGTACCCTCACTCCCTCGAAGAAATACAGCGTAGGCGCTGCTTCACACAAGTCTTCTGTAAAGCCGTGGTTTCGATCCAGTTGAGCTGGCCCATTCTTGCCGAAGCATGGTTCTCCCCTCCTCCTCCTTCCCTGGGTTCGATTCCTGTGTCGAGAGAAAATAATGTTTTGAATTATTCGACCTCGGGTTTGTGATCACCAATCCCCATTAGGTAAGCGTGGCAATAGGCTGTATGTTCATCATCATCATCATTAGATGAGGCATAGGTCTCCCCTAAAGCACGCCACCGCTCCCAGATTAACGGCCACTCTCATCCAGCCCACTCCAGCCAGCCTTCGAATGTCATCATCCCTTCTTCGAATGGATGATGTTACCGTGGCATTAAAACTTTTAAAAACAGCCACTTCGCTTAATGCAGTGAATTGCAATGTTTTCCCGCGGGTATGTTTCAATCGGCGTCGTTAGGCAGCTTATACGGGGTCTCCCAGGAGGCGCGCAGAGTGCACGCCAGCATTGAATGTTTGTGCATCACTGCATCGCTGGGTATTTTTTATTTACTCAACCTAGACAAAAGACAAAAAATAATTATGCTTGCTATTGAAGTGTGTTTAACAAACAGCCTTTAGTTGTTTGAGGTCAATTTGAAGGTTTAGTCGATAAATAATAATAAATAAGGGGGGGGGGGAGGGCAGCTGCCATCCTCTGGGTCATGTTGACTTCCCAATTAATTTAGATAGAAATGAAAAAAAAAACATTTGGGGGAAAAGGAGTCTAAGATCGGCAGCGTACTTTTACTCTACTGGCGTTGCATGAGTCTATCGCTTACCATCAGGTGATTCGTCTGCTCGTATGCCATCTATTACAAAAAAGACCTAGGTAGTTAAAGAATGGTTAGAGAAAAACCATAGTCATGGGTGGCGGAAATCACTTACCATCAAGTTATCCGTCTGCTCATCTGCCACCCGTCACATAAAAAAACCTTGGAATGTCGTCAGACAATACGAATAGTTCTGCTACCCTCGACAGAATACTTGTGCATAGAATATGTTCCATTTGCAGAGCGCAGGAACAGATTAGAGAAGTGGCCGGATCGCGTGCGAGCTGCCAAACACTGACGGCGCGTTACACTATCAGTTTCCCGCGCGAGGCATAAGCGACAGCGGAAGAAAAATATTTATTCAGTATCTTAGTATTAACAATATTAACTTGCGCCTGGGATCGTTAAGTTTAATTTTGTGTTAGGAGACCCCACTCTTACTTACACTATGTAAAAAAACACAAATCATAGGTAGTACATTAACATTGTCAGCAATAAAAAACTAAACGTTAAATCTTGTTTTACATTCACATTTCCAATCTTTTATTCCATATACGCTTAATATCTAAGTACAGCGTGAACGCGCTAAAAGTGGAGCCGCCAACAAAGGCTCCATTAACAAAAAAGAGTTATTTTTGTCAATAATGATTTATTGATAAAATAATGATTGACATTCTCAACACTTAGATATGAGAATCAAACAAACTGACTTATGGTTATACCATAAACAATAAGACACAAAACCGCTCTCTTAAAGGGCTACGGGTGGGACAGGTCTGATCAGTTTGGAAAAAATTGGCTAGACTGAGATGATGAAACAAAAAGTCGCTACCGCTTATAACTTAAAACGCAATCTCCAAAACTAAAGCGCCCTGCCAGCGTCCGAACAAGTTGCATTAGTTTCGCTCCAATCGGAACATTGGACGCCGCACGCGACGCCGTGACGTGTCCAACTGTCCGCCGCGCACGACCCAACATATTAGAATAACAACTCTCTACTTCATTTCTCATGTCCTGGTACTTTTATAGCAACTTTGCTCTCTCTTGCTTGCCTAAATAAGATAGTAAAAATAAATAAATGCGCCAGACAATTACACCATAGTCTAAAACTAAGGCAACCCCTGTACTATGAGTACCAAATGACGATATTTAAGTGGGGGCGTCAACCCAAAACACCCAGACCTAAGTAAACTTAGAAAATGTAGTTTCCTAAGTTGACTTGACCAGGAATCGAACTCGGGACCTTTCGAGCTTGAGGCAAACACCTTAGGCAGCCAAATCTTCCAACATTATTAGAATAACAAGTCTCTAGTTCATTTCTGATGTCCTGGTACTTCGATAGCCTCTTTGAACTCGTTATCGCTTACCTTAACACTTGTATTCTTCTCAATGTGGTTTCCAAGTATTTTTAAATACACTACAATCATCATCCATCATCATATTGGCCCCCATCTCTCCCATTAGCCTAATCTGGGCGGACGGGTGAAAAGTTTGGCATTACACTTTCATTGGTGTCAGGATAGGATACGTGTGCTCATATACTACTGACTACAGAAAATAGGAAAATTACAAAAAATAAAAACAAAAAGTCTCTTTTTTACTATAAAATTCTTCTCTCTTTTTTACTAAAAAAATATCATAAAAATTGTGGTTAAGGTTACTAAAATAAAGACACTTTAATCCCGAAAACAATACCTTTCCAATTACAAAAAATATAAATTAAAAAGTCACTGCAATAATGACACAAACACCCTTTTTACTGGAAATTTTCCTCACAAATTATCGTTAAAGTAACTAGAATAAAGACACCTAACCCTACGTTTCCAATCACAAAAATAAAAATGAAAAAGTCTCTGCAATAAAGACACAAACACTCTTTTCCCTAGAAAATTCTCCCACAAATTGTGGTTTAAGTTACTAGAATAAAGACAATTCACTCGCTAACTATCCCACAAAAATGCCATCGGCACAAATAGGAGGCGAAACAATTCCACGTGCAAAGTCCATTAATTAAAGCTCTCTGAGCAAAAACACGCAGCCATTTGCCAGCAAATTATGTACATAAATTAGGCGTAATCGCGCACCGGCTGCGGCCGCGACTCGCTTATAAATATTAAACAAATGTAATATTTGACTTTTTCAAGTCGAAGGTGGGATGACTTACGGGAGCGAAGACGGATAATCCTGAAAGTAAATATCAGACAAAGTAAATAGCTTAAGCACTCTTGTTATGTTTTGGGGTGCCGTGCCCAAAGGGTAAAAACGGAAGACTTTTATGACATCCTGCTTTTCCGTCCGTCACTGAGTGTGACCTCATGGTATGCTCGAATTCAAGCGTACAACCCCCCATGAGGAAGACACGTTCTAACCCAAACAAGCATTGTGTAATGGATAAGAAATGCTAGCTATCATTTAATAGTTTTTATTATCGAAATTTTCAGGATATTGGAAACTCATAACTCGAAGACTTTAATATCCAATCTTTCACACACGGTTTACGGGTAATACCATAATTTTTATCGCTAGTTTAAAAGCGTAGCTTAAATACAGCTAGTAAGAAGCTATAGGATGTCTTGTCTATTCCATCCATAACATCTGGATGCATGGTGGTCTAGTATCGAGTACTCGACATTTTCTGCACGCACACGAAATCACCTTCTCGCAGCGGTATTTCCGAACCGGTACCGGACTCGGTCACAAAATAATTTGTCCCAAAATGCACGTACATAAAATACATGCGTGTTTACAGTAAATTTGGCATGTTTAGGCGTGCAGAGCAGAGACAGACTTGCGGAAGAGATACGCTACGATATACTGCCTAACGCTTAACGCGTAGGTTATAGAACTCTTCGATTTCAATGTCAAGCAGAGCCAACCTGCTGTGACTATTATATTTTTCCCAAAACTATGCGTATGGACCATTGAGAGTCCATACTCTCGTACAGTTACATGCACAAGAGTAAACTCATTAAATTTTATCTACATATCGAATTTCCTCCCCAATTCAATGTGAATTAAATTCCAGCAATAAGTGGAGTGTGTCCTGTTACGGCAACATTTCGTTTGCGTTATCTACTAATGAAATTTGTACACGCGGCATCGTAACAATGAGCGACGGAAACATACGGGAGTAATTATGAGCGGGTACGCCCCGAAATAAGCCACTTTGTTATGTGTGGTTCTGTGGAATTGCTGGCATACCCGCTGGCTCAGCGACGCGAACCGAGTTTTGGCCTCCGTAACTACAGAACGCTACTCTGGTCGATCCCGTACTACCTGTGGCCAGTCGTTGACCTGAAGTTCTCGTAGATCATTTTTGACGTTTTTCCAGCGATATCTAGGTCAGCCAAATGGGCTGGTTGTGTGGAATTAGTAACAAGGAACATTATTAGAAACGAGTCTTAATCTAATACAGGAAAAACAACATTGGACTCGAACTGCATTGCAGTTTTGACTTAATGCTATCGCTTAAAGTCACAAAATTTCATCTCCATCAAAAAAATCACTTCCTTTGACGCGTTGAAAAATGATTACCGCGTGGCAGATTCATATACACCCCCGTGTCACTCGTCAATTTTTCACCACCCACGCTGACCAAACGCGCTATCGAGCCTTCGGCGTCGATTGATAGGTCATTTGCATACGGTATACATGCAGATACGGTTCAACGAGCAGGACTGGTTTACACAGTACGAGCTACTGATGAGCCTGTGGATAGTTTTTTGGCTTGTCACCGTAGTATGTCAAATTAGCATTATTGAATAAAATTAAAATTTAAAAGCTCCAGATATGTTACTTGATAAAAACAGGACTAAACGCGGAGGATGTTTTTTTTATACTGAGGGCAATCAAGATGACCTCACTTCGCCTGATGGTAAGCGGCCGTGAGATCCAAATATGAGGTTGACAGGCACAAAAAACAAACTTATAACCTATTGAGTCTATCATCCTCACCCTGAAGGCCTGCTGAGATGCCGTTTCTCGTCCCGCTTAAAAACCCAGGATTGTAAGAAGGGGGAAACACATGAACTGGAAGGACATTCCATGACTTGATGGCTCGGGGCAGGAATGAGGACATACACCTGTTGGTGCGCGCCGGCTTTGTCTGGATGGTATGGTTAAGTGACAAGTCACGTATCTGTCTTCTGGCTAGACAGCAGCTCGCACTGTGTAAACCAGTCCTATCGAATACATGCCACTCTAAATCTGGCCACGGAACAAGAAATCATTTGTTGGCGCAAATTTTGTTGACGGGCCCTAATTGTGAAGTGAAAAATCCGTCGGGGTGAATTTGTTATGAACCTGTGTTTATTTTGGGATAATACAAGCAGGCGCCTCGATTTTAGCATAACATTATCATTAGGTACTTTACTTACTTACGGGTCTGGAGTCTAACTTTGATACTGCCTTTTATATTCTTTTTTGCTGACGTAATCCACGATAGGTCGATATTTTCTTTCAAATTAAATAATGCCGACAGCTAGGGAATGGAACTCTCAGCCGTGATCTGTTTTTCCTGATCATCTTAATTTGGACATCTATAAGATAAAAGAGTGATGGGTATGAATGTAAATGGGCCAAGGAGCAGAGGATAGCCAAAAAAGAGATGGATGGATTGTGTGAAGAATGACACATGATTGAAAAGGGGGTGGATGATACGATGACGAATGACAGGGACGAATCGAAGAAGAAAACCTGGGAATAGGGCAGGCAAATGATGATGATGAAGATAAAAGAGTGAACAGACATCTTCTAGGCAAACGCGTGTCATCCTAGGATGCCTCTAGGCATCTAGACCTCATCGTCACTTTTCATCAGTTTCGATTGTAGTCAAGCGTTAGCCTATAGTGTAATCAAAAGAATGTCCGTGGTATTCTCGAATATATACGACGTGGTGACTAAAAAAGTATTCCTTTCATAAGAGCCAACTGCTGACAGGAAAAGTGAGCAATTGAAGGCCTAGAGGCAGAAGCTTATGGGCTGGTCTCATCAAATGATCACCACGTTTTAAGTCAATATAAAACCTGAATGAAATATATTATTTAAAATCGACAGTTAAACAAAATTCAAAAGTCAGACACCCTAATAATTCATTGTTGAAGATATTACATTAAAAAAATCCTTAAACTATAACAATAGAAAATTAATATTTAACAAGGTAAAAGTTATGAAAAATGCTAGGTACCCGTCAAGTACAAGATTGAAAAGATTTACCTATATCAGCATTATACTAACAAATCAGCTGCTCATTCCTTTGAGCAACACATCTAATAAGCTGGCATTACTCGGGATCAACTGCTGAACCTGCCTCATGTAGATGCTCGTGATTAATTTGACTAATCCATGACGAGATGGTATCCATCCATCTTGGACCTTAACTTGTTTATCTTCGGCTGTACGTCTCAGCTAGTCAGGTAATGAACACAGTAGGTATACACGTTTTCAGTACCTAGTTTGACTTCAGCATTGGTGCAGTCCTTTGTTGGACATAGGCCTCTCCTGATGTTTTTCACTTTTTACGATTTTTGCTACTCACATCCAGCTCTGACCAGTCTTACGCAGATCGTCATTCCATCTAGCTTCAGGGCGTCCAACATTACGTTTACGGGACCAAGCTTAATTCTAATACAGAAGCAATGACTTGATTTCTATGATGGAGGCCTTTGCCCTGTGGGACAAAATATACATTACTATTAGTGGCTGTCTATAGAAGTTACCTCAATAAATAGTTTAAATACAGTATAATACAAATACAGTATAACGTGGTAACAAGACCTTTCCTTAAAGCTTGTGTTACTGTAGTGTGAATATGTGACAGTGTGTACGTTTATTTTGGGCTTTAAATAAAAACATAACCTCCAAAGAAAACACACTACTGTCCTAAAAATAGCCTAAATTAAGATAGAATACCGCTAACTGCTGACGTTATCACTCTCTGTCGTTCCTTCCCACGCGTCTACGAAAACCCGAAGCCCGACCCATTTACCGTTTTCACTAATTTGAAGCCTCATCTCAAAACGAGAGATCCCGAGTTCAAAATTTTCAGAAATAGGCCACGTACAATAACTAATGTGGCAGTATTATGTATTAACTAAAAGGAGCAATTAATTTCTTATTGATGGCAGCAGTTGGCAGCACCGTCTATGTGATAGTATCTGTAGGTGGCAGCACTTTATATCAACTAACAGGAGCAGTAAAGTTCAAACTGATGGCACTAGTTGGCAGCACCATCCTGCAGTTGGCATGTGGCAATAACTAGATATATGTGACAGCACTTTTTATTAACTAAAGGGAGTATATACTTCGAATTGATTGCCACGATGTATGTTTTAAGATGCGACCTGTGTAGATAGATAGATACTCTTTTTTGCACAGAAGGTACTTTTAAAACCTAATGCTTTAGTCATAGGTGAAAATATATTTTGAACAGCGCAGATTTTTAGTGCCTTTTAAGATGATCAGAACAAGTCCAACAACGTAGTAAGAATATTAATATCTTTCAAGGCAAATTCCAAGGCATACGAAATTGAAACTAGCGAACTGAGACAAAGTCACGCTCAGCTCCTCACAGCTCATAGACAATCCAATAACGCTCTTAGCCGAGACAGCTGACGCGAATATTAACGGCTCAACCCGGGCCGATTGTAAAACAGCCAACACTCCATATTGATCAGTGTAATGGAGTTAGGTAAGGCCGCCGAGTGCGCACGAGTGGGACAAGTATTTTTTAATTTTATTTTTTACTTATGGTCCGCTCTCACTTCGTTTCCGGACAGTAGCTCCACTGTCTGCCAATAGCTGGCGCTGGGCGTTGTTTGTATCGCGCAAGTGTTTCGTATTTTCAGTTTACCTTATAACCTCTGCCGTGGAAATATGAGATTGAGCTCTTTGTAATAATATACATGTGGTATTAGCAGACGAGCAGGCGGATCACCTGATGGATAGCGATTGCCTGCAGCCCATGGACACCTGCAACAATTTTTTTTTTGTTGATGTATAGGAATACCGCTGACCCGTAGTGGACCAACGTAGTCTTGCGATTGACACATCACGTAATTATTACACCTTGATCAAGTGTCCTTTACCCAAAGGTTGCCTGGAAGAGATCGCTCATAGTGATAAGGCCGCCTTTGTTGTACATTACTCCTGTTAAAACTAGTTTTAAGTTTTTATACCTGTTTTGTGCAATAAAAAGCATATTCATTCATTCATTCATTATTACCGGCTCTAAAGAAGTGAATAAGCCCATTTCTTGAAGATTACCTGCTTAGGTCGTACCTGCTTAGAAACACCTTCGTTGGATGCTGTTTTTTTTTGCAAGCAAGCGGCTATGCAGTAAGCTATTGGCAAGGTATCACTGCCTATCTATCACATAATAAAATGTGTCAAGAAAACCTTGTTTAAACCATGCCAAAAAATCACAATTTTATCAAAAGGATTCCCTATCTTGATCCAAGTGGGACATTGAGCATTTCGGAACGAACAGCCCTAAGCTAGCAACGTTGGCGGAGCATTCTTCTTACAGGCGATAATTCAATCCAAGACCTTTTTCTTTAAACGAGCCAAAATAAAGATTTGATTTGGAAGACACTGAGTATTGGGAAAAAATCGCTACTGGTTTTTTAGGGTTCCATAGACTACGAGGAACCCTTATAGTTTCGATATGTCACTCCGTCCATCCATCCCTTCGTCTTCTGTCTAGCTCAGATACTAGAAAGCATTAATTTTGTATGAACACACAAAATAAAACTGCAACGCATGCAAGGTGGTAGGAAATTTATTGTTTTTTTTTAGTTTAAGACCCACACACATAGGCACACACAAGTTCGTTTCATTTCATTCATCATATTTCATTCCTACACACATAGTTGATCGAGCCACATACAGGGCGTATCTGTGAACATTTACATTTCTTTCAGCACGTGTTCTGCCAATCATTCTGAACAACATTTAGTTTATGACTTTAAAAAAATGGCATAAGACATTTTCATCATCCCATACAAAGTCGGTCACGGTACTTGGTCATTTTGTATGAGGAGTCGAATAAAACATCGATGAATTTCGGAAAGTTGTTGAACGAATGTTGTTTAGAATTGTTGATAGAACACGTGGTTCAAAGGATGTAAATGTTCACAAATACACCGCCGTAGCCGAATCGGTTGGAAGGTATTAGAGCGCGCGGTGCCGTAGTGATCAGCGGGCGATACACAACTTTATAACCATTTTGACACCACGGTAATAAGTCCATAAAAGGTAACATCTATTATTCAAACAGCTACGGAACCCTTCCGCGTAGGCCGACACGCACATGACCAGTTTTTTGTTCGGAAATGTCTAGATGGAAGACGGTTGTGGAGTAGACGTGACCGCTTTCAGTTTTCGTTAATTTGATTGCGAGGCCCTTTCGCAAGCAATATTGCGTTATTGCTGACGTGCCCACTGTCTTAGCGGAACTTGCTAACTCAAATGCTATTAATAATTTAGAAGGCGTCGCAAAAAGTTGAAAAGGATAGCTATAATGTTTGTTAATTTTAAGGCTCAAAGTTTTTATTTAATTTGATAAGATGCAACATTTTATCTTAATACTGCTTAGTTTTGGGACGTAATTTTACGAGTAATTCCAATTTGTACCAAAAGATGGCGTTGGGTATCGACTGCATTGCGTTAGTGATTCAACTTTTCTATTTGTTTACTATAAGATTTTCCGACGTCAATAGAATGTATCTCTTAATTATATACCTAAATGAATCCTCCAACCGATATTTGCTACGGGTGATCGATCAGCTATGTACAGTGGCCAGCACATCAAGTTACTACAATCTGTCAAATTTCCTCAATTGATATTGAACCAAACACGTTTGACACAAAAGTGAGGTTCGATTGAAGAAATTTGACAGATTGTAGTAACTTGATGTGCTGGCCACCGTACATAGGATATGTTATAGTGAGCACAAACACAGGTGCACTCTTTATTCCCTTACTCTTTTAATGCGATGGGACACCAGTGTGACACTACCTTAGAAATATCGGGCGCAGAACCAATGATGTGCTTTTTTTGGCACGGGGGTACAAGACCGCCAACTTCCAGACTTCGGGCTGACACTGAGAATTTCTGAACTGAAAAACTCAGGTACAAATTGGCCCCATCCGGCAATTGAACCCAAGCGCAGCCGTCGCTTTAAACTGCCACTCACTTCCACAACACCAAGAGAATACATAAATGGAGTATGTACAAAATACTTCAAATCTCCGTAGACTAGACGCTAAAACCTTAGAAGTTTCACAAATTAATTTCAACCTGTCACGATTTCTTCCCGCGAGCTCCAGCGATTTCCTGGAAACGTTTGGAAACTTCATCGGGCCTCGTAGTTACCAGACTATTAAAACTTCAACCATGTGATAGTGTACAGATAAGCCACGAAAAGGGCGATTTTGACAAAGATAATCCTTCAACATTTGTATTTACTTACTCCACTAACTCAGCGACTCTAAATGAGTCTTGGCCCCCGAAACAAGAGAACGCCACTTTGATCGATCCTGCACTACTTATTACTTGTTGCCTTGTTGCCAGTCATTACTAATGTTGCTAGCTACTGGATAACTCCGATGGAAAGTAGGACGTAGTCTCCAGCATTTTGGGGGTTGTGCGACGGGTTACCCCTCTCACGTAAAGAGAACACCGTTACGAAAAGAAAGAAAGCATTTTTAATCTAACTTTATTGTTTATATTTTATAGTAATCTATAGTATTAAAATCTACAGACAGTGGCAAGGCTTTTAGATAAACCGAAAAAGCAAAACACTTGCGCAATTAAATCAACACCGAGCGCCATCTATTGGTATAGGTTGAAACTAATGTCCTGAAACGAAGTGGGGGTGGGCCAATAGTAACTACATATGAATCGTATACTGTACCATAACGAGAGATGCAACTTCTTTCTTTTTGTTCCAGAATGGACGGCGCCTAGTCTTCATAGAGTTATGGTAAGTTCCATTTTTATTTTGTTTTCTAGCATAAGGCGGATATTAACTGTTGAATACCGTTATTGTAAGAACTTTACCGTGGGAGGAGTAAGAATGCGCCAGCTCGACCGGTGTAATACTACAGTCTCTTAGAAGACCGATGTGAAGCAGCGCCTGCGCTGAACGAGTGAGGGTACCGAAGGCCCAAGGGGGAAAGGAAAACAAAGGTTGTCAGCGCACTAGTGACTCAGTAGTCCTAAGAGCCCAAGTCCGCCCTTACATACCTGCAACACCAGTGTGTTGCAGGTGTGTCAGGGCGGCGGCAATCGCCGCTTACCATCAGGTGATCTATCTGCTCATCTACCACCTATCATAATATAAAAAGAACTTTCTTAGTTTATCATTGGGATGAGAAGTTATGTGCCTTCGTTTCACACGCGCGGTGGTATTAAGAAAAATTATTAACAAGAAACAACTTGCAATTAAGTCTTTAATTTTACTTATGACGGACTTTAAACGACTAGCATGTGGAAATGTGTGTATAGCTTGTGTAATGTGAAATATAGGTCAGCCTAGTTCACGCAAAATGTCAACAAATAGAAGTTACTAAGTTTGTGCTAGTTATAAGTAAGTTTGCATTTTTTTTAAGAAGAGATCATTAAGATTACTCGTTTTAAACTGGCCTATTATTGTCATTTTTAGTGTATTATTATTATTGATTTTTTTTTTGTGAATACGATGTTAATTTTCTTAATTAAATGGACTAATAATATTGAATATATTTTGTACACCGTAATGGTACAACATGTTGAAACTAAAATTTTACCTTGACATCTGTATGTACACATTTTTGAGCAAACAAATTATCTTTATCTTTAGAGGATTAGGGCCTGATTCACAATATAAAGATAGAGCGCATGCAACATATAAATTATTTTGAGATACAAGTGCGTTTTTTATCTGTCAAACTCTAAGGTCAAACTCATGGACGTAAAGTAACACTTTCACCATTTTAGTCCACTCTGTTTTTTTTATTTCGAATGCGTTTGTGTAACTTTTAGTATAATGTTGTTTTTTTTTTATAACGCAAAATGTTTTTTTCTTATTCTTACGTTAGTTTTTTTTAAAAATAAGTCTTTCTTCGATTCTTCCACTTGATCATCGTAAAACTCCGAACAATGTCCCACAAAACCTCCAAGCCAATCAGGGTAAGTGTTTCCCGAACAGTTCTCCTATACCTTGTTACGGGAAACGTTACCACAGATAAAATGGCGATCGAGTAGTCGCCAACGAGCCCACTTACGCCCCACAGCCGACCACGCGGTATTAGGCAACTACCCTAACGGCGATGTAAACACGCCCTAACTGGCTAGAATCGTCAATAGCCCATGCTCCATTGGCATACTGGCGGAATGCCAACTGCTTCCTGATCATTTTGCATTCGACACACGCAAAATTCAACCTTACGGAAATAACTTTAGAATTTCGGGGCTCCGCTCAAATTTGCTTTTGCGGTCGCGACGGCATATTTGTAAGTGCTGCTCTGAGAAAAGAAATATACTTTAAATCGTTGAAGTAAGGTCGAGAGTGAGTTATGGAAAGTTCGCAGACGAAAATATGGTCTAGCGTAGCTGATAAAAGCAAGATAGTATGTAATGGAAGGGCTTGAGTGCTGTATAAAGACGGTGATGGTCGTACCGAATGTTTTTGTCCGACAAAAAATGCGAAGCGTTCAGTTACAAGATTTTTTGCTCTAGGAGTAATGTCGGATGCTAGTGATCGGTTTTTTCTGCTTGTCAGAGATCCATAGTCAAATAAAAGAAACGGAGCAATTACAGATTCGACATGACTGTCCATCCGTCCAATATAGACCAATCATGCACGTTTAGTGCTTAAGGCCCATGGCAACTTAGATCGCTGAGTAGTTTACCTAAATTTTTAAACAATCTTTACATATAACGTCTGGCGGAAGTAATGGCTAACTACGTCATTTTAGTGCGCAATATAGCCATATTATCCAGCTCCTGACGGCTGTCAGGAACTGGATAATATGGCTATATTGCGCAGATCGTCATCTGGCTTGAGAACGTCCTACATCACGTTTACCGAGACGCAGTCTCCACTCTAGGACTCGCTTACTCGGTTTGATGCAAATTATCGGAGGTTAAAAGACACGCAGACGAAGAAAAAAAACTGCAAATAAAGTATGCACCATTTTCATTCAAAAACGGCAAATTGACTCATAATAAAATCATACGACAATGTTATTAGGCCGAATGATATTAGAATAAGGACGCCAAATGGGATGAATGTTCAGATATCAAAGAAACCCAAATGAGCTTTCAAGACACTAAGGGTGTCTGCCGACTTATGCTTTTTAATCTATTAGTAACATTCACAAATCTACAAATTATTGTGGGTGATCGATGCATGCTTCGGCATGAATGGGTCGGCTCGGCCATAGAAAACTAGCGTGAAGCAGCGCCTGCGTTGTGTTTCACGGAGTAAGGGCAATGAGGCCGATTGGGGGAAAAGTCGTTAAAGGTTCGCTGTGCACTTGTGACTCCACTGGTGTAACGGATGTCTATAGCTTACCATCAGGTGATCCGTCTGCTTGTCTGCCACTAATTACTTAAAAAAATACTTGCTTGTACTAGGCTCAGTCTCAAAATCAGCGTTACAGTGACATCTAGCAGCTGCAGTAAATTCTGAGGGTGCTCCTTGTTGGCCACACAAACCTTACACTCCTGACTTAGAGCATGTCTAAGTGTCCTGATGTCTTAGTATAATTTTGTTATATTTTTATTGTCCTCAATATACATTGAGGTATACATAATTACGTATAGGTTTGATATTTGTGTTTGTGGCCAGTACTTTTATCTTAAAATTACACAGTAAATAGGCTGTTACTTTTAATTTTATAACCTTATCCATTTGGTGAAACCCAGCGCAAGCACTGTTCCGCACCACTATCTTTTGTTGATCAAGAAAGAGGACTCCCACACAAACCTCTCAAATTATATTTTTCACCTATAAGTGAGTCGACGCCCTTACCGAGTGACAACTTATGCGCGCATTTGCACGACAAATGAGCCAGCACAAATGACGTCTGCGCGGAATGACGCTAGGGACGCCGAGAGATTCATTTCAGAATCGATTCGCAGAAACGAAAGAACAATATTTTTTGTATTTCTTAAAAGTACGCATACCATGCGGCCCATTTGATTGTAAACAATAGTCTTTACTACTTATAACGGGATAAATGCGTCGGTGGCGCAATGGCTAGTCATCATCATCATCATCAGCCCGGTAGTACCCACTGCTGAGTATAGGCCTCCCTTCCCTTTCGCCACTGTGCCCGGTCCTGAGCTGTTTGGATCCATGTAGCCCCTCCGATTTTAGTGATGTCGTCGACCCATCGCGCCACCGGACGACCTGGACTTCGTCGGCCGTTTCTTGGACACCATTCGGTCATAATCTTGCTCCACCTGCCATCACCGCGCCTAGCTAAATGTCCTGCCCAATTCCACTTTAGTTCTATCACTCTCAATCCGACTATCTATGGCTAGTGCCAGGTCTAAAATTTGTGTTTGAGTTTTTCTCTTCAGAAATTCTAAATGTCAGCCCGAAGTCTGGAAGTTGGCGGTCTTGTACCCCCGTTCCTCGAAAAGCACGTTAAGATGTTGGTCCTGCACTCTTGTAAATGACAAGTCGTTATACTTTTCCTCTACCCCGAGGTGAACTGGAAGATTAGCTAGGAATATTATACATACAGTTGTCAATTTTCATGCCACTAAGATCGACTGGACTCACTCTGGACAAAAATTCGTGTGATGGATCATGGTTTACTTTTTAATGTACGAACGGTAAACGATATAAACACGAAATAAAAATCGGTTTTATTGACTCCAAAAGATCGATTTTTCGAATAATCGACAGACCAACATTCCTAGACTGCACCAACACGGGAGATGCAATTTGTATCACAGACAGTCGTTCAGAGCGAATGGGCCAAATCGTCGGGCAGATTTGACGGCTTGGAAGATGCGTCGACCACAATGGACGATGTTTGTTTTAATAACTTCTATATTTCTTTGGAAGACGTCAAAATTTTGATAATATTTCGGCAGCATTAATTGGCATTTATTAATCTTTGCATAAGTGAATTTTTCAAGTTTAGAGATAGAACTTAAAAATAAAGAGTCAAATTAATGAAAAAGTTTGACATTTTTACCCTTATTTCAATAAAAACGGGGATAATGATGCAGCAATAATAATACCGCTGCGTCATTACCATAGAAATTTAGCATGATAATATACCATATAAATAAATGCTTACTAGGGACGTTTCTGGGGTTTCAGACTAACACTCCGTATATTATGATGCGTAGAAGCTCGTTTTTTTTTAGATTTACGTCAAAGTTAATTTAACACTAGAAATAGAAATATTCCTTATTCAGTTTAAGTCAACACAGAACATTTATGGATGTTATGGACAGTGGATTTCTACCGAGAAGTACCAGTTAGAAACTCAGTAGTTACTTTTCAAATTATGATCATTACTATTTTGATAATAATTTCAAAATAAAACTACTCGATGACACTAACTACCTCGGTGTCTAAGTGGCATTGGATCACACTTTAACAGTACTCATAGGTAAATATTTTTTTGATGCCCCAGAGGAAACCATCTACCCATATCAAAGCACAGCTTTGTCTCGTCTCTGCACAGATTATACTGTTTTGGTGTATCAAGGTTTAAAAGAAAACACCCAAAAGACAGACAGCAAGAACATCCCACGCAAACAATAGCATCCGTATCCACAATTGTACATTTATTGCTTTGTACTTACAACTGGAGCCGTAAAGCATATTACAGGCAAATAAAAACACGCACCAACGGTATGCTAATCCGGCTGTGAGCGTGAGGGCGCGACGGCCCAATCGCGAGCTACGCTTTTTTATCACTTCATCTCGTGGAAATATTCAGGAGCGCAGTAAAACCGGTTCGGTGTAACGCCGGCTTAAAAGGCGCGGGGCACACCGGTGGCGATTAAGAAAGGCTGCCCCGACAACTAGCGAAAAATCTCATGATACGCCATCGTACTGGTTATAACCAGTACCATACAATACCGTAACGACCATCGGGCCGGCGAACCGGCAACGAATTTGTGCCTGATGCCTCAGGTGTTACAGATGTCCATAGGTGGCGGTGATTCTTTACCATCAGATGAGCCATCTGCTCATTTGTCTGCTATAATGTAAAAAAAAATAAAGAGATTTTAAAAAAAATATTCAGAGGGAGGGGGCTGTTTTTCTGCTTAGTAGTACCGTGTACGATTGGTCAGAATTTGTGCAGGACCGAACAAAATGGCGAACTTTGACGTCGGAAGCTGAGAGCTACCTTAGATCGCTGAGCCAGTGTAATAAGTAAGTAAGTAAGTAAAGACAAATTAGTTTTTTTTACTGGTGTACCCAGTGTGTCTCTCCCACAAGACTCTATTAGGAGGCGCGAAGCATTCGGAGGCAACAATAAACCACGTTTACGAGGCGACGAAACCGCCAACAACACCCTCGACTCCAGCGCACGCCCAATTTCAATATCAATTTTAAATGGCATCAGGCAATTTGGCCGCTGCTAACGCCGCTCGAGACGCTGGAGGTGCGGTTCTTGAATTTACATCTGGAAATACTTCTTAAGCCAAATATTTAAAAAAATTAAACAAAAGTTCCAAAATTGAAAATTAATAAAACCCCGGACAATTGTCATGATGTTGCATTTTAAAGCCCTTTTGTGTTTTGTGGTGGCGGCATCATTCAGGAGCTACGATGCCACAGACAAATACACATATAGACAGACACACAACAGACAGACACGTCAAACTTATAACGCCCTGTCGTTTTTGCATCTGGGGTTAAAAACTAAAATACTTACTAAATGGGAAAGTATGTTTGTGTGTTATTTTTGTATTTCTTTCACGGCAAAACGGAGCGACGAATTGACGTGATTTTTTGAGTGGAGATAGTTGAAGGGATGATGAGTAATATAGGCTACTATTTGTCCCTTTCTAACCCCCCATTTTAGGGAAGTAGGGGCGCGAGCTAGTGGTATATAATTTTATGTTGAAAAGAAAATTGATAAGAGTATTATTAATTATAGTCCCAAGCTATCCTAGTCCCGATCTATCCTAGTCCTAATCTAGGGCACCATGTCTCCATCATGGAATCATAGTAGCGATGACATGCATCGCTCCATTCCATTAGTGTATGTGATTGTCGAAATGTTAGTTTCAATTCAATACAATTGAGTAAAGCAGCTAATTGAGATGTCAATCGTACGTCAACTGCATTATACAGTAACGTGAAACTCGTACAGTTCTCTCATCACGCTATGATATTACCTTAGAATGATATTACATTGTTAGCGTCAAACCAAGTAAAGACTACAATGTAAGATTGGTCATTTGGTTACGTTGGTCACATGTTACATCCAAACATTTGCGAATGCGGCGCGCCCAAACCATGGCCCATCTCCTGGCGTGCCCATTGTGCCCGTGTGTGTAGGTTTTGTTGTGTGGTTGTGCTGCACAAACGGCGAATTCTTGAAGCGCAGTCAGTGGCGAAAAAATGGGCTGGGAAAAAATTATATCTTAGTACCATCGACACGAGAAGAAGGAGAACTCAAATATAAAAACGCGGGAGAGCCACCCTTTGGTATGAAAGAGCCGGCTCGGCGGAGTGAAACTACGGCCTCAGAGAAGATCGGCGTGAAGCAGCGCATGCGCTGTGTTTCGCCGAGTGAGTGAGGGTACCGGAGGCCCCATTGGGGGTAAATAGGGTTAAAAGTTGACAGTGCAATTGTGACTCTATTGGTGTTGCCTATCACATAAAAAGAAACATCTACGCGACGCTATCAACATTTACGCGTCCCGTTGGTCTAATGGTTTAAGTACCGGGCCGTGATCTCGAGGTCTCTTCGATTCCCGGGTCGAGCAATAAGTATGTTCCGAATTTTTCGAACATAGCTCGGGTTTGTGATCATCACCAATCCGCATTAGGCAAGCGTGGTGATTAAGCCTAATCCCATCATAGTAGCGATGACTTGATTTCTATGATGGAGCCCTTTGCCCTGTAGTGGGACAATAAATAACATAGGCTGATACTTAATCTTTTAACATAACCTTTATATAATACATAAAAAAACAATTGTTCAACCCTTTGTGCGCTAATTTGACTCTTAATTGGCCGGTTTTCTCTTTTAAGGTATAAAACCGGAAAATTAACTATAAACACATATCTGAATAAAATAGCTAATACGTTACTTGAAAGCTTTGACAACAGAGTCTACTCAAATAAAATCAAGAACTCGATTTGAAAATGCAAATTCTAGTCATTGAAGTGACAGCAGGTTTGGCATAGACGAACTTTTACTAGCAACCTGGTTCCAGATCCAGGCGAATTTGAACCTAAACACCTTGATAATAAGCTGTAGAGTTTAATTTCTATTTGCATGCTGGTACCGATTGGGAAGTTGCCCCGAACACGGGATGCGATAGATTTGATCCGGAGTTCGCCGTAAAAGGTTAAATTTCAGCTTCTGCCAATAATTGCTTGTTGAATGTCTGTGGATTTACCGCTCGATAGTTGCGGTTGTTATTTCATAATGTTGTTAAAAATCACACAGAGTACGTAATAAGTACCTGTAGAAAATCATTTGTTTACATACTTAAAGGTAATTTTATTTATAAAAGGTGTAAAGGATAATAGTTGTATTTCTTTTTAAATCAACTGATGGTAAGCACTTTCAGCCCAAAAACTGGGAAAACCAGAAAAGTCGTTAGTGCGTTGCCGGCATTTGAAAAAGGAACACGCACTTTAAAATTATTCAAATCAAATCAAAGAATCTTTATTTATGTAGGCTTACACATCATTTACAAATCATATGGCGAGTTATACATTTTAATATTGAAACAGCAAATGCTCGTTCTCTCACAACAGAAGCTTTCATATAGGTATACGATTATCTAGGTGTGAAACCAATTTACATATTCTTCACGATTTTGCGATACGTTTCCAATGTCCAATGAGCTATATGGATTATCTTGATTCTTTGGATCATCTTATATCGGATTCGATCACACATAGAAACGCTGAGCAATTGCTCTTTTAACAGCCCGCTGAGCGACTTTCAACTTATTGACAACTGCTGCTAGCCCCATGGCTGCTAGTGCTCACGTTTTAGCTGTCATCGTCAACAAGCGGCCCATTGTAAGCGGCCACATTTCAGTTCCGTATAACAACAACGGATACAAGAACGGTTCACAAGATGCAAATTCATTGTTAGCTAAAGCTAACCTTATAAATAAGGTTCTTCCACTGCCACGTGATTGGCGTTAGCGTCAAGAGGCTGTATGATTCATGGAGCGTCTCGCTGCATAGAAACATTTTGACTTTGATACTACAATGTAATTGAACTCTAAACCAGGCAGTGCAGAAGATTAATGGGTGTTCACTTCATGGCTAGTTGGCGTTCACGCGGCCGACATCTCATACAACCCGGAACGTATTGCCGTAGAATTCTGCACTGCTTTTTGATCTATGGTATGACGGCCTGGGATAGGGATTGGTTTTAAAATTGTGCATTTTTGTGACCGTGCTCCAACAAAAATTGGGTTCAATAACTTGGTTATAGACTGTGTATTGGTTTGTTTGTATGTGACGATGAGTTTTTTGATCGAAAAATCGTGATTTTTACTCACGTGCGGTAAAGCTGTACAAGAATATGATATGATTTTAACAGTCTAATAAGGTGTCAATCGGTTTTTATTTTACTTTTTAAGATATAAGTTAAAAGGTTTTATCCATCCATTTCATTCTACAATCTACATCAATCAATCTGTTTCATAAACAATAAAATAATGTTTGTTGATGAAACAGATAGTTTTGTTGAATCTGGGTGTTTGTGGTGCCTTCGTTGTTTCTGGTTTCCATAGCGCAAGGGAAAACTTTATATTCGGACCAGGACAATGTATGTTATGCTATCTATATTTTTTTTTTAAGACGGATGTTATTTCTAAATAGACATCGAATTTTATGAGGTCAGTTGACGTGCAGTCGTCGCCCAGACTAAAAAATATTCTAAAGGTTTGCAAGTCATTTAGAATCTAAATCGTTATTTTGTTTCTATTTAAATGGACGGAAATTTGAAATTAGAATGTTACACGTGGTTACACGTTTCATGTAACATTCTAATTTCAAATCGCATCGCATCACACAAATGAATCCGTCAGCGCTTGACGGCTTTGGTCCCACGTGTTTGAATAGACGAGTATAATTAAAGCGCTGCTGTCGCTTGCAGCCCATATAATTGAGTTTGATGGTTCATTTTAGTTACTGATCGATCAGTCGAATTTATTTGATGCGTGGAGTTGAGTCATAGGGCAGTTTCAGACTAGCGTTTTGTGCAAGCGTAGAAGCTTGATTTTTTGAACCGCACGGCTAAACTCGTCTCGTAAACAGAAAAACGTTATTTTAATCGTCATCGCAAATAGGTTTTTCTCGGTTCGCGCGTCTGGTTTTGTAAAGCGTGTTTTGCCACGTTTGTATAGACCTGTCGCGGTATCCTTAGCTTACTGATAAGTGAATAAAGTTTTTTACATTATGCTACATGCGACAAATGACCATGCTGTTTACCTAATGGTGATCATTCAGAAACACACTATAGAGCCGCCATCTGTTTTAATGAAGATGGACAATCGATTGCGTGTGGTACAGTTTCTTCCAAATATTCAACCACTTGTTTACTATTTCTTTGAAGCGCTAAAAGCTTAACTTAATAAACGGGTAACAAAACGATGTTGGCTACAAATGCTACAATCGGTGGGTGCAGAGTCTAATTGAAACGTCGAGGTCGGGCGCATTTGCAATTTGGGGCCAGAGTTGCTCCTAACCATGGCTGGGTGCTAAGTGGTATCTTATGTACTAAATTGTTAAGGATTTTCCAAATTATGAGAGATTATGCTAGAGTTTACCCATGAAAATATAGAGATTAGCAGTAAGAAAAGATGAATAGATACGTTTTGATGAAAATAGGCACAAAATTTACAAAAATTGCATGACAAAGAGACTACTAAAATACTATGTTTTTTTTTTGTTTTTGTTTACGGTTCCTTAGATATCAATACCTATAAAAACTAGTGACGCCCCCTTACTCCGTTACTCAGTTACGCTATTAGTTTACTTTGCCAATAGATGGCGCTGGGTATCGATTATATCGCGCAAGTGCTTAGTCTTTTCTGATTACATATTATAAGCCTTGTGGTTATAATATATAGAAGTTATCTCGCTATATATAAAAGATAGGTATAGAGTTTGTACTCTAGGCTTGTGCCTACGAACATCATTCGACAAGTTTATTCTTGGTAGCATATACCTCTTCTTCGCGTCTTGCTATGCGTAATGATAAAGCTGCGTTTTGGCTGAAGCGCGGCGGAGCGGGGACGAGTGAAATTCAACAAGAGAATGGCACAAAAACGCGTCTACGCTTCTCAACGAGCAAGCTTCTTCTATTGGTGCACTATACTCGGCTCCGCTTTAGCGAAAACGAAGCAATTAAACTGTGCATAGATAAGACGGACCCACGACACAGACAAGATAAGAGATAAGAGAGACTCAAAAGGCAATATAGACTTAGTTCCAAATGTAGCACTTTAGGAGTTCTCGCAACACTATTAGGAGCCGATTGGAATTGATTAGCAACCGCAATTACTGGTTCATGATGCGGTCATGCAGGCGGATGCAGTCCCGAATATTTGTCCAGCCTTAGCAAAGCAAGTATTCTTTATAATGCAATCAGCTTGATTGTTGAAGAGACATACTAAATTTGACTTTGTCGTTAATTAAATAATTAAGGAAAAATTTCAAATTTATAGAACCCCCGACTTGTTGTTATAACGTATGCATACGTTATGTCAACTAGTTCTACTGCACAAGCTCTTTCATTTGATACCTAAGTATATTACGAGAATCAAGTAAAAATATGAAGTTCATCATTTTGTGGTAGCAGCCATCTTAAATTGGGTATTTGACTAAATTTTTTTATGTGTTTAATCAAAGGACGCTTCAATTTAAGAAACATCGTTGAAAGAATCACTTGATTTCATTTGAATTACCTGAGATATCACAACTTTAAGAGCACATATTTTGGGCAAGCCCAAAAACGCTCTATACAAATGGCTATTGTATTGTGACGTCACAACGCAAACTCTGTATGCGCGTCTAGTAAATTTGTATGGTAGCTATATCAAATGTTTCGTTTAAGTAAATGGTTTTATAATAAAAGTTGGTGGAAAATGAACGGGTAGTTCAATGATATAATTATTATTTTTTAATTTATTTAATCTAGCTGAGACACTCCTGACTATTATAACTAAACAAAAAAAAACAAAATCCAAATCCGTTCGGGAGCAACGATGCTACAGACAGACGCACACACAGACAGACACGTCAAACTTATAACACGTGGAGGTTAAAAACTAAGCAACAAGCAACGACAAACTTGTCCTCAAAAAACTAAAACGACTCAAACCGTTTTTAAATGGACTCGTGCCTGAGTATTCTACATGAACATGACCCATTATTCATCTAAACATCTGAGTGAGTGAGTCCGTCGTAGCCGGCCCAATCATGCCAAAGCGTGGTTCTTCCAAACGTTGCGATCATGCATGCGGAGCCAGTTTCGAATGTTTGTCAAGTTAGTACGGGAACATTTCTTGATCCGCGCAAAGTTCTGTAGCGAGCACGGCTTAAAACTTTCTTAATACGTTGCCACGGTTTTGTTCTGGTTATTGCGGTTTTAACGTAACGAATTAAGAACGGGTTTTGTCGAGAATAGTAGATATAATGCATCGTATCTGTTATGTGCTCGAATAGCTATTTACGTCGCATTAATTCCCGTCTATAATAATAACAGTTAATGCAACGCGAAATTTTAAGAACAATTATAAGTCGCAACTAATCTTCACATCCTACTGTTTAAGTCGTTATAGTGATATCAGTGATCTTCCAAATCAGTGCAACGCCTTTAATATCTAATGGGAAGTATCTAAAGGTCAATAAAATGTTAACCATACTTATTTCTTGAATTAGTTCTGCTAGAAATATAGCAATGAAATAAAAAAATCCTACCAACATTTTAATATCCCCCAGGAACATTCTCGCTCGAAAATATTTAACAAAGGGTTTTAAATCTGGAGCCAATATGCCCACTGCCTATATCCATAGCACGAGTAATTGTAAAATACTTTTAGCAGAGTAATCAAAATAGATGGCGTGACGAGCGTATCTGTAATTGAAATGGCCTGAGCCGGGTTTAACCACGTCTTCTACCAATCATCCTGAACAACATCATTTTCTATTTTAAACATTTCTTTCATAATTTATGAGTTTAATGGTTTAGACTACAGAGTCTAAATACTCGTAGTTGCATGTTTTAGGATAACTTTTCAGTTTTATTTGCTCCTCGGAAATTGACGTGATGTTTTCACTAATCGTTGAGAACTATGCTATGTGGTTTAAGATGGGGATCTAATCCAAAGCTACCCCTCATAAATGACAAAGATTTGTCTTAACACCTTCAATTCACCTGCCTCATTGATATGCAAATACCATGTAGATTAAATCACCGTTAGCCTTCGCCGATAACAATATCAACAGTAACTCGCAGGGTACTCTTAAATACTTATCTTCCCGTCCCTTACTTCTGCTGCCATCAGAGAGGGATAAGAATAGGGCCAATCACTTGATTGAATGGGAGTTAGGCATACAATAGAATGGAAATTAGATATATTGAATCAGCCGGTTTGTTTGCGTCTGTCTGTTGAGATTATTTAGGAATCAATACGTGTTATCGTAACGATGTATTGTGGGATCGGAAAGGTTGTATGGGATACGAATTTCCGATTTATTATGCTTTGGGAGTGTGTGGAGAGAATCATGGGTATTGAGTGATTAAGTAATTTACGTAGCGTGATGGGAAATCACGCTACTAATGGGAGTTAGTGCGTTATTTGTCGCAGTATCGAGGCTACGTTATGTTTTCGTATCCCGCAAATATTATAAACGAGAAAATTCGTCGAATGAGTGAGGGTATCGGTGGCCCAATTTTATTAAGAGAAATGGGGTGGAAGACTGGCAGCGTAATTGCGACTCTACTGGTGTCGCAGGTATCTATGGGCGGCGGCAATCGCTTACTCTTCTGCCGCCTATCACATAAAAAAAGCTACTTGTTCGCTAGAAATAATAAAAAAAATTGGCATTAATTTTTACATATTTACCTGGCCATTTCCCTTAAGCGTATCTCTAGTTACTGCCAAGACGTTGCTGTTCTAATCTCACTGGGTAAGCAAGACTTAAGTACTCAACACACATCCCGGGTGTCTCAAACACGCGCTTCGTCGGATTACATTTACGGGACTTAGTGTTATCGCAGCTCTGCAATACCCGGATACAGCTTAATGTCTCATTTTAAATCTATATGCATATTACAAATATTTAATATAAACGGGACTAAACGCAATTCACACTCTCAATATTCAAATAGGTTAAATGACATTATAGCACTTACTGCTTGACGTTCCGACCGCGTCCAACAGCCGTGGACACAAGCGGACTGGAGGCGCACGGCGTCGTCTGCTACGCCCGGCTTGAGCATCTTCGCGTTCACATTTTCGATATTGGCACTGCCACTAACTGGATTTATATAAATAATGCAACGCGAAAGTTTAAAAACTATGCCTACGATAAGGGAAAAAACGCCGGCCCATACATGTCGAAGCGTCGCTCTCCTATAGTTGGAGATACCCAGAAAAATAATATTTCTAAACGTACGAGACGAGTATTGGTCTACTTTATCCGTTGAAGGTATTCATGTACTCGTTATAATCTAAATGCCATGAACCATGGTCTGAATTTGCCCTTTTTTATGATTATAGGAGGCAGACAATCAGATGAATCGCCTGATGGTAAGCGATTACCACCGCTCATGGACACCCGCAACACCTGTGGAGTCAATAGTGCGCTGTCGACCTTTGAAAAAGGAATACGCTCGCTTTTTGAAGGTTTGTAGGTAAAAAAGTACTTTTTTTTTATGTGATAGGTAGCAGACGAGCAGGCGGATCACCTGATGGTAGCAATTGCCGCCGCCCATGGACACATTGCAACACCAGTGGAGTCACAAGAGTTCGTTGACATATGCCTAGGGTGGTTGCCGGCTGAGTACATAAGCGCGCTGCCTCTACCATAGATCTCGACAGTTGACAATCTTATGTCATAAGTTGGATTAATGTGGGTCGAAAAGGCGTTTTTTAGCTTAGTGAGCCTTCTGTGTCAGTCCCTATTTTGTGGCAATGGCCTCTACCATAGAAATTAAATCATTGTCACTATGATGGGACTAGGCTTAATCACCACACTTGTCCAATTTGGAAAGGTGATCACGAACCCGAGCTATGTTCGTAAAATTCGAAATTAATTTTATGTTTGACCCGGGCACCAAATCCAGGACCTCGTGGTTACGGCTCGTTACCTAAACCACTAGGCCAACGGGTCGTTGCATAACATGATATAATTTTTGTGAAAAAGAAAGTTACACTTAAACCATCAATGTAATATCCAATAAATTTACATAAGAAATCGATTTTCTGTGTTAAATACAGGGTAACAGATGGCATCAATGCGTTCAACGCCTCAACCGATTCGCCCTCTAGACGCTTCCAGACGGGGTTCCCCCCAAATAAATGTTTATGTAAAAGGTTCCTAAGCCGAGCTGCCCATATTATGACTCGCACTCTCAAAAATCACTGTTCCGTTGTAGCGATCACTTGATTTCTAATTTGGAGGTCTTTGCCCTGCAGTAGGATAGTACATATAGGATGATACTATGATACTTGGCTAAGTAAGGCTCGCCATCGCTGAATACGGCTAGGAGGACCATAATAATATATACAAATTTTACTTTCAAAAAGCTATCAGATCTTATGTTGAGGCAAGGTGACCCTACACAAGGTCTTGTGTAGGGTCACCTTGTCTACGTTCACAAACTCTACAAGTTAAAATATGTCCCTTGGCCATTTGCCCCAAATGGCCCTTTCGTCACTTTAGTTTTTAGGTCCCTATCAATTGTCTATCAATATACTCGTAATCGAAAAAGTTATACATATAGAATCAACTACCTATATTATTCATATAAATATAATTGATTACCGTGAGGGAGCCACGTTTTGGTTTGAATGGGCCAGCTCGACTTGAGCACCACGGCGCCACAGAAGACCGGCATGAAGCAGCGCGTGTGCTGTGTGTCGAATGAGTAAGGGTACCTAAGACCCAATCGGGAGGAAAAGGGGTTAAAAAGTAAGCAAATCTCAAGATCAGGGGGAAATCCTCGTGCACTCGACATTGAAGTGAATTAGAGATTTGTATTGACAAATGTATGAAATCTCTAAATTCGACTTTAATGTTGAGGCTCGAGAATAGTCGGCAACGAAGCGTTCGTAAATAAATACATGCTTCGAAGAAACAATTCATTCTTAGCTCCGGGTTAAATCAGTTTATCCTGGTAACGCATCTTATCAAGTTGCCAAGTTTGTTATTCAGTTGTTTTAAAAGAGAACTCCACCCTGTAGCGATAAAAAAGTAACATGCGAGTTTTTTTTTATACATATGTATATTCTTGTAACAATCGTGTAGAATTGCATTATGCTTATTTTATTTAGTTTGCTTTGAGCATCATTAAAGTGCAACAAGTTACACGGGTGAATGTTTTCATAACACTTTTTCATTTTTTAAATCCAGCAATTGGCATACGAGCAGGCGGATCACCTGATATGCGGTTGCCGCTTCCCATAGCAATACTTACCCAGTCATTCATCGAAACACAGCACAGACGCTGCATTACTCCGTTATTTTTGAGATAGTATCATTCTGTACGAACCGGCTCATTCATACCGAAGCGTGACTCTTCAACAGCTAAAAAGTAGTCTATTGTATTTTGATAAAACTTTATGGCAAAGCCAAAAAGATATATGTTTGTAGTTTTATCATTTCGATATTAGACGGGGGTTGGGTGAACACATTCCATTTTGGAAGTGAATTGAGGCAAACTATTCATTAGAAACCCCAATATCTCGTAAGACACGAAAAGTAGTAAAACATTTTGAACTTTTTTAAAAAGAAAAACACGTCCTCCAATATGTGAGTATATCGACGTTGCTTCTCAAGTGTGAGCTCATTAAATCTGCTGCACGTTTTGACAAGATGTTTTCTAATAAAATACATGAAAAATCTTCGCAATAATATAACTTGAGTGTGGGTGGAGCTCGGCAGGCTCGAGCAACATAAATCATCAAAGCCCGCACTCCCAGCATGACGGATGGGCGGTCGACGAGTATACCTAATTGTATTACACCGAGGGTACGATGCGTGGAGCATACCAAGTACCTAAATAAGTATGTCTGCCAACTGATTCTAGCTAACGATCAAAACGTTATTTGTCCTGCTAAACTTCGGCTATGGCGGCCAACGAATAGCTATTGACGACCCGTTTAGCGCATTGGTTTGAGCGCCGGTTGAGACGTAAGGTTCGCGGGTTCGATTCCCGCACCGACACATGTTGATGATATTTGTGTTGGGTCTGGGTGTTTGTGGTAGCTTCATTGTTTTTGGTTTCCATAGCACAAGGGAAAACCTTAGTTTGGGACCAGGACAAAGTACTTATGTGATGTTGTCTCAATTTATTTATTATTTATTTATTTATTATTGACGCAGGATGTTATGGTGCACATGTGTGCAGACACAAGTGCAGTCTCTATTACCCTCATACCTTCATATTTAGATAAAATCAAATCAAATCAATTTATCATAATATAAACCCCCTTTCCCCCCAATCAATCCAGTACTCTCACTCACTTAACGAAATACAGCGCTGGCGCTGCGTCCCGCCGGTCTTTTGTGAAGCCTAGGTATCACTCCGGTCGAGCCGTTCCATTCATGCCGAAGCGTGGTTCTCCCACGATAAATTATGACGTATATTGTGACAAAGTACAGTTATACAGCATTACAAAGGGTAACTGAGCTAGGGTATGAATAAATTGACGGACATGGCAAAACTATTAAAGCTCCCCTGATCTCTTATGATCCCAATGCAAACAAAACTTGATTCTATTATAATTTCCATGATTAATTTGCCCTTCCGAGAATTTAACTCCAAGCGTCGAAATACAATCTCCCTTCATGTTTCTATTTACTTCCAAATAATTCAGTTTGAATTATCTTGCTCCTTAACAAAATAAATAACACAGTCTCTAATCAATTTAATGGTTTTTAAAGCTTCGTATAAATTTATAACTAAAGTATTAATTGTATTCAGAAATAGGTACTTATGTAGATATTACGAACCTATATCATCATCATCAATACTATTTATAAAGAGGTTAATCTCATAGTCCACGTCAGAGCTTATAAGTAAATCGAAAACATGAAACACTTGCGCGATGTAATTGACTGCCAGCACCATCTGTTGATAGGTAGTGGAACTACTTTCCCGAAACGAAGTGAGGGCGGGACACTAGTCAGAGAAATAAGTAAGTAGCCTTAGGGCATATTTCAAAACCCACGGATAAGTAAGATATGTTGTTGCGTTTCACGACTGTCAAATAGCTTTAGTTTTCGTTTATTATGTTTATAATTTATTTCCTTTCATTGTTTTATTGGAACCAATATTGTTTATTTGTATTACTTGTCTGTGTTGATAATTATCTGTAGTGTGGGGTGACGTGTTAAAAGAATTAACGTTTCTATCTATCTACGCAAATGCGGCATCACACATTTACTGTCTTATACCTCTATGTACTAGTTAACCATAAGTTACGCAGACTAAGCGACCCTTATAATCTCGTTTACATTTCTCAGGCTAAGTTATATAAACTGAAAACCTCTTTACATTACCTCTTTACAAACATTAAGAAAATGAAACTAGGCATATACGCGAGCGCTTTGCAACCACGTACGTGTGTGCTTAAAGCGAGCCAGGATTAACTTAAAAGGATTAATTGCTTACTTAAAAAGTTTCTCATCTAGGCCGTCTGGAATAGAGATGTGACATTATAACTGTTAAAAGCTGTTAATGTATGCATTTGATACCTTTATTATGGGAATCAAGTGTAAATATGAAATTCATCATTTTGCGGTGGCGGCCATCTTCAGTTGGGGGCCATTTATCTAATCTAACTCAGAAGTATAAGAACACTCGCGGTTAATATAACTTTCAAACAAAAAAAAAAATCATATCAAATCATCGGTTTCGGGAGCTGCGATGCTACATAGAGGCAGACAAACCGACAGACTATAGCCGATTAAGGCTGCCATTGTCTCTGACCAAGAATCTCCTGCAGATCTCATCAATACCTCATTACCGTGAGTTAGCATGATCGTATGAGATATTACCTCATACGATCATGCTAGGAGATTCCACATATAGCCCACTCTATCCCTCTCTATTACCCTTGTAGCCTTCTTTAGCGGCCCTTTGTAAGCGGACATGTTTAAGATCCGTATGTCATAGCACAAATATATCAAAGATTTTCTATGTCAAACGGAAAAGCAGCAATGATACACTTATTTTTAATTAGTCGATTATTTTTCGCATCCCTTCTTTGTAAGCAAGGCAGGTCTCGTTTGTGTAACAATTTGCATTAATTAAACTTTGTGAATACCCGATGATTTGCCCCGCGATACATTAACAATGAGATGTGCCTTCTGTTAATTGTATTGGTTTGTGTATAATGAGAAGTTGTTTATTATTTACGATGGTGGTGAGGTAAGAAATAAACTAAGGATAAATAAAGGGCAACAAGTCAAACAAGTGGTTATAAAATCAGAAAAGTAACTGACATCAGCCTTAGAGTAATAAAACTCAGGCTACGGGGGGGAGTGAAATTCACCAATGGAATTGCGTAAAAACTCCGCTCTCAACTAGCAAGCTTAATTATATTGATAGACTAGTGGTCCATCCTTGCTTAATTTAAAAAATCCAGATGCAGATGCATTCCCAGGAATGACGCGCTGGGACGATGATGTATACACACACACACTGTTTTGTTAGGTAGCGTAGCGGGGCAGTGTTTTTAAACGTCCTTTGTAGCTATCTTTATCCATCTTTATACTGTATCAACATTGGCCGGGACCAACTATCTATTCCGTCGCGGGAACTCGCTGGAAGAACTATTAAAAGTAAATAAAGCAACGCTCCCGGCGTCGCGTGTTCCAGTTAGGCTACACACCAGTTGGAGATGCGATTTTTACTACAAGAGTCTATACTTTGAGTGTGAAATAAATTGCACATTTCCAAGTCTGGCTTGAAGCAGCCTGCGCTGTGTTTAGTCGAGTGAGGGAGGGTACCGGAGGCCCAATTGGGGGAAAAGAGGGGAGAGGCTAAGGCTGGCATGACTTGTGACTCTACTGGTGTTCCGGGTGTCTGTGTGCTGCGGCAGTCGCTTGCCATCGGTTGCTCATCTGCCACCTATCACATAAAAAAAAATTTCATTAAAAAAAATGAGATATAAATTGAAATCATTTTGTAAATTATTATTTGATCGAACTAAAAATATCTTCACCAATTAAGGGATGGACAGAAGGACACACAGATGTATAATAAAGTGATCTTATAAGTTTTTCATTCTTCGAAACCTAATAACAAATATTCACACAAGACATGCATAGTCAGAGCACAAATATATTAAAGAGGCTTACTATACCCATTAGCAGAAATAACAAACGCACAAAAATATCCAAGAATGTAATCAAAATACATTCACTCGCAAACAAGCTATTGAGAGAGGCTAAGCAGATATTCAAGCATGTTTCTTTGCACATGTCTCTGCTTACAGATATAAGAAAAAAAATAATTCCCTTCAATAGGTTTAGAGGCGAACGCTCAAAAATAGGATTGTCTGAAAGGTATTTGTCGCTGAGCGGCGACGTAATCCGCTCAGCGGGACAGTCGTGCTCAAGAGTGGATTTGCGACCAACTTTTTTAAAAGCTGTTAATGTTTTTAACCCCAGACCCAAAAACAGTGAGAAGTTTTAACCACGGGAATGGCCGGCTCGACTGGAGTGATATCACAGCCTCACAGAAGACTGGCAAGAAGCAGCGCCCGCGCTGTGATTCAGTCGAGTTAGTGAGGGTACCGGAAGCCAAATTGGGGGATAGGGGGTTAAAAGGTTTGCGTACTAGTGTTGCAGATGTACACTCTGCACTCGTATATTGGCAGCGGCAATCCCTGCCTGATACACCAGAAGGAGTGTGGTTGCGATTCCGGACTTTTAGGAAAGGGTATAAGAAGTTGATTCCACTGACTGCGGGAAGTTGAGGAGGTGCGTAGCAGAAAAGCTGGAGTACGGTAGTGTACGGCCTATATCCAGATGGTATGTCAATGAATTGTTTCGTTGCTGACCCAATGTTTTTAAAAGGCTACGGATCTCATACTTAAAAGACATTATGTAAACCTCTTCCACTAGACCAAAGAGACGTGAGTGGTGTAATCTTTAGTTTCCTTGAGGTCATTCGTGGCGGAAAAGATCACGCTAAGATAAGTGGTTCAAGTCGGCCTATCTCGCTCGATAAGGGAAATGAGAGATCTAATCGCGGTGTAATGTGGCCATTTAATGAATTTAGCTGTCCTTGAGATGGAATTAATTGGGTAATAAAGAGTTAGATGTATTTTTTTAGGCTAATGGCTGTATTAGGAGCAGTTAAGGAAGGCCTGAGTCACAATAATCCGAAAATTTATCGAAAGTTGCAAAGCATACTGCAGACGACCCGTTTAGCGCAATGGTTTTAGCGCCAGTTGAGGCGTAAGGACAGAGTTCGATTCCCGCACAAACACAAATGCTTGTTGATGAAACAGATATTTGTGTTGGGTCTGGGATGTTTGTAGTTCCTTTGTATTTCTGGTTTTCATAGCACAAGGGTAAACCTTAGTTTGGGACCAGGACAATCTATGTGATGTGGTCTCAATTTATTATATTTATTATACTTATTAGTTAGCTCCTTGTCTAAGTGGTCAGAAAACAATGTTGATTCTAATATTAATCAAAGCCTATTTCAAATGCCTTAATCTTTAAATTTTGAAAACTAGTTCTTTTTATTTTGTTTTCAGAGCATGTGCGATATGACAGACATCTTCTAGGCAAATGCGTCACGTCCTAGACCTCATCGTCGCTTTTCATCAGGTGGAAAACCTTCCTGTCGCGGAGTTCCCTAATCGCTGCTATGATATGATTTTAAACGAGTTCTCAAAAGAAGAAAGATCTAAAAACCATGTTCCTAAAGGATTTCAAGTATCTTATTCCTCAGCCAATTTACCCGCTCTCTCGAAACTAGAATTACCGTATAACTATCGGGTAATTGAAAATCCACAGATTGTAAGATAATATTCACTTCAAATATTGGACGAGCTGATTTTAAAATTTAGCCTTAGCTTCGTTAATTATGGATACAATTTGCAAAACGGCTATGAAATATTAAAATGGTTTGTATAATTTCATTTAGTTTCATGTAACCCTTAACAAGATGGTTTCCAAATTTGGAATCATTTCAATATGCCGCTGAGTCCTTGTAAATTATAATCTTATAATCTAATAACTATCCTTCTCCCATTTATAAATATTTATCAATGAGTGTTACACCAAGATGGCAGCTGTCACCTGCAAAATGACCCAAATACCGTTGATTCAATAATGCAAGGGCACACAATTTAAAAACTAAGTGGCTGCAAATTATTTGTTTCAAAAATTTATACTTCGGTCTCATTAATAATATCATTTTTATAGAGAGGTAATGTATGTAGATATTGATGAAGCTTGTATACAAATCGAAAAGGCAAAACCCTTGCGTGATGAAATCGACACTCAGCGCCATCTATTGGTAATGTTTGAAATCAAGCCCCGAAAACAAAGTGAGGGTGAGGTCACTAGTAATATTCTAGATGTTACACTTGTACGATACTATTATGTATTCTGTGGTGTTACTAAGAATGTAAGTCGTTAAAAATCGTAAAAGTCATTACTAGGTGAAAGGAAAAATAATACTTTTTTTTATTTTTATAGTTACACAGTAAAATGTTTGTATCCTCAATTTTTAATGCAAATCTTATTACCTAAAACAAATATTTTTGAAAGGTATGTAGGTATTTGTCTCACCGAATGTACTTAAAGAGAACGGGAGATGCCATGTAATATTTATTTTAGCGCTATATCGAGAGGTGTTACCCAGCGCAGAAATGTTTGAATGTTCAATCCAAATTGGGTTCACGAGAAGGCCTTTCAAGACCTTTATTTTGAGCGCGTAAAGCTGCGCTTATTCTCAACAGTTGCAAAACATCGTAGGGTATTTGAAAATTTGGATTTTCTTCCAACAAAAATGTATCGAGTGAAACAGAAGTTTCTTCGACCTCACTTTGAAGCAATCCTCATATCATATTCATCTGAAATTAACGTGACAATCTTCAAATTATATTACTTATGGACAAAGCCAATTCAATACGATCGGTATATAAAGATTCTGAAGTTGACTTCGGGGGAGTATTAGATCTAAAGACTACTTGCAAAATTTTCGAACATAGTTCGGATTTGTAATCGCCAAACCCCTGCTATGTTTGAAGTATTTGAAACATAATTTTTGCTCGTCCCAGCAATCAGGGACTCCAACATCATGGCCTGATACCTAAAAGCCTAAGAGGTGTCCTCTACTTTAGGCTATTTTGATTTTGTCTTGTTTACTCACTTACAAAGCGTGCACTTGCACATTGTAACAAAATTTAAGCACCAAAGTTAAGACGACGGCTGCGTGATCCATAATTTTATATCACACAGGGGAAATAAAAACGGGAACTTATTCGGCGGATGAGGGTAGAAGGGGGTGAAAATTGCACATATTGCGAGTTAAGTGTGGGGGGAGTTCCTCAGTTGCGACCATAAATCACTAAGGTCGTCACTCCGAGCCTCCTCTGGCCTGAATGGCCGGGAAATTGTATTAGATTGTGAACGATTATATTTATTCAGCGAATACTTTATTGAGATCGTATATTATTACAGTACTTTTAAATGAAATGAAAATGAAATGTATCATCGCTGTAATTCAAAAGACGTACCTATGTCAATAATTTTGGTAATAATGATGGTAGGTAAATGGTTTTTTACTTGATAATTTCCCAAGAGCAATTTTTTAGTTTTAATGTTATGTTCTTGTTGTCTAGCCTGTTTGTATATTGTCTGATGTGTGTCATTTGTGCGTAACAAATAAAAGTTTTTTATCTGTATCCTTATCCTCTACAGTTAACTCTGAGTCAATGCCACGTCCTGATGTGTCCTTAGGCTAGATTTCAGTACAGTCAGCCACACATCAAGTTACCACAACCTGTCAACCCTCAATTGATATTCTACCATATATGTATGACAGTAAGATGAGAGTCAATTGAAGTAATTTAGCAGTTTTGTATACTTTGATGCGTACGTACGGACAGCCGCACATCACTTACTTACTTACTACGCTGGCTCAGCGACCCGAAGTGGATCTTGGCCTCCGACACGAGAATTCGCCACTCCGCTCTATTCTCAGCCACCTTTTGCCAATCCGGCTTTTGAAGGTGACCAAGATCCTTCTTGACCTGGTCCATCCAGCGGTATCTGGGCGCTTCCCGGTAGATCGACCCAGGTAAGCTCGCTTGGCCGCACGATCTGACTCCATTCTCTCTAAGCCTCACATCAGGTTACTACAATCTGTCTAATTTCCTCAGTTGATATTGAACCAAACACGTTTGACATAAAGGTGAGGTCCGATTGAAGAAATTTGACAGAATGTAGTAACCTGATGTGCGGCTGTCTGTATATAGTTGATTTAAGCCAGCCGCAGGCCCACCGGGGCCGCATTTGCAGCGTTTATTTAGGCGCAGCGCCGCCAGCGCAAACACGAGCGTACACGCAGGGATCGACGCACGGTCGATTAGTTAAAGAGCCTATTTGATGCCGCTACGTGAGTGCCGACGTTTGGATGGGATTCATTTTGGGTTTGACTTAACAGAAACAATGGAGATAGATAGATGTACAGTCGACTCCAAAAATGTATATACTCGTACGAGTAATAGAAGTAAGAAAATGGAAGTCGTTCTATTTTCTTATGTCTATTTTGACAACATTTTAAGGCTTGTACTGCGCGGATTGGGCACTTTAGTGTATGTTTAAACTCGGTAAATCGTTAAGAACGATACCTAAAAAAAATACATGTTATAGACTGGATTTCGATCTTGAATTTCTGACGAGGATTTTTATTCAATGTTTATAGTTCATTAGGAAAAAAATATAATGTAAACATCGATTTTATGCAAAATATTGGATAAACTACGAAACTAAACAGTTCAGATGACTGATTTTTTTATATATAATACAATACAATGTACACTACAATCCCTGACGAGGAATTCTTGTTTCTTGGCTTTATAATTTTTTAAATAATAATATTCTGTTTTTTGATACCTACGCGAGCGCGAGTACTTTCTATGGTCAAGGCCGTTGGCGCATGTACACGCCTTAAGGCCCTACAACGATTTATTTGATTTGAAGAGACTCCGCCCATTCCCCCGCACACCTCATGCAACACTCGTAACTTTGTCATTTGATTCGCGTCAAATCGCACTTTCGCATGCGCGGTCACAGTAAATAAAGCAGTAAGGACATTGTGTCTGTGGTATACACGTCCGACGTCTATGAAATATCGTATTCTTTTTTCGAAATTATTTACTTCACAAATTACGTACTTTCTGGATCGGTACCGCCCAGCTTAGTGAAAGTCTATGAAATATAGCATTCTTTTTTCAAACTTGCCTACTTCATAAATTACATACTTTCTTGATGGGTGCCGCATACTTAGTGAAGTCATTGCGGACCCATGTTGCGGACTACAAAATGAGATTCGAATCGATGAACGATAGATAAAAAATATAATAATAGGATATTTGACTAAAATTGAAAAATAAAATAATAGGGTATTTGATTAGTCAAATACCCTATTATTAAGTTAAGTTTAATGTATAGAGATTAGTCTCTATACATTAAACTTTATCAAAATATTGGTAAAAAGGAACCATTAGCCAAATAACGTCTAGCTGGTTTTGTAAGCATTCAAAGTTTCATGGGAAAGTCCATTTTTAAAGTATAAAAATTCAACAATTACCTAAATAATCATTGAACTACCAATACATTTTACTCCAACTATTACTATAAAAACCATTTATGTATTTATTACAAGAAATATTTGATATGGCTACCAAACAAAATTTACTAGATGCGCACACAAGATACAAAAAGTGTGACGTCACTCGTCAGTAAGTAAGTAAAATATTTACTGACCAAACAAAAAGAGATACAACACAACAGTAGTAAGACACAGAATACATAATAAGAAGTAGGTACATACGAGAAACGGAAAGGAACATTAAGTGCTTACATACATAGACAGATAGGTGGTCAATAAGGTCCAAACTCAGCATATACTGCAGCTGCTTCATTCAAGCCACTGCAGCGCTAGTTTTCAGTATGGACCTTGAGTGACGTTTTATAAATGAACGAATGAATGACACGCACATGAAACAATACAACAGATAAACCAAAAAAACAAACAACAACAATGACACTTAGAAAAAAAATATTAAGAAAAAAAAACTGGAACAAACAACAAATAATAAACACACAACATACAAACCATTATAATAAAAATAATCTACCATTTGGGTATTTGACTAATCTCGATATAGTATAAAAATTTTGATACTCTTTCAAAATATTGGTAAATAAGAACCAATGGCCAACATTTTCAGTTAAAAATATAACGTCTAGCTGGTTTTGTGAGCATTCAAAGTTTCATGGGCAAGTCCATTTTTAAAGAATAAAATTTAAAAAAAATAATTATATCATTGAACTACCCGTACATTTTCCACCAAACAAAATTTACACAGAAGTTTGAGTTGTGACGTCACACTTCAATAGACATAATGATTTTAAGACAAAATATGTGCTCTCAAAGTTGTGATATCTCAGCTAATTCAAATGAGAATCAAGTGATTCTTTCAACAATGTTTCTTAAATTGAGGCATCTTTTGATATGTGTTTACATAAAAAAATATAGTCAAATACCCAAAGAGCTAAATCACGCTAAATCGTTAAAACGATAGCATATCTGTGACATGAGCGACAGTGAACTTGACAGCCACACCCATTCCGGCCACACCCCGACCACATTTTGCCACGTATCGGTCTGTACCTCTTGGGCAATGATAAAACAATGTTATTATTCATTAATACTGAACAAAATCAAAGTATGGATGAGATCTGCCATGACAATAACACTACTGAGCAAGCTAAAGTATAAAATTGTGAGAGATGGTGTATTGGTGTGCTTGTATAGTGTTTGAGTATCTGGCGTCAAAGCAGGAGGAAAGAATGTGTTGCACAGTAGCCATTTCTACCCGTGCGGATAAACATTGGGATTAGAAATTAAAACGGCGAAACTATTCACTTCTCGCTCGCACACTATTTGCGTCTATACTCGCACGACTGACAAAAAAAAAGCTGCGTTTTAATAAAAATATGTGAGCTAGACGCGCTCTCAGTTTTGAAGCTTTCGTTAAAATTGTCTTTTTTTTATGAGATAGGGGGCAGACGAACAGACGGATCACCTGATGGTAAGCGATTACCGCCGCCCATGGATCCCCGCAACACCAGAGGAGTCGCAAGTGCGCTGCCGACCGACCGGACCGCTAATATATGTATCCCATCAAAAACAATACTCGACAAAAAAACCAAGTCTCCCAACTACCGTAAAAAGTGGTAAGATCCAAGTTTCGCCAAGTCGGTTATTCATTTATTGATTTGGCAATCACACAATATATCTCACAAGCAATGCATTAATTGCTTCGGTTGTTTAATGTGATTGCCATTCAATGTGAAACTAACGATTAAAATTTCTATGAAAATAAATCTATAATCGAATTGAGCCATAAAAGGACAACTCTAATCGTTCTCACCAAAAAGGCCGACTTTCGATACTGTTTTAGCTATATTTACTGTGGCACGGTCAACACACGTCATCAGAAACGAATTAGGATACCACAGAGACGCAACATACCTACTTAAAATTTAAAAAGGTAAAAAAATGAGAGGCGATAAAATATCCCAACTAATATTGAAACTTCGTGAGATTAACTCCTTGGATTCCTCTGTAGCATGCTATTGTCGCAGGAGTTCGAACGGCAAGGTGATCTGAACGGGTAGGTTGTTGAGAGGTGCGATGTCCCTGATAACGTCAATATATGCTTTGCGTCTGATAACGTCAATTGAAATCACGATTCCAATTCTGTAATTTTGACCGCTGTTGTGACAATTAACTTTGCTCCTATACTGTCGAAATGCACGAAGGTTCTACGTTCTTCTGACAGACAACATCGAAAATCCATGAACAGCCTCGGTAAGTGCTGATGTATGCTGATGATATGGCGCTGATAAAGTTTTATCAAAAATTGAGTCACGTAGCGACTCCAATGTTGGTCTTTGTTCTTTTGCAGATTTCGTTTTTCTGACTAATAATGACATACTTCAGTTTGCTCGCAACTGGCATAGGTCCGTCGTCTAAGAGAGCTGTCGCAGCACTGAGCAGGTGAGAACACGGCTACACAATTATACTCAATGGTCATGTCAATAAAGTCGTGAATACGTTGCACCCAGATTCTATCAAGTTGCTCAAAGATGTCGACAAAATCACGAAAAATTTATTACGTATTTATAAAAAAACTAGGCTGAATAACAAAATTCTAAAAAATGCCAGACATCAGTATTTATAATATCTACTAATTAAAGGAATTTCCGATTGAATTGGTAATCTCGCTCAGTAAATATCTGGAGAAAACGTAATTTTTAGAGGTATTTTCAAATCGAAAAACTATCGAACCAAACTCGCCAAATCGTGTTTCTAAAAAATTACAGACTTAGATAAAGGTATGAATTAATGTTCACCTTAGTATCAGATTGTACCGTCTCCCAGGGACCTGGCAAAGCCACAATGAAGGATAAGGTTTTTTTTTTATATAGCCCCTTAAGTGTATGTATTATTTTTGAAGTCGACTATACGAGTATAGCACAATCAATTGAGAGTGAGTTAAGGTTCGGTATGAACGGGCTGACTCGACCGGTGTGATGCTACTGCCTCACAGAAAACCGGCGTGAAGTAGCGCCTTTTACCTTGGGAGAGCCACGCTTCGGCATGAATGGGCTGGCTCAACCGGAGTGATACTACTGCCTCACAGAAAAACGGCGTGAAGCAGTTTGTGCTGTGTTCCGCCGAGTGTGTAAGGGTGGCACTAGAGGTCAGTTCGGGGAGAGGAGGATCAAATGGTTGGCAGCACGCTTGTGACTTCACTGGTGTAGGTGTACATGTGCCGCGGCCATCGCTTACGATTAGATAGGCAAAGAAATCAGATGGAAAAAAAAAACAAGACACACCTTCCAGTTTGCTTACCATCAGGCTGATGGGACCCTCGATTAAGGTGTGAGGAGGTGAAATTGATGATGATATTATTTTCTTTTAAGCTTCTTGCTGCATTTTAATAAAACCATGTATCTTAAAGTTACATTACTTCGTTTTAAATTTTAAAGCAATTTACTTCTAGCTCGCATTCTAAGAAAACATTCAAACAAGATTAAAATAGCAATCTTTCTCAGAGCTAACATACGCAATCCTAATTCTTTCTTTATCCGGCCGTCGGGTTGAACAAGTCCGCAGACAAGAACCCGCTCTGGTACTCGTGAAGTTCGGTAGAATTTTCTCAGTGAGTGCGTTAAGTCGCAATCCCTTTTTGTGCGTGTTGTAGTAGAATGGTTAAACATTTGGTCAGAACGTGATATGTCTGCCTCGCGCTGAGCCGTCACGGCGTGGAGGAGCGTCCCCCGGGTGGCGGATGGGGGAATGGTCGGCAACACAGCCTAGCTACGCTGCCGGCTAAGTCCGATGGACTCGCTGACCAACGACGGATGCGGCCCTCCAGCATATTGGGGGTTGTGCGGCGGGCTAACACCCCTCCCACGGAAAAAGCACATCGTTACGAAACCGACAAAGAAGAAAAAACGATCCGATACCTTAAACAACGACCTTTGGCATAAAAACCTGGACCTTCGATTAGCAACATGGAATGTACTGAGTTTGTATAGGCCGGGAGCGCTGTACCAAGCTAACAAAGAACTGCAGCGATACAACATCCATATCGCAGCCTTGCAAGAAGTTCGATGGCCGAGCCACGGAGAATGCGCAGTGGAAAAACGGTTCACTGTTATTTTACAGTGGGGCGGACTTTAACAGGCATCAGTGCGGCACCGGTTTTCTTGTTGATAAAAAGGCAGTAGGCAGCGTTCTCAAATTCGTCCCAATATCTGAAAGAATGTGTATGATTAGAGTCAAAAGTAAATTCAACAACATTTCCATCATTAACGCTTATGCTCCTACTGAACTTGCGGATGATACTGACAAAGACCGCTTCTACGAACAACTAGAAGTGGCATTCGACCAACTCCCGCAGTACGACATAAAGATAGTAATAGGAGATTTTAATGCGAAAATAGGGCGTGAAGAAGCTTATTTTCCAACAATAGGACGACACAGCAAACATCTAAAGTCAAATGATAATGGGGTTAGACTTATATCCTTTGCATCGGAAAAGTCTATGTCGATTAAGAGCACAATGTTTGATCACAAAGACATTTATAAGGGTACCTGGAAATCTCCTGACGGTAGAACTGTGAATCAGATAGACCATGTGCTCCTAGACAATCGACATAAAAACATGGTGCACGATGTAAGAACCTATCGGGGTGCGGACTGCGATAGCGACCATTATCTAGTAGGAGTCAAACTAAAAGCTAAAATAAAAGCAACTCCACTTAAACAGAGCTCTACAAAAATACCAACAATAGACACAAATGTCTTGAAAGACATGGATGCCCGTCAAGCCTTTGATCTAGAATTAAGTAACAGGTTCAAAGAATTAGAAAAAATAGAAGATATTAACGATGTTTGGAAACAAACCACAGAAATTATACAAGATACAGGACTTCGAATATTGGGAAAAAAAGAAACATCAGAAGAGAAGAAAATGGTGGACAGAAGAATGCGAAATGGCTAGAGCAAAGAAAAGTGAGTACAGATTACTAGCAGAGCAAGATACTAACTGGACTGCCCTGTTACGCACAACTCTGCTATCTCAAAAAACATAGTTTTGAGAAAAATGGCTTTGAAGTTTTAAACAAACATTTACTTGTAGCGTATAAAGGAAACATGCTATATAATTGAAACTGACAGATTAGGTGTGTAAATGCTTCTAGAACATATTGACATATAATTTTTTTTTATATCTATAAAACTTAATTTTTAAATTGAGATAAACGAGTTTCGCATAACCAGAATTTCATACAAATGTGGTTACGCGTCGTGTGATAACTAAAGTTAGAAGAGTTGGGTGCAACCAAAACACACGATGCAGGGAAAGCCTATCTATGTTAGTTGTATTAGATGCGTCTGACTAAAAGGCCCTGTTTTCTGACTAGTGGTTAACCAATTGTCAAAAAACCTTAACAAATTGGTAAATATCGCTGAAATGTATTTTTTTACCAATAGTTAGCTGAACCAATAAGCGATTTGCTAATCAACGAAAGAGGTCCTGGCGAACCACCCACCAACCCGCACTGGTCCAGCGTGGTGGGTTATGGTAAGATCCTCCTAATGAAGAAGACAATATTGCCTCGGCCCCCAGTTCGCGGCAGCCCTGCTATTCTGGTTTTGTTAACGACAGGCAGACAGGCAGGGGGTGCTAAGAATCTCCGGGATAAGGAAGGCCGCCACACCACACTGACCGAAGAACTCGACCAAGTGGTGAAAATCCTTCGGGACGAGGGTTCAAAATTCTGTGAGTGGTTACGTTCGGGCAAGAGGTCTAAACTTTCGAAAGAGACTCTGGGCCTAATGGACAAGAGGCGGAACGATCCATCAGTCACTTGGCAGAACAACGGGCTCTGAATAAGTCCATCTCCAAGCTGTTAAGACGTGACCTCCGAAGCTTCAATGCACTCAATACAGAGAGCAATGGAGCAGAACCCAGAACCAGGGGCTCAAAGTCTTCGTACAACAGCTTGGACGGAGCCACCTGTCAAAGTTGACCATAACAAATGGAGAAGTCACCACGTCAAAGCCAGAGATTCTTTCGGAAGTTTACACCTTCTATAGCCAGTTATAAAGTCAAAGTCAAAGTCAAGGCCCCGGGAGAAGACGGAGTCACAACCGAGCTTCTGAAAGCCGGTGCTGGAGGAACTTTTCTCCGGAAGAACTCTTAGGGCGTGGCAGCGGAGCTTGGTCGTATTGTTCTTCAAGAAAGGCGAAAAACCTTAATGAAGAACTATCGACCAATTTCACTCTTATGTCACGTCTAAAAGTTGTTCTCAATAGTCATTTTGAATCGCCTTACACGAAGACTTGACGAAGCTTAACCTGCAGAGCAGGCCGGGTTCCGACGGAGTTATAGCATCATATACCATATTCATACAGTGAGACAGGTTATACAGACGACCAAAGAATACAACCAGCCCCTGTGCATGGCGTTTGTGGACTAAGAAAAAGCTTTGACTCCGTCGAGAACTTCTCGAGGCCTTGGAGAGGTGCAAAGTCGATTGGCGATATATCGAGGTGTTAAGGTGTCTGTACGACGCTGCTAATATGTCCGTAGTAATCCAAAATGGCCAAACCGAACCTGTCCTGCTGCGACGTGGTGTGAGTCAAGGAGATGTTATATCTCCGAAACTCTTCTCCGCTGCGCTGCAGGACATGTTCGAAACGCTTAACTGGAAAGAGCGCGGAATCAATATTAATGGCCATGTCACACCTGCAATTCGCAGACCACATCGTCATCTTGGCAGAAACCTTACATGACCTACAGGAGATGGTGAGCAGCCCGGCTGAATCTTCCAAACACATCGGTCTTCGGATGAACTTGGATAAAACCAAGGTCATGTTCAACGAGCTCGTTGATCCGGGACTGGTCACAGTTAATGGAGTACCTCTCGAAGTTGTCCAGGAATATGTCTATCTAGGACAAACGCTCCAATTAGGCAGAAACAACTTCGAGAGAGAAGCTAATAGAAGAATTCAGCTAGGCTGGGCAGCATTTGGTAGGCTTCGTCAAGTCTTCTCATCGCCCATCCCTCAAAGTCTTAAGTCGAAAGTCTTCAACTAGTGCGTCCTCCAGGTCATGACTTTCGATGCCGAGACGTGGACACGTACGGCTGGACTAGTCCACTTGTTTAAAGTCGCTCAAAGAGCTATGAAAAGGGCTATGCTCAGAGTATCTCTGAAGGGTCGCATCAGAAATTATGTAATCCGACAGAAAACCAGAGTCCAGAGTCACAGACATAGCCCACCGAATTAGCAAACTGAAGTGGCAATAGGCTGGTCACATTAACCGCAGAATTGACAACCATTGGAGCCGTAAAGTCCTTGAGTGGAGATCGCGACTCGGTGAGCCAAGTGTTGGACGCCCTGCGACAAGATGGGATGATGACATTGGAAGGCTGGCTGGTGTGGGCTGGATGAGAATGGCCGAAAATCTGGAGAAGTGACGTATATTAGGTGAGACCTATGTCCAGCAGTAGACGAGTGTGGGTTGCTGATGATGAATGACATGAATTGTAAAGAAATAAATGGCCGCAAGGTGCACGCCGCCCACTGTTCCGCGCGCATCGAGTGACCACGCGTAACTATTTCAACTTCAAGTTAACAGATTTAGATTAAGTAACAGAATTTATTGGTGTATGATGCCTATCTCTGTTAACTTCAAATTGAATGAGTTAGGCATGGCTGCAACGATAAAAAATTAAGTTAAACGAATTTGTCATATGAGTTTCTGGCTCATTGATACACTTTTTTTTTAAACTGTCTTTAGTGCCATATAGATCACACTTTTTAAGAGTATTTCGCACTGGTTACGCGTAACTCATCTAATTTAAAATAGCATACTTGTGTGTAACAGGGCAGTGGAATGATAGATACAAAGAGTCTATGAAAGTCTTCAAAAATACAGTAAGAAAGGCATGTGACAGGAATCCTGAGGAACATGGAAACAATAATTAGAGCAAACGAAACCAGGAATTTCTACCAAGAAGTGAGATCAGCTAAGAAGGGGTACCAACCATCTGCTCAGATTCTGGAGACCATGAAGGCAATCTCGTATCAGACCTGGAAGGACAGAAGACTGATTGTGGCGCCAATACTTCCAGGAACTTTTAAATTGCCCGCCAGTTGAAAATCATATGGCAACTGTCTCAAACACAGGCGACACCTATGAAGACCCTCCAACCGAAGACGAAGTGCGTAGAGCTACGATGAGGCTAAAAAACCACAAGTCTCCAGGGATAGACCAAATACCAGGAGAAATGTGGAAAGTATGGAGGTGAAGCGGTGCAATCTCATCTGTATAAGCTGATTATCAAAATATGGGAAGAAGAAAAACAACCCGATGATTGGAACATGGGAGTTATCTGCCCAATCTTCAAAAAGGAAGTAGGAAGAAATGCGACAACTACAGAGGGATTGCACTGCTTCCTACTGCGTACAAAGTGCTATCGTATGTTCTCCTGTCAAGACTAGAACCCTACACCGATAAAATCTTGGGCGATTATCAATGCGGCTTTCGCAAAAAACCGTAGCACAGTAGACCAAATCTTTCTGCTTAAGCAAGTCCTGGAAAAGAAGTGGGAGTTCGCGCAAAACGTACACATTCTGTTTGTGGACTTTCACCAAGGCTTACGATAGCATAGATAGAGAGGTACTGTATGGGATACTTGAATCTTTCCAAATCCCCAAGAAACTGGTTAATATAATTAGGGTCGCAACAGGAGTAAGCAAAATGAGAAGTCAGGGTAGGAGGCGAGCTGACACAAGAGTTTGATGTAGTCACCGGTCTCAAGCAAGGAGATGCGCTGTCACCTACACTTTTTAATCTGGCTTGGAACACATCATCCGAAAATTGCTAATGATTGATGTTGGGGTTGAGCTAGAGGGACCCGCACAAAGTCGTAGGATATGCAGACGACCTTGCATTACTTGGACAGTTGTGAAGCCGACGTAGTCAAACTTGCAGAGGAGTTGGAGGCAGAGGGCAAGAAGGTTGGTCTCAGAATCAGTCGAGAAAAAACAGAGTATCTTCATATGAAGCGCTATAAAGACAGCAGAGCTACAAGAAAAGACCTCCAGGTTAACGGTGCAACCTATAAGGGCGTCGAAAAGTTTAAATACTTGGGATGCACCATCACCGATACAAACCGCAGGGAGGATGAAATCAATGCTCGCGTAGCAAGCGCCCTGAGATGTTCCGCCGCCCTCCACAAGGTGTTGGTGTCCAAGTTACTAAGCAGGCTACGAAGATTCGCGTCTACAAGACAGTCATTAGACCAATCTTAATGTATGGGTGTGAAACTTGGACACTAACGCCTGAAGGAGCAAAACCAACTGCTAGTGACGGAACGGAAGATATTCCGAAAGATTCTGGGACCAACCAAAGGAGAAGATGGGTGCTGGAGGCACAGGTTTAACCGTGAGATCGAAGATCTGATAGCCGAGCCGAACATCATCGGGGAAATAACAGCATCCCGACTACGCTGGCTCGGACACGTGGAGAGAATGGGAGAGGATCGCGCAGCCAAAAGAGCCTATCTGGGACGACCAACGGGGCGACGTCCTGTGGTCGTCCGAGATACCGCTGGAGGGACGAAGTCGCCAAGGACCTCAAAGCACTTAACGTGCACGATTGGGCGGAATTGGCACAGGACCGCAAAAAATGGCGAACTTTGACGTCGGAGGCCAAGACCCACTTTGGATCGTTGAGCCAGCGTAGTAAGTAAGTAAGTAAGTGATATGTCTGGCCAGATGACGTGCTCAAGATGGTGGGCAAGAGTTGATGGCCTAATTTTTTGATGCTGGCGTTATAACCGAATGAGTTCCCTTCCCTTTAACACGCGCTGTGCGCGCTATAATCTGGATGAGACAGGTATATTCTCATTCGTTAAGGGATAACTTCATTATAAGCCACCTGGATGTGAGTAGCAAAAAATCAGTCGGAATGGCGAATATTAGCAGCGGTAGCAGCAGTAAACTGCAACAGGCTGATGATGATGATGTGATATGTCTGATTACCTATTAAGATGACATACTTGATCCGATGGCTTAACGATCGAAAATAAGATTGTGTTTATGAGATGTCGCTACCTTTTTCCAGTCTTATGCAGCTTGACGCCAATCTCTTGCAGGTCCGCATTCACTACAACCTGTGTCAGTTAACAGTGCGATACTGCGCCACCCAGGCAGTCATTGCAATATGATAAGAAAGGAAATGATAGCGTACCATAAAAAAATCTAGACATATCATGGATTTGGCGTATCTATAATATGCCCGCGACATACTCAGAGCGGGCGTTATGTTTGTAAATAAGAAACCGTGGCACAATAATGTTTTAAGTTTAGATTTCGTGGGTTGCTAAGGGTGGCTTTTCCGCAAAATTCGTTCTTGAGAGTTAACAAGATTCCACTAATTGACTGAGGTGAATATGGGGGTGCGAATAATTTGCTGTTGGAAATTAGACCTTGTTTTGTTGCTGTAAAAACATGTTTTATATTTCACTGCTATTTGTTTACCGATGCTAATAAATTTATTATGTTTTCTTTCTGTGTTTAAGCCGTGTGATTTTTGCAAGAGATCAAAACCTATGGGTAGGTCCCCGTTGACCTATAACTGTTAAAAGCAAACAACGTTGTAATGGATTAGATAATATGAATGATAGAAAACCTGAAGAGTCGGAATTTTCACTGTTTTTCATGTTATTTAAATATTACTTTTAATAAGAAAGCGCTTAATGTGCACTATGTTTCTTTTGTAATAATTATTATTTCTTAATTAAACTACATCCCCAACAGCAGAGGTGTTTACAGCCACGAGCGCACGGATTTCAAAAGCGGTGGTCAAGCCCATAGTGTGAGTTGGGCAATGGCATTAGGCAATGCTGATTAAGCCTCTCTAACCAATGATTTGATTTATACCATCATCATCAACCTACACTCGTCCACAGCTGGACATAGGGTCTCCCCAAATGCACGGCACTACTCCCGATTTTCGGCCACTCTCATCCAGCCCACTCCAGCCAGCCTTCGAATGTCATCATCCCATCTTGTCGCAAGGCGTCCAACAATACGCTCGTCGTGCGGTCTCCATTCAAGGACTTTACGGCTCCAACGGTTATTTATATGCTGTAAGCCTATGTCCTGCAGTATATTGGCTGCTACATTACTTTTTACTTTACTTTAAAATTACTAATCGTTCTATAACTATAAGGCTCTGCAACGTACTAGACAATTTGCGCCGTACATTACTGGACGCGCCTCTATTGAATTACCTGCGGTCGGTTCTGTAGTAGTGATGTTGCGATCGCGACCTACAAAATAATTCAAAATATCGATACCCCTGTCAAAATTATCGACTATTGACATACATATTGTTATAGATCGTTACAAATAAAGAATACTAATTGCAATTCTAACTGACTACTTATTTGGCACTACCTAACCTAATCTAACCTGACTTGATGATTCGTTTGGTATTTATTGATTCATACGCCAATGGTCATGGGTATAGAAATGCTCTCATAGATTTAAAAATCCAATGGTGCACGCTCGGATACGATCTCACGCGAAAGGAATGTACTTATGTAATAAACTACCATCCCCCTTTATGTTAGATATCTAGAGTTAGCACAATTTTTGATTATATTACTAAGTAGCGCGTTGTTAACCTTTGAATTTCTCTTTTCCCGGAATAATCTTCCGACACCGCTACTCGCGCGGCAAACCGCACAAAAAGCGTCAAACATGCAACTATTGGCCCGCTCTACTTTGTTTCGTTACTTAACTTAGACCAGTATCAATAGATGGCACTGGGAGTCGATTATATCGCGCAAGTCTTTCATGTTTTCGGATCACCTAATTATCCTTCTAATATCCTACAATAATACGGTACTACCTAAAACGGTACTAACAGTAAAAATATGACCATAAAAACAGAAGATTCTAAAAGATCAAGTTCAAATGTAAAATCAAATACTTATGATATCAAAATATTACGTCTGTCACCAACAATATCGATACTATTTCTATCGCAGCATACATCACTGCTCTCTAATACGCTATGCGATACGTTTAAATGGATATGCTCACGGCGAAAAGTTGCGGCTGTGTTTAGATACGTTTTGTGTTGTGAAATTGGGAAAATTCGTGCTATATTGGTTTGGAGAAATTTTGCCAACGGCCAACTGAGAAGAAAATTACTGGAGTTATTGTAAGAATATTTTAGTGAAAGAAGTTTTCCGTTTATGTAACCTAAAACGTTTATTTATAACACATGTATAATACACTTATGCTTTTGCCTCGCGACTTCGCTCGCGTTAATTCGGGGTAGCACGGTTCGGGGCAAAAAGTAGCCTATGTTACTCTCCTACTCTTCAACTATCTCCACTTGAAAAATCACGTCTTTTCGTCGCTCCCTTTTGCCGTGAAAGAAAGACAAACATACAGACAGACACACTTTCCATTTATAATATTAGTATGGATTGATTAATGAACATCATCATCATCATCATCAGCCTGTTGCAGTCCACTGCTGGACATAGGCCTCTTCCAAATGCTCGCCACTTTGATCGATTTTCGGCTACTCGCATCCAGCTCCAGCCAGCCCTCTTGCGCAGATCATCAATCTATCTGGCTGAGGTCGTCCTTCACTTAAATGGGAATGTGTGTTTGTCTGTCTGTCTGTATGTTTGTCTTTCTTTCACGGCAAAATGGAGCGACGAATTGACGTGATTTTTTAAGTGGAGATATTTGAAGGGATAGAGCGTAACATAACGCGAGCAAAGCCGCGGGAAAAAGCTAGTATTATATAATTCAATAATCGATTCACATTGATTTTCTGTTATTTTATTCTTTTTTGGACTTCCAACAGATAGACGGACAACAAAGTGATCTATATGGGATTCTGTTTTTTCCAATACTCAATATTCTTTTGAGGAACCCTAAAACCGTAGGTGCAAAACTGAAATACGTGGGCCGTAGTTCGCCGTAGGTATCTCCTGGGAGATAGATCACTGTTTATAAGTTGCCTAAGCCAAGTTGAAGCTCTGACACAAATCCACCCACACACAATTTTATTTATTTTTGACCCTCGACGAAAAAACGAAGTCTTGTGTGACGACGCATCACATGCCGTATTTTTTTACCGTGGGGGAGCCATGCTTCGGCATGAATGAGCCGGCTCGACCGGAGTGATAACAGGACCTTACAGAGGACCGGTGCGTGAAGCGGCGCTTGCGCTGTGTTTCGTCGAGTGAGTGAGGTCACCGGAGGCCTAATTGGGGAGAAAGGGCGATAAAGGTTGGCAGCGCACTTGTGACTCTACTGGTGTTGTAAGTGCCTATGGGCGGCGGCCATCGCTTACCATCAGGTGATCCGTCTGCTCGTCCGCCACGTATCACATAAAAAAACACGCGCTCGTTTCCATCAACTCCCGTATCGTGTCCTTTTCAACATTTCGCAATGGAGATCAATTAAAAAGTAATAATTACAAGCTGCCGCAGTTAACTGCTGTGGGGCTCATAATGGATCTCGCTACAGTTTCCAGACAATTAGGGATTTAAAATTGTTAATCGCTTTTTAATTGTGGACACACAAAAAGTATTTTATTAGGTTGTCTGGTAAAAATTGCTTTCGTACACCATTATGTCTGTAATTATGCCTCGGTGGCGCGGTGAGTAGTGGGTCGCACTTTAAAGCGACGGCTGCGCTAAGCGTCCTGGGTTCGATCCCCGGGTCGGGTCAAAGTTTTTGTTCAGAAATTCTCAGTAGGTGGTCTTGTGCCTCCGCGCCTTGGAAAGCACGTTAAGCTGTTAGTTCTGTGCCTGATCCTTCTTCGGTTGTGTCACACTGGTGTCCCATCGAAGTGAGTGCATTTGTGTTTGCGCACGCACCTTCACTATAATATATCCTGCGTACGTGGCTGATTGTTGAGATTGGGAGCCGCGGCGTAGCCAAATATCGGTTGGATGATTTTTGTAATGCCCAGTTCTTATCCATTTTTCTAGTTTTTTTTTTAATGTGATAGGTAGCAGACGAGCAGGCGGATTACCTGATGGAAAGCAATTTCCGCCGCCCATGGACACTTGCCCATCACTTGAGCACTACTATACCTATCTATCATGGCTGATCGTTAAGATCAGCCGCGGTAGCCAAATTGGTAGACGGATATTATTACAATTACTGATATTTCCAATAGTAGGAACAAAGACGACCTTTGAACTTAGATCCCGTCTGATATTTGATTTCTTGTCAATAATGAGATATTGGAATTTAATTTAACAAGATATAATTTGCTGTTTCGATAACGTCTCATTGGTCTAGTGGTTTAAGTACCAAGCCGTGATCTCCGGGTCCCGGGTTTTGATTCGCGGGTCCCGCAAGTAAGTTTTTTTTTATGTGATAGGTGGTCAACGGGCAGATGGATCACCTGATGGTAAACGATTACCGCCGCCTATAGACACATGCAACACCAGTAGAGTCACAAGTGCGCTCCCAACATTTAACCCCCTTTTAAGTTACGAATTTTTCCGACAGCGGGTTGGTGATCCCATCATTGTAGCGATGACTTGATTTCTGTGATGGATGCCTTTGCGTTGCAATGAGATAGTATACGCTGACACTTTACTTTAGATACGATTTGTTCACGCAAGTAGAATACTAATGAAACTGCGCTGTAAACCAGTGAAGTAGGTACGTAGTTAGACAACAAAATATATAATAGTTAATAATCCGCCAGTTTAATCTAGTTTGAGGACTAAACTATGTTATGTGTCTGGAGTTTACGTTAGTTCGGAATACAATTTGGCTACGTGACGGAGGGTTATTACGATACTGTTGAAAATGGATTGCCTTTATCAATAATGTTGAGGAATCCTAATTTGAAACGGAAAACTCGTATGTATGTAATACATAAAGTTATAATAATTGTTTTATGTATCATTACATCATAACTTATGGTTACAAGGAACGTCAATATCCGTACAGATCCTAATTTATGTTTAAATTTTTCTTCAGTCTGCTCACATTAGCTTGTCGTGGCAGCCTGTAAATTAATCTGCACTTAAGTACCCCTAATATAGTATGTAGGTAATTAAATACGATGTAAGTAGTGTAAGATTCGAATACAGATATCTGTAAGAATGGATTGAAGCGATACGGGCGCCGCCCAGTGAGGGCTTTGTCGAAGGGCAGTGGGAGCTGCCCCGGGGGCGATGGTAAGAACAATTCTTATTGTCAGCCCGAAGTCTGAGTTGGTGGTCTTGTACCCCCGTGTCTCGGAAAGCACGTTACGTTGTTAGTCCTGGGCCCGATCTCTCTTCGGTCGTGTCACACTAGTGTCCCATTGAGTTAAAATAGTAAGGAAATAGGAAATATAGCTGTGTTTGCACACACATTTTAGCACTATAAATATCCTGCGTACGTGGCTGATCATTATGATTGGCCATCGTAACTGCATATAGGTTGGAGGATTTTTTTTTATTTATTGGCTTGCCGTTCATATTCAAGGCGTGTTACCGTTCTTGCAACATTATTTCTCCGCCAATATTGCCAGGTTTTCCCTTCGGTACATTGTCCTGTCAGTGAACACACGTGAACTTTGAGGAAACTTTTTCAATATCTGTACATTAGCGGGCTCACGCAGGTATGGTGTCTTGCAAGCTGGTGCTGGTTCGAAATAAAAACATTATTATATCAGGCTGGTTTTTTTATAAGGCTCATATTTGAATGTGGCTATATACTTTATGTGACTGTATGCATGATCCAAATTTGGAGAGTCTGATAATTACAATTATGCGATTGCTCTTCTATATTTGCCAGCCCAATAACTCGTCCGCCGCCCCCGCTTTTGATTGAGCCAGTCATTCAGGTATTATGATAATATCAAAAAATACTTATTTACGAAAACCGAAAAAAGAGAACGCCAGTTTGGTCGATCCTGCACTACTTGTTGCTAGTCACCGGCCTGAAGCTCTCGCAGATCATTTTCGACGACGTTCTTTCCAGCGATATCTAGGCCGGCCTACCGGGCGTCGACCCATCGGTTGGCTCTGGTAATGCTTATTTTATTTTATTTTGATTTATTTGAGATCAATGGGAACAATACCTAAATGCAATTTACAATTTCAACGCTAAGACTTCTCAACTTCTTCGTTTAATGTCAACACTAATGAAACAGGTCGCGTCTCCAATTTGCCGAAGCAACGTAGCAGTATAAAACGAGTTCAGTATCAGCCAACTTTCCGATCAAAGTTGCTCGTATTAACTAAGTCCGGTTAATATGATCGTCACGTGACGGCAAATCCAATTCCTTCTGGTGTGGGTAGTTGGAGGTGAGACTTTCACGGAGTTTCTGAAGGCACGAGTAACTCAGTGGAAAATATCGTGTAGATAGTTATGGGAGGTCGGGTTTTGAATTCTTTTTTTATAGTGGCTCAGTGCATTTGCTCTCCTCAGCCTGATGATAAGCAAAAGGAAAGCCCACGTTGCAGTTATAATGGACGCGACGGCACGGCATCTTATCCTTTGACACTGCCATACTGGCCCGCTAGATGCTTCTTCACGCTTCGTTTGAAGACGTCCTCTCTTGTAGGAAGGAGAAAACACATGCAACAGCTATGAGTTCTATTTTTTTAATGGTGTGGCAGAGACATGAGCTGCGCAACTTTTTAGAGCCGGGTTGTATATTTTCAATAGTAAAACGATGATAGCGTTGTCCAGCACGTGTAGTGCTTTGATTGAAGGGGGACGAAAGGATAAGTGAGAAAACTCTTGAAATGTGCCATTGCACCAGTTTATCAAATTTCAAGCTAATTTGCTTAACAAAACATAATAAGGAAACTAAAATATCAACAACACAAATGCGTAACTAGAACAGCTAACTAAAAGTCACATTTAATTACGACTAAGCTTACGCTTTGTATTAAAAGCTTTGTTTTTAGTGTGAACAGAAGGAACAATGAGAAACAAACGTGTTCCGCCGTGAACGAGTATTGTGCGGACAACGGATGCCTCCGGATGACCGGGACACGCCGGGATACACCGGGACGGCGGTATGCGGACGTAACATGGGACGACACGATCGGGACATTGTTCTATGTCGCATGTCTTTTTTGGTCAGAGTGATAGAAGCTCAGTGGATCAGAATGCCCCTTCCATTTGGAAGGTCATGTTTAGAATCGATTACTCAAATCTATGTGCATAATTCTACCATTAGCGCGTTTAGGATAGCTTCTGAAATGTGTCCATGACTAAGTTGGTCTGGTTCCTCTGTTAAAGGATTGCAAAGGTTAAACGGCAGTCACTTCATTATAACTACTAAACTCCCCAAACCCGGAATCATGATCTAAGAATACCCTGGCTCCAACGCGACAGCTAGCATGTAACTGGAAATTACTGTTCGGTCAGTGTTTTAACTAACCTTTTATCGAAAATATTTTAACACCGTTTTTAAATCGACCGATCAATTTAACCGGTTCATCACATTGGTTAAACTATTTTACGATCATCGTCATTTTCATTTCAGCCAATAGACGCCCACTGCTTGACATAGGCCTTCCCCAATGTTCTCCACACAGATCGATCCTGTTCCAGCCGCATCTAAGGAACTCTCGCGACTATCACTAGATACCTTGTGGGAGGCCTGCCACGGCTTCGATTTCCTGTACCCACGCGGCCTCCACTTAAGGACCTTTCCGCCTCAACAGCCGTCTGTTATCCTCGCTATGTGCCCTGCCCATTGCCACTTGAGCCTTTTACGATGGTATTGACAAACATCGCCTGGTGTAAATCTGACTAAGTCTATTAATGTATCTACGTACAGATTCCTTAACTTCCTGCAGAATACTATTAGCACATTAAAAGCCTCTTTCCCGGCAGATGGAACAAAATATTATCCTACGGACTAAAGAGCGCCATCAAAAGCTATGCTAAGAGACATTGTAATAACAAAGAGGATATTAAGCCTATTATAATAGACCCGGTTTTTACAAAATATATTAAAAAGTAAGTGAAAGTGAATCAGCTGTGCTGTTTTTTCCGAATAAGTGAGAGTATTGGAGGTTTAATCTGTGGGAAAAGGGGTTTTGTACGGTTTATACATAGTATATCTGTGAATATTTACACCCCTTTAACCAAGTCTTCTAAGAACCGTGTTTTTTTTTTGTACTAGAGGCGGCAAACGAGCAAGCGGGTCACCTGCTGGTAAGTAATCACCGCTGCCCATGAACATCTGCGAGATCAGAGAGGTTCCGATCAACATTGTTTCTACGACGTTTAAAATCTGTTAGTCCTGCGCCTAATATCTCTTTGGTCGTTTCACACAGGTGTCCCATTGAATTAAGGGAGTAAGGGATTAGAGAGTGCACCTGTGTTTAGGCACACACTTGAGCACTTTAATATATCCTGTGTACGTAACAGTTTTTTAAAATTGGCGACTGTAGCCGAGTAGGTAGATCTCCAAGGTTTCCGAGTGGACATTGCGACCAAATTGATCTATTATGGATCTAGTAGCTGAGTATAGCTTTATGTAATGACATAACGGCGGCTATGGCGGTTACTCACGCACACAGAATTTCTATATCTGTAGGCTACGTTATCTCTATCATGTACGCTGTGCTGTGTCAGCAGATTAGGAGGCCAATTCTCCGTCTTCACCTTCTACGTCGAGTCGACTTTATGGAACGCATAAACCAATAGGAGAACAAGATAAAGAATGTCGACTATAATCTGTGTTATATAAATTGGTTGTGCGTTCCCTGAAGTCGACTTGACATAGAAGGCGAAAACCGAGAATTGGCTTCCTGACCACGTTTATTTATAGTTAGAGGTTGTAAATTAGTCTATTACACATAATTTGCAGCAATACGACAGCACGAAATATCCATCGTATACCGTAATTAAATAAGTGTTTGCGAGTAATTTCCCGGGGCCAGGGGAGTCTGCCCAGCCCCGCGTGGCCGTTTATCGTGGTTCGTGACTGGCATCCTCACTCGCGCTGGGGAGTAGTGTAGCTGAGCGAAGTAAGTCAGCTGGTTTCAGATTAGCGTTGCAGGGTTCAGTGGCAATTTGTCCCAAAAAAATCGCCTCGGAATGTTTCGCTGGTCACTGTTCTAACCTAACGTAACTAATATTTTTGTGATGATAATAGCTACAAAACAAAAAGATATTGGTTAGGTTAAGTTAGAAAAGAGACCAGCGAAAAAAAATAAGGAATTCTGGGACAAGTTTTTTTTTTGCCAAAAAAATAAATAAATGTTTAACAATATCACATGCATTGATATGGCCCACACGCCTTGTTTTCTGCACGTATACGGTCGTTTCAGCATACAAACTTACACGCGCACTTTGGCAAACTATACGTGGCTACGAGCGTCTATAGGCGTGATTCACGTGCACTGAGAAATACCTTATTGCCAGTACGTTCCCTTAATAATGTTAGATAGTAACTCAGTGCATTAGGTGCTCCTGAATGCGAGATTGTAGGTAAGAGTATGTTTCTCTAGCCTTTTTATGCAACACTGAAAGTATAAGAGCACTGCCAGCCTTTAAAACTCCACTCCTATACGACTACCAAAATGCGCTCCAAAAAACCGCTAGATAGATAGATAGATACTCTTTATTGCACAACACATTACAGAACTTAATGCTAATAAGTAATTTACTAATACAATATCGGCGGCGCTAGGGTGGTGTTTACTGCTTATAAGACGCTACGGGACCCCCTCTTAAAATAGCCGACTAACCTACGGTTAATATTTATTCTATGACAATAGCAGAGTGTTTGCTTATTGCATTACCGTGTGGTGCTCGCGCGGCGATTTGTCAAACTTGCGACGGTCAGCGGACTTAATGAAACTGCCATATTTATCTACTGGCTCGCGCTCAGGTGGACTTTATGGCGAAGAATGAACCTGGCTTGAAATATGGCTTTGCGTCATCTGACTTTATAGGCAGATTCTGATAAACATAGCTCAAATAATTGCATGGTTTAAGTGATAAATGACGGAACACGTTGCGAGGAGAAGCCGTTAGGGTGGAAATGTCCTCAAGTCCTCAATATCCTAAAGAAAGTCGAAGCTTTGGCAGGACCCTCACAAGGTCGACCGACGATCTGGTGAAGGTCGCGGGAATTCCTTGGCTGAGGGTGGCATAGGACCAATCTGTGTAGAGAATATTGGGGAGACCTATGTCCAGCAGTAAGTGTCTATTAACTGAAATAATGATGATGATGAAGCAAATGTCCTGTGGGACGCCCGAGCATCACTGGATAGAAAAGGTCGAAAAAGAGTATTCGAAAACATTGCTTCCCGTATTCACGGGATGTCATGGCCTGTGTTTGTACATCTCACAATGGTCTAGCAAACATCATCATCTAAATTGTGAAGAGTGGTGCCGCTCACTTGTTTCTGAGTACATAGGCTTGGCGCTGTAATGGCTTTCTCAGTTATTTGAATGGATTGGATATGCAAACAAAATAACATGTCGTGTAAGCCTACTAGGCTATATACTAACATTGCCGTATATATCTTATAACCACCGAACCGTAAAAGTTCGATATTGATACAGTTCGAACGGAATTTCACTCGTGTGGATTTTAAATTGTATTCAAACGTGTTTATCGCGCCCTCCTGGGAACCATGCATTGCCGGGATAAAGGGTATCATGTGTGTAGGTCTAGGTAATTTATAGGTTTGATGAATTTATCCGAAATCAGGTCAGTAAAATCATGGTTCAGGTATTAACAGCCCAATTTATCGGATGTTTTATAACTCCCATTTATACCTAAAAAAATTATGTTCAGTTATTCTCACCTTTATTAGTACAAAGTTGCGATTTGGAGTCTGGGGTCCACTTTCCTACTGTATCTTCTCTTTCTACGCACATGTAGACTCTAGTTTGCAGTCTTTCGTATTTATTGTTATAGAAAGGTAAGAAAGTTATGTTCGGTATCACCTAGCAGGACGAAAATAAACGTTAATGGACAAAAAGTTTTCATATAGCACGACGATTAAGGGTCAGTTCTGTTGAAAAATCTAAGTGACGGCTTTGGGTGCAATTGAGAATTACCTACTAAAATTAGAAAGAGAACCTAAAGACTACTGCTCTGATGACTGATTAAGGAGTGTGAACACTGCATGCACCGTTTACATCCTTGTTCCTAGCGTCATCTATTTTGGTAGTTGTATCAACATGATGATCATCATCATAGGCCTTCACATCTGTGGCAGATGTTTCAAGCAGCATCACGCGGTGTGACTTTACAGCTACGTTCGTGGCTGTAAAGTCCTATGCGGGGTAGAACCTTACGTCCACATTTGCAGCAGGCGAATCGAGCGCCGCTGCGGTCAGGGTTTGGGCATGGCGCTTAGCACGCTTGGCTGCAAGTTGTTTTAACCAGGCTTCATCATGTTTTTCTAGGCCCTCCGACACCATTCAATAAACATGAACATCGTTCGATAAACATGATATTTCAATTAATACTTTGACAATTTAAGCTTCGTAAGTAGGATATCCCATTTCTACGTACATCGACATAACATTCAACACCGCAGTGTTCTAGTGCTTAACATGTTGAACTAAGCCTAACTTATGCATACCTAATGTCTCTAAAACACATCGTTAGGAAACTATTTGATATCTGAGAACGCTCTCGAGTATCAAACTAGGCGCACGTACGAATACTTGCTCGAACTAGAACTCTGTGGAAACATCTGCTTAAATAGTTTCGACTTTCAACAGCCGTTTGATTGGGTTTTTAATTATAGTTTGGTTGGGAGAATCAATGGCGATATGACAATCAAATATTACTTACAAATTATAATCAGTTGACAGTAATAGCATTTCATACATTGACCTGACTCCGTATTAAGTTGCTTTAAGAACGTGTGTTACAGGTATCTGACCACAGTGGAAATACAAATATAATCCTACTAATATTATAACGTGAAAGATTGCAAGTGGAATGGAATTTCACGCAAAAACTAACGAATGGATTTTAGTGAAACTTTAAAAAAATAATGTTTACAGCAGTCAGCTTACATCAGAATAAAACATGGCTCCAATTTTTAAAAATATAACTACACACGTGAACGAAGTCGCGGGCGGCCGTTACACCCAGATACTGAACAAATACAAGTGTTCATCACACGAATGTTTGTCCAGGGTGGGGATCGAGCCCATGACCTTTGGCTTATGAGGCAGGGTTCCTACCAAACTAAATGCTCCATTTGGTCAGTCAATAATTTGTTAACAACATTAGCGAAGTTTTTTTATGTACCATAGTATGTTCTCCGCAGTTAAGTTTAAGTGAGCAATGCAGCCCTTTATCGGATTGCACCTGAGCACAAGGGCGGGTGAGTGGTGCTTCTCTCACTGCAAATTCGTGGCATTTCCCAGTAATTGTAACAATACAGAATATCGATATTATCTGTCTGTGACGCTCCGGAATTCCAGCGAACAATACTTGGCTGTATTATTGGATACAATTACTGCTATGTTCGTATTACACGAGTTGATTGATCTTCTACTTACAATAAATATAACGTTAACTGATATTTGATTTTGACAACGATCCACAGATGGATATTTTATTATACTGACTAAAACATAAGCCAAAGTTAGTTTAACAACCTCATCAGTTATATATAAGAAAATCAATTCAAAGTTCGAAATAAAATTGGTGACTGAGAGGACAGATGATTTGAGCAACCCCCTATAACTCAAAAACTATTTCATATAAATAAGTAAACGCTAGCATGTATGATGAGATTTGCAAGGTTCAAATATCATGCTCCAAATTTGATTAACACGTCATCTTAAATAGGCATTTTGATAATATTGTCTATAAATCGTAATTTTTCTTAATTACGAAATCTATTTCCCAGTTCCAAATAATCTGGAAAGTTGACAGTTTTTAAACTAGATAACAATTTGAAAATAATTAACATTTATGTTTTATTTTAATAAAACAATTTAAAGAAAATGTTGGTTGATCACTGTTGTAATGATTGCCAATTTTGACTCATAGCGTTGCAAAGAGTCTTCAAATGATATAAGCTCTTACTGCTGATTTCGGGGTATGGTTTACCCTTTTTTTTTGTCATCCTATCGTTTGTCCCACATGGTACAGACATTTGTATGGTAAGCACGATGATTGGATATAAAGACATCTTAAAAAGTTAAGTGTGTAAGAAACGATAGAATCTAAAAATGTGTGAAACCTAAGTGGATAAGAAAGTGTTTCTCCGGACGGAAAACTTTGGCATCAGTTTAACGATACGGAACTGTTAAGAGCAAACATTAGAAGGAAAAGATATCGTAACACTAAATGCTGGGCTACATTAAAGTGTAGTAAAGAACCTTCCAATCTTTCTGGTATCGGGCCGCTGCCGCCACGCGCTCCGCAATTATGTTAATACAGACGGACGATATTAAGCTGCTTTTTATTTGCCTTTTTACAGTGCTGGTTTATCGTTGGTACAGAGCTGTATTCAGACATTGTAATTTTAAGAACTTAATAAAACATAGCGAGTGATACAGGGCCAGTAGAAGATTTTTCTTTATTGCCGAAATAGGCAGATGAGCATGCGGCCCATCTGATGGTAAATGGTAACCGCCGCTCATAGACATTAATAATGCCGAGGCACAGTCAAGCTGCCTACCCTACCGTGAGAGAAGAACTCTTTTCAAGCCTCGTTTTAAATCATTGATGTATTTTATTCACATAAAATTAACAAGAATGGGAGCTATAAAGTCATCAAACAGCATTTTTAGCTTACATCCATTTATATTTATCATAAAATATATCTTACTATAATAGCATTGACGTGATTTCCTACTTACTAGCTTTGACTTTTGTATTATGGATATCATTATTATGTTCATGTCAATATAAAATAGTCCAAATCTTTAGCTAATCAAAAGTTATTTAAAATCTTCCAGAAAATAGCAAACTGTGTCCAATGCCTTCAACACCGAGAAAACTTTAGGTACTAGATAAAAATATAAAAGTTAATACATGGGAATCCTGGTTCAACCTTTTATAATAACTTTTTGATACTTTGCATTCGGGTATTTAATTTATTCAAATTTTACATACAGTTTTTTTTTCGTAGGTGCTTCAAGTTTTTGAGGACGACAGTGTATGTAGATTTTCGAATGCTTACAATTTTTCTCTAAGCAGCCCTAAGCGTTATCTCTTCATTTCGCCCACTTTTCTGACCACACTGTCATTGACATACTAAGAAATAGAAATCTGATAACAATAGAGTATCCTCAAGTACGTCTCTGCTCAAATCGTCAACGGAAGAAATACGAGAGCATAAAATCTGACGGATTAATGCGTTTTACCGCCTTCCCGCCCAAGCTTACTGTTTCTGCTGAGCAGCAATAGCGAGATGTAAATAAAAATAATCTGGTTTACATAATTTTGACGGATGTATCATCTGGTGTTGAAGGCGCACCCTGTATACGTTAAGGAGGGCGGTGAGATTGACGCCTCCGTATTCCGTACACGTAACATTGGAATGGAATTCTTTTGTGAATTTATCATTTTCTTCCTTGACGAAAGTTCTGTGATTGTCACTGACTTTAAAAAGAAGGAATTAGGTACAAATAATTTATCGTACTAATAATGAAGAATATTTCTATTTCTAATCAATGTACAGTTCAAGTGATTTTACCATGTCGTGATCTCGGGGTCCACATTCCGATTCCCAGGTCAAACAAAAGTATGTTTAAAATTATTTGAATATAGCTCGGAGTTTTGATCCCATCGTATTAGCGATGACTTGATTTCTATTATGTAGGCTTTCGCCTTGCATTTAGACAGTAGGTAGGCTGATACTTCCATTTACTATTTCGAGTAACGTTTGTTTTAGAAATGGTTTTAGAATTTGGAAATTCCCAGAAAAATGCAGTCGATGACGTATCTCATAGTCATTTTGTAAGAGGAGCCGAAAATAAATCCGTCGTAGACAAACTTAGTTCAGAATTTATGGTAGAAGTGGGTCAAGGATTTAACTGTTTACCCATACATCCTGTATGTTTCTTTTAATTTTTTTTTACTATGGAGTTTTTAGACGTCAGTATTTTCGAACTGCTAAAAGCCTTTGAAAATAGCTTTGTAGGGTTGGAATTGCTACAAAGTATGTAAAAACCTACAAAACACCCGCAAAAGAAGTATCTAGACACCGCTGAAACTTTCTCATTAGCCAGCTTAGCAAAGACTTAATTTTTAATCCTAACAGTGGAAGCTACACGAATTCCGAGACTTGCTCCATTCTCAATTTCCCGGGTCGATCTGTTATACGCCTTTCCCGACTTACTGACTAACTTAATAGTGAACTTTCTTATTTTATCGCGATTCAGGAACCATTAGCCATTAGACCCGGTTTACTTTTAGTTTCAGAAGCGATCAATTAAGTTAGCACGGTACTTTTATTTTTTATCAGACTTACGTACGCATTTAGAAAAAAATGTTGGATGAAAGCTTTTTGTAATAAGTAAGCTTTTCATGCTGTTTTTACCAAAAAAGAACTGAACTCTTTGAAAGATACAGGTCCAATCACCGGTCATTGCAAGGTCAACGCAACGTAACGTTTAATTACTCACTTGACATTGGCTAAATTAATAGCGATCAAGAGCACGGTCCAAGTTATAAAAAAAAACGTAGCAATACATACCGACAGATAAAAGAAATACACGTAGAATCCAAACAAATAAAACACTCGTATTTTTGTTTGCTTTTTTTCTTTCAAATCCTTTTCAAATCGTTAACAATTCATTGATTGATGGATCTGTTTACAAATTTTGAATGCCATCTGTCTTTTAAAACTTTGCTAGATAAGTTTCTAAACTTTGAATCCTGAGAGAGGGTTTGATGTTTGACTTTGCCTTTTTGATATTTACACTTGATGTATTATATTTTTTAAGGTTGCTGTGCGTTAGACAATTCTGCCAATGTCAAGTGGATAAAAATACATGTACGGTAATGGTAGAATTAATCGGTGATCGTAACAATTTGCATCTCTTTAATTTTAGTTCTATTATTACTTAGTTGGCAACGCACTTGTGACTTTACAGGTGTTGTTGTCTATGGACTGCCACCCATCACATAAAAAGATAAAAAAATGTCCTCTTAGCTCATTTACTTTCTTGTTGTTCCCAAAAAAGTATGCATTTACCTATGAAGAATGCTTTAGTCAGGCATATCTCTTATAAACTCAGTGGGTAAGATATAATAGTGTATCACGGTGTATCACAACGTACTTGGCGGCACCTCATCGCTCCGTGCGTCGCAGCCGTGCGCAATCATCGCTGATTTATGTACGGGATGTTACCATAGACCACAACATAGGCACAGAAGGTCGGTTTCATAATTAACATAAAACTAATTGATAAGAATAGATTTACCTGATAATTTAATTAGCTTTACGTAGGTATGTCAAGCAACAGAGGAATAACGAATATATACTTAAATAATTCAAAGAATTCGTTGACATGTGCGCTACCTCCTATCTAATAATCAACCAATAAATCAAATCATCTATTGCCTATATCGTATGCGCACAATGTTTACATAGTATGTTTAATAGTGGTTTCAGGTTAGTGTTTTATACGCACGTATAAGAGCGTGAGCGTGTGTATAAGAGAGATACACCTTGTTGCTATACAAACGTGAGACATAGGTACGAGTATTTTACCAATGCTTAACGTTTCTCTTCTATCTTTCTCTTAGATATTTTTAGGACCACATCAGTTGAGAAAAATACTAAAACCACTCTAATAGTATTCGACTCAGAAATATTCGACCAATTTTCAAAAGTCATAGAACTCAATTTTGTGTTATCAAAATGCTGTTTAGAATGTTGGCAGAAGCCTTGGTTAAAGAGACTTAACTGTCCACAGATAAACATCATACTCTTCAAACAGTTTCTTACTCTATGACCGCTAAAAACTTCTAAACGCACGGAGAAAATATTACGCTCGTCGCCAAATGGCGCGAGCGCGTACGCGTGAAGAGCTCTTAACGGCGTATTAGCGGTGATTTTAAAAACACACAGCTGCCAGCCAAGTGTGAAAACACAGGCCAAGTTTACCGGTCGTGTGGAACGGAAAAACTTAGGGGATTAGATAGAGGCATGGGAGTGCTCCTTGGTTTGTGGAAAGTTTTCACGGAAAAGTTGAGCAGCAATGTTGCTTTTTTTTTAATGGTATTTTATTGGTTTAAGATTGTATTTGGTTGTAATTCTTGTTAGTATACGTGCTATGTAGAAGTAAAGGTTACGTTTGGCATAATTAGTTAGTAACTTAAACAAAAAAAACATACAAGATAAAACCTTAAGGACATTTGGTAAAAATAAAAAAAAAACTTTGTACAGATAACATCGATTCTCAAATTAACTTGCGGCGACTGAAAATCGGCAACAGAACATGAATTTATGATTAAATTTTTTTCGTCTGTCTGTTTATTCGCGTACTCTTTGATGATTTTTTTGTATTCAGTCATTATTTAATCAGGTCTGGGTAACAATTTATTTCGAAAAAATTGGTGGAAAACCTATCTCCACGCCAACGGATCTGTGTTTGTCCATTAGTTAAACATTCAAGTTATATTTGATAGTAAAAACCACGATCAAACTTGTAGATAAATGACTACGACATCTTTCATTTGACCATTAACTACTAAAGCCATAAAACTTATTCTTTAATTAGAATTACATTATTTGATTACCAAACTCTGATAGACCAATAAAAACTTTGTTATCCTCAAAATTTGCGACAGTTTGAGTAACCATCAAAGATGAAATGGATACTTTTGCAGTTTGACGGCTGCTGTACGTCCACTTACTTCATCAATTTAGTTTTTAGTCAATTTTATCTATGGGAAAGTCAACCTTCGGCATGAAATGGCTGACTCGAACTAAAGTGATTTACACGGGGAAGACAATGCTTATTTTGAGATCTAACTTTCATGGCATTGAAATCCAATATTCCTCCGACATATTATCATTTGAAACTAGAGCTCCTTGGAACGTCTAATGGTGCAGGGAAGAGTGGAAGGTTGACGTTACCGAGACAGATCACCTAGAAAGTGGACAGACAGTATCAAGTCTGCTACAAAATACTCCTTACCATGAATGTACACGTAGTGCCACCAACAGAGAACGATGGAGAAGTCTCGCAAAAGCCCCTACCTAACACTCAGACATTCCATAAGCACGACCACTCTGTCAGGAGTGTACGAACTGAGAAGAAGAAATTTATCCTAGCTAATCTTAGACTAGCTACCAACCGTCTAATTTCCTTGCAACCCCACCGACTGCATAAATTCGGCAAGGACCAGACCTCTAGAAACCAGTGCATAAACTTGAACGTGCTGCCATAAACAAACGGCACGGGCGGGTAATTCAAAATAGTGTTGCATATGTCAATAGAATAGTATCGATACTATCGATAGATAACTTTGAGCAATGCTATTGATAACACCAATACGGCAATAGTATCGCGCCAATTTTCCTATCGTACTCCATATTACATCAAAGTCTTTAGTACTTTAATGTTACACAATTTACGATTTCTGCGGAACATAATACTTTTAAACTATATTACGAAAGAGTGGTATGTTCTAATACAAGTGCCTATGCACTTAAAAGTAGTTCCCAATCATAAATCAGTTTTTGTAAACCCTTCAGATTAATACTTAATACTAAAGATGATGATTATTATTATTATCTTATATCTCTCCTGCAGGAAAATCAAGGGACGGAGGCCGCTTCTTTTGAAAGGCGTGCGTGGGGTACATATCCAACACGTAGGGGATTCTACGTTGAGACACATTATAAATTATAACTGACATTTGCAATCCTACTATCAATCACACTATCGATATTCAAGGTCAACAATCGACATTGAAACTATCGATAGCTCAGCAACACTAATTCAAATAAATGATTCAGCGGGCGGTCTCTTTACTCTTAATGAATTTACGCCGCGGGTCTGTGTAAACACGATGGTCCAGCTCGAAGAATAGCTAATGGCTGATTTATTAGCAAAATACTAGATTTTCATTGTGATTTTGTAAGTGCTTTTAGTTATAAATATGCAACGAAGTCAGAGTCGATAACACCTAAGTTATAGTACATTATTTAGGTTTACCGTAGGAGCTATGCTTCGACATGAATGGATAGGCTCGACTCATAGGACACAAGCGTAAAGCAGCGCCTGCGCTGTGTTTCGTCCTTCGTCCTGTGTGAGTGAGGAGGCCCAATTATGGGGGAAAGGGGGTTACAGGTTGGCAGAACACTCGTAACTCTACTAGTGTTGCAGGTGTCTATAGGCTGCGGCAAACGCTTACCATCAGATCATCCGTCTGCTCGTCTGCCGCCTATCACATAAAAATACAGATTTTTTTGCTATGGACGCTCAGGTCAACAGCTTATCGTCAGATCTGTTTGCTCGTTTTCCACTCACGACACAAAGAATCCGCAATTCGAATCAGAAACATGCAGTTTCAAGTAAACCAACATGGCGCACAAAAAGTTTATCGAAAACCAAAGATTCCCGGCACAATTTCACAGTTCGCAAATATCACGTGACAATATCCACGATACCAGTGACAAATACAACGGGCGCTGGAGTCACTGTTCCGCTGCGGAATGCCAGCTCCGCTGCTCTCCAGAGATTGCTGCCGAGATTTATTTACTAAACTTTATTCAATACGATCTATACCTGCAGCGGGAATGAAAATATTTTCAAAACCGCATTGCGATGCAAACCCCAAACCGTTTCGGGGAACGTAAAATTGACATTTGATTCGTAGAAACGTTGGACGCATGTTACATGAACAAATAATATAATAGGCGTTTGTGTATAACAGTGAATTTGTCGACGAATTTGATCATGGGTGATAAAAGGTTGACTGCGCACTTGTGATTCTACTTGTGTTGTGGTGTTCATGGACAGCGGCTGACCATCATCTTAAACCAATTTTATTTTAAACTAAAGTAAGGTTAGGTTAAGCTCAAACAACGGGTTTACTGTGTTAAAGCATTAACCTACCATTTACCTAGGTTTTGTATACAATGCCAGAGCACACAGGTTGCCGGTAACATCAAACACCATTCCACAATCTACCACTGGAGGCGTCTTCTCGTGCATTTGAAATTGAAGTTTGTATGGACGAATGTATGAAATATCTTAACTGGGCCCAATGTCCACTGCTCGAGAAGTGACTTCCTGGTGCGGATTGTAGATTTCTACCCACTTCCCTTGATTCTATTTCGTGATTTTTTTTCCTCTAATTCCATACACATTAACTTGTATTTCGCATACTTTTTAACCGACTTTAAAAAAGGAGGAGGTTCTCAATTCGTCTGTACTGTATGATATTTATTATTTATTAAATATACCCCGATTGTGTCTGTGGACCGCCAATAAATTTGCGTAAAGCAATATAAATATTCTAGTTTTAAAACTGACAATAGTTTTCAGCCAAAATAAATACCGGTGCGAATCTACGGGGGCCTCTATTTCGCCGCTTCCGTTATTGTTCACACAGCCAAAGCGGAAAATAATAAAAAGAAAAAGGAAAAATCTAAAAAATGCCGATGGAAATCGATGGATTGCGGTAGAATGGAGGCTACGCACTGCAACGAGCAATGTTTTTTTTTTCATAGATATATCAGCCAACAGGACATACATTTTTAAAAGTGTGAGAACTACGCTTCAGCAAGAATTGCCCGGCTAAACTGAGGTGATATCACGGCCTCACAGTGCCTGTATTTTTCGCCGAGTGAGACAGTTGCGAAGGAAAGAAGACAGGGGCTTTATTATAATTACCAGAATCCTAACCCTGGATCTAAGCGCACCCGGACTTCGAAGCGACGCAATCGGGAATGACAAATTGACTGAAATTGGTCGGGTACCTATTGCTATGTTTTAAAGATATCACAGAAGACCGGCGTGAAACAGCGCCTGCGCAGTGTTTTGTCGAGTGACTGAGGCCCAATTGGGGAAAAGAGGTTCAGAGATTGGTAGTGCACTTGTGACTCTACTGGTGTTGCAGGTGTCTATGGGCGGCAGCCATCGCTTACCATCAGGTGATCCGTCTGCTCGTCTTCTATCTATCACATTTTTTTTAACAGTTGCTCTAGCTAAAATTGATATTGGAGAGTTCACTGACCAACGTGGTCGCAGTATATTGAATCGTGTCTCTCATCTGTGACCGTCTCTGTCATTTGCTTTGAACCGTACTGAGACCACTGTAAGCGCGCTCGTATCTGTTTTTATGCAATAGGGGGCAGTCGAGTAGACGGATCACTTGATGATAAGTGACTGCCACCATCTATAGACACCTGCAACACCAGTGGAGTCTATTTGACCTTCTTTCCTCCCGATCGTGCCTCCTGTACCCTCACTCACTATTTGAAACACAGGGCAAGTGCTACTACCTTTCTGGTCTTCTGTAAATTCGTGATACCACTCCGTTTACCCCGTACTCTGTAGCTTAACTTTACACAACAAGCAAAAACCTTTAAATTCCAAATATTCGTCGAAACAAACTCCTATTGTTGACATATGTCGTTGCATTTGTGTTTGCGAGTGACGGGTGCAACCACAAATAAATTACTGCGGACGAACTCTGAGCGGAAAATAAACTAACTCACCACCGTGCAATACTGTGCATGGTCGGTGCACAGACGCGACGCAGTACAAGATAGAGAGAGACATTTCAGAACATTTTCATTTGTGACTTCAGGTTTATTTAAATGGAATCCTGCCACAAGAATTCCTACGAAGCCTTTATAGGCTATGAAAAATCCGCTAGATTGCGGTGCACTGTAGAACTGAGGTCCATGTATCCAAAAGAATGATGAAAGTAAGTACCTAGATTGTTAACAAAGGTTTGCTGGAAAAGACTGGTGAAGAATCATAAGATTGGAAAGATGGTAAATGATTCCTTGACGAATGACAGGAATGTATAGAAAAAAAAAGTACTACGTCGACTCTAGCTAACCTAGAAATGGGGCTGGAGTGGGTGTCATAATAGATTTAATATTTAAATGCAATATTATGACACCCAAATACTGAACAAATACAAGTGTTTGTCTCACGAATGTTTGTTCAAGATGGGGATCAAATCCACGACCTTTGGCGTATGATGCAGGGTCACTACCAATTGCGCCATCTGGCCAGTTAATGTTAGTACAATATTGAGCTACTGTCTGTACCACCTCTGTGCCTGGATGTCGCGGACAGTGCGCAGTAGGCTAAAAGCTCGCCCGGTTAATATTTAGTACACTTTGGGTAAAGTGATACCGTTTTTTGGATACGATAGGAATGTTCGCGCTACGAGTGGGCGGGTTTAGCCCATTGTTTTTTTATACTCTCAGTGTTTGTTGAAGTGCCTGTGGTGCCGAGTGAAAGCTTTTTTCCATCTGTACAAAGTAAAAATATATTTGAAAAATAAAATGTAGAATTGTACTATCCACTTTTTCATAAAAACTGAAAACACATTTCTATCTTGTTACATGTTCACTCATTCACTTCCCGGGATTTAATATTTACACGTTTTTACGTGTATACGTACTACGTAAAACCTATTTTCATGTTAAAAGAATAAAATTTTGTGTTTTATCTATTCGTTCTTACTATAGGTATCTATTTTTGAAAATTTACACAGAATAATGAAGGTCTGCTCATTACAGAATAAATACCTCCCTAATAGGTCCCATAATAATAAGGTATTCTACTAATCTCAATACACTAATAAATATTGATACTTTATCAAAATATTGGTAAACAATTACCAATAGCCATTTTCAGTTTTTTTTGTGAGCATTCAAAATTTCATGGGCTAGTTCATTTTTAAAGTATAAACAGTTTAAGAAAAATATTATATCATTGAACTACACATACATTTTTCACCAACTATTATTATTAACCATTTGATATAGCTACGAAACAAAATTACTAGACACGCACAAAAGATACTAACGGTGTGACGATACTCTTCTAGTAGCCATTTGTAGAGAAGCGTTTTTGGGCTTGCCCAAAATATGTGCTCTTAAAGTTGTGATATCTCAGGTAATTCAAACGAGAATCAAGAAATTCTTAAATGGAGGGTCTTTTGATTAAACACATAAAAAAATGTGGAATACCCTATTCATTATTACGTGAGTGTAATATATTACACAAGCATATATATATGCTTTTAATAATAAATCCCACTTAAACAAAACCAAACGCTAATGAAACTGGGAACGTCAGTCGCTAAACAAATTCAAGTCAGTGCATCCACAAACATCAGACCCAAGTAATAAACAGCGCGACAAGGAGCAAAATGTCCTCTTTGACGGCGAAGACAAAGCAAACGAAGATGTCCCGCGGCGCCCGCGCTCGTCCGGAAGCGCCGGACGCGAGCGGGACAGACAAACATACGCGGGACGGTGCCCCGGAGTTACACGATGCGATAGCATGAGTCTAATGGACTTGGTTTTTTATGTGATAGATGGAAGATGAGCAAACGGATCATCTGATGGTGAGCAATAGTCGTCGCTCATAGGCGGCCTCGACGGCACAGTGGCTAAGTGTTTGCCCGAAGCGCGAAAGGTCCCGGTTCGATTCTCGGTCAAGTAAATTTAGGAAACTACATTTTCTAAGTGTCTTGGGTCTGGGTGTTTTGGGTTGATGCTCCCAGTTACTATCTATATTTGGTACTCATAGTACAGGGGTTTCCCTAGTTTGAGACTAGGTTGGTGTGATTGTCTGGCGCATTTATTTTATTTAGTTTTCTAAATTGAATTGACTTGGAATCGAACCCAGGACTTTTCACGCTTCGGGCGAACACCTTAGCCACTGCGCTATCGAGGCCGTCGTAACAGGTTTACATACAGCGATATGTTCCAGGGTTGCGAAGGTCAGACGGCAGTCGCTTCATTTTAATCACCCAGCTCTCCAAACCTTAAATCATCGTCCAAGCGTAATCCGGGTTAATCCGGGTTATAATCCGAGCGACAGCTTCGGACGCAACCAAGATTAAGATTAGAAGAACATTATAAGATAAGGATCATCCGTTTTGCGTGATGCGTGGATCTGGAATAAATTCCATATCGTTATGGAACAACGGTACATGCGTTGTATTATTACGTTAATTGCTCCCGACACCGTTCTAGGTTACACAGATATAAAGTACTAGAACTAGTCCAACAACATCTCAGCTTATTTTTTTAAATGAAGACAGTCCAGGTGACCTCACTTCGCCTGATGGTAAGCGGCCGTAAGATCCAAATATGCGTTTGACAGGCACAAAATAACAAATAAAGTATCTATTCAGTCTGTAATCCTCACCTTGAAGGCCTACTGAGATGCCGTTTTACGCTCTACCTAAAAACCCAGGATTATATGAAGGAGGAAACATATGAACTGGAAGGGCATTCTGTGACTTGATGGCTCGGGGTAGGAAAGAGGAACTACTGTCTGGATGGTAATCCTGGTAGCGTCTAAAGCAGTTGTTCTGGATTTTTTCCCCAGGGTTAACCGTCATAGCCCTCATGTTGGCACATGTGGGGAACAAGGTGCTGTCACTACTATACAGTGTATCCGCAGATCTGTGTTCGACCCGTGAAGCGATTAAATAATGATCAATTTCATTGACAAATTCACTGTAAATTTGCTGGTAGGGAACCCTTCATGGACGAATTCAACTCGCATTTAGCCAATTTTTAACAACTAAGATCTTCTGCTCTTGACTGTACCTTACAGCATCGACTTTCGTTAAGTTTCATTATTTCCCATCTTGACGCTAGTCGATTTGCGTTAAAACCAAACATGCTTTTTACATTTTCAGGAGTTACTTCATTTTACACTTCCGTCAGTAGCTGTTGTTAAATTCCCACTGGAAATTAATCTTAGGAGTTGAAATTGAATATAAAACATATACTTCTGTTCAAAAGTATATCAAACATTTCACCCCATAGAATAAGGTAACAATAGTCTGATACTCCTTAGAATCTTATGGCGTCTTCTCATACAGTTCAATATCTAGCGGAATATTTTCATGCAATATCTTTGACCTTTTGTTTCTTTAAAGGAAAACGTTTGTTATAGAGAGCTTCCGCGCTTAGGAAATATGAAATTCAAGATTTTATCAGTCAGACAGTTTTAGCAGTCACTTTGGAGTTCAGGGTACCCTTTGATCATAATTCAGGATTTTGAGGGTAATTACAATGAAGCGACTATGGTCTAATCTTCACAACCCTTTAAAAGCTTTTGTCTAATGTTCTTATATATATGTGATATGTGTCTCAGACAAACACAGACGGATCACATGATGGTAACCTAATACCGCCGGCCCAAGGACATCACGAGTCACGGCCATGGTCGTAATATAAGCTGAGAGAGGGCTATATTTGGGTTATTCTTTTAAGTATAACTTTCTTTGCGTTCCTTAAATGCATTTTATTCCTGTAAAATATCGTTATATCATTTATGGACTGCACATTTTTTTGATTTCTGCACTTGCGACTCTATGAGCGTTGCCATCCATCAGGTGATCCGCGTGCTCGTCTGCCACCTTTCACATAAGAAATGGAAAAAAAAATATGTTAGGATTCTGAGAAATATTGGATTTGCTACGAATGTAAGAACTCAAAGAATTACCAAATGCTGATGAAATCACGAAACCTCCAACATAGGCGCCTAGTTGACAACTTTGGACGCATCATACGCTGACGGGAATCACACGCTGAAATGAGTTCTAAGATTTGTTAGTATCATTGAAGGTTCTTCCACGGCGTTAGGTCCGGGAGCTCCTGGTAATTAGCCGGGTTGTGTAAGTGCGTGCGACTAATTTGCCAGCGTTAATAATTCCGCCGCAACTTGGACAATTGAATAAGCCCATCGCTCTGGAAATCCTTCAGGAATTCGGTACAGATTCACGTGAACGGATTCACGAGCATTACGTAAGTAGGTTTTAGGGGTTTTAGTTCGTTTGGTTAAGTAATTAAATTTATACCATTAGTTCGTGAGGATTTGCACGTCACGGTTAGGTTCTGAAACGTAGAACAATGGTTTTGTTGGTCTATCTCCCTTGTCAAAAGGTGCAAAGTACAAACGGCAGTCACTTCATTGTATTTACCAGATTTTCCAAACGCTGGTGTAACCTGGTCTCCGTACCGTAGCTTTGGATTCAACTGGGGATTGTATGCTGATATAAGATGATTTTAAGTAATTCCATTAATCAGAAGTAGTCTTACTGTAAATAATTTCTTTATCGCATTAAATAAAACAAGGCTGTAATGGCCACAGTAGATCATAAAGTAACAGGTAATGTTAATGCTAATAGCGATTTCTTTCAAAGAACCTTTATTTAGAAAGGAAAAATTGGGATTTATTAATAATAAGGTCTTTCCCAAAATTATATTATTTAAATATTTTAGCTGTGGTGAACATAGGTATTTATTTAAAAAATAGTCAGCGCTTATCAACAATAGCACGTATCTAAGTAATCAAGACCAAAATTTACGTTACATTATATCAAAGGCTAAATAAAATTTGGCCGAATATGTTTATGGTATACGAACAGTCCATTTGCAGAAATTCATTAAACACTAAAAGCCAGAAGCTAAACCTTTAAACGAAATGACCCGACGAAGTCACATCCAAAAACGAATGCTCAATAAAATCCGAAGTCGCGGCGGTAAGAAGTGGAGTTGAAATGGCCTCGAAACGGCGCCGAAAGAATGTCGCTTGAAGTGCAGCGAGGAAACGGAGTCGGGACGACTCGCGATGGGATTTCTAAGAGTAACTTTAACTCGTTAAATCTTCACCATTTTATTTGGATGAGGACACAGACGAAGAACAATTAAATAAAATATTTATGTTTTGGATATTTATGAGACGTATGAGGAAAAGTATAAATAGAAGTATGAGACCACACGTTTATAAATAGAGGACTATACTCGTTTGGTCACATTCTTTTACTTTATCAATGACGAGTGGCCCGCCCTCACTTTGTTTTGGAGCAGTAGTTCCACTGTCTACCAATAGATGGCGCTGGGCATTGATTGTATCGCACAAGTGTTTTCGTGATTCCGGTTTACTACGCCAGGGATTACATAGCCCTGACGTAGAATATGAGTAAGTAAAACTCTTTATATATATAGTACCTATAGAAAATAGATATAAATTTGGCTCTGTTAGCGTAGTTTTACTATCACGATATGGATTTCAGTAAATCATACTTTTATGTGTGCGATGTACATGCACGTACAGCACACTTCCGCAGTCTCCGCTAATCTCCACACAGCTCCGCTTCTGTGAAAACACACCCTTAGATTGTCCGCTCTGCTCCTTTGTCCGCTCTGCTCCCTTGACCACGCTGCTCTCTCGTCCTCTCTGCCCCCTCGTCCGCTCCGCTCCGCACCGTGCCCGCACATTTGCGGTGGTATCTTCGCCCGTGTATCTCTAGCCCTCGCGTCATCTAAGTTATCCTCGCAGACACAATCTAACTTGACACCGCATAATCTCATTCTGCGCTTGACAAGTCTAATGACGCCACTCTCTTAACTGGATTTTAGTTGGCATATTTAATTATGACGCTGTTTCGAAATTTTCTTATCGTGATGGCGGCGTGGTTATAATGACATGATAATGAGATTCAGACATTAGTTAGTAGTAATTCTGTTATCAGACGATCTTTACAAAGCCTAATACACTGTAAGCGCTTGTGAGTTATGATTTTCAGCTTGAAATAGGTATATTATGTCAATGTTACAAAAAAAAAGGCCTCCAACATAGAAATCGAGTTGTCACTAATTAGTCCCATCATAGGATGGGATTGGGCTTAATCACCACGCTTGTCTAATGCGGATATTAGTCATCACAAACCGGAGCTATGTTCGAAAAATTCCAATCATATTTATTTTGCTCGACCCGGTAATCGAACCCGGGACCCGGTGCTGATTCCTAGTGATTTAAGCACCGGGGCGTTACAAATCTCTTGGAAATGAAAAATGCTTTGAGAACGCCAATCATCATCTAAAGCTTTATGACAGCTACAAAGCTAATCGTTTTTAGGATTCCGTAGCCAAATTTTAGCTTACCATCATGATTCGCCTGCTCATCTGCAACTTATGACATAAAAAAATTTAGCAAAAGCATCAACAAAAAAAACCGGCAACGCATCATCGACCTCTCTGATCTCGCAGATGTTCATGGGCAGCGGTGATTACTTACCAGCAGGTGACCCGCTTGCTCGTTTGCCGCCTCTAGTAGGTATAAAAAAAAACTTTTTGTATTATCTTGACAACTTTTACATAATTACCGTTACAAATAATGGCAGCACTGTAGCCAGTTGATCGATTGCTATTTATGCGAAAATTTTCTGGCTCAGCGAGTGAGCGGGAGTTTGCGGAAATTTCAATTTAAGTTGCGCCAAGTCCGGCTGTTCGCTGGAAAGTGCCCGAAGTCTACGATGGAGTTGATTGTACGTTGCATCGGCCGATGACATTGAGGTATTGGTTATTAGATAGCTGACTGCATCGGTGGTACAGTGGGTAGGTTGCACTGTCTTTAAAGTGACGGCTGCGCTTAGGGTCCTGGGTTGAGGCTTCTTCTAGGTAAGCCCCCATCGCTTTTTTTCAACTCTAAGGTTCCATTGGGGGGAAAGGGGGTCAAAAGTTGGGAGCAGATTTGTGACTCTACTGGCGTTGCAGGAGTCTATGGGCTTACCATCACCTATCACAAAAAAAATCTGAGTACGGGGCTCGTCAAGATCGGCTCTTAATAATCCAGCCAACTAGGTATTTCAACAATACTCTTTTGAGTTGACTTGGACTTATTCGTATTCGTAGACATCATAGAATTGAAGCAAACTCCTTCAACAAAGCTGTCAATTTAATAAAATCAACGCCTTCGACATTTGATGATTGCCTATACATAAGCCTACACACCATTTCTTCGTACTGTCTCCTTGTGTTTCCCTTTGTTCAGTGAAATATTGGCGATAATATTTCAATATCTGCCGAGGCAATATTTATGAATGACACGGCAGTACCAATACTACCAATAAAAGTTGCCTCCCAAATGTAATCCGATTTATTTTCTTCCGTGGAAAGATTTATATTTTCATCTTGTGATTAATGAAAAGATGTCGTGGAACTAGGGAAGTTGGTGTTTTTGTGCGAAATCGTTTAGACAGCTTTATTTTATTAGGATTAGTGGATTTGCTATCGTTTAATGTTTCTTTTTGTTAATATTTTCCTTCTGTTTGTTTCAGGTAAGTTTTGGAATACATATTTGGTAGACGGTAAGTGAGACAAAAGGTTATTTGAAATATTTTGTGTCAGGAATTATGCGAACGAGCGAGCAGATTAGTGATCATATTATATGGGATTTTTGAAGAGCCTCGCCTCGGCATAAATGGGCCGGCTCGACCGGAGTCACAGAAGACCATCGTAAAGCAGCGCTTGCGTTGTGTTTAGTTCAGTGAGTGAGTTAACCGGAGGCCCAATTGGGGGGAAGAGAGCTAAATATTGGCAGCTCACTTGTGACACTACTAGTGTTGCAGTTATCTATGGACGGTGGCAATCGCTTACCATCAGGTGATCCGTTTGCTCGTCTGCTTCATAGGTATAGCATAAACAAGTATACTACTACTACACTGGAAGAAAGGCAAATGCGTTTTATTGTTTGTGAAATATGGTAGACGAAAGAGCAGATATTAGGTGATTGCCCCTGATCATGGACATCTGTAAACAGTGAAATTATGAGTGCCTACATTTCAACTTTAATTTTCAATTTCCCCTCCCTCTGAACATGGTATGACTACGCCCGAGCTGGGCCCTTTCATGCTGAAAGGGTTGCCGTCTTCCACGTTCCCTACGTAGCCGGCCTTTTAGGTAAAAACTTTCTTTAAAAAAATAATATCTTACTGCTGTCATGTCACTGACGAATGACTAACAGTATTCTAAAATTTCAAAGTCGCAACTTTCTTTGTCTTAGATCTCGCTTAAAACACACTTATGTAAGTAAGTACACTCAATAATGTAACAACGCAATATTCACAACTTTTATATTACGCTGCTTAGTCACCATAAGATTTTATAAGACACTAACGCCATTCTAAGTTACGCGTGTGTCAAGCTTCAAACATCGTTCCGCAGTCCGTTAAGTTATTAAAATAAAACACAAAGAATATAAACTTGATACATTGTCACATTGAAATACCACAGCCACTATATCGAGACCTCTGAAGAAACAACAGCTGTCTGTTTCTTGAAGGTTTAGTGATTAAAGCTGGCTGGAAGCAGAGGTCAGGCTATGCCAGTCGAGTTGCGGTACGGAACCAGGCGTTGCGAAGAGTTTTACGGCCCTGTGCAGTGAATAAAATTTGCTGGGCGAACATTTTGCTGGGTGTTGCAGTTATTTCTGCAACACTGTTACTGTATTGTTCGGTGGCAGTTTGGCTTTAGTTGTTGACAGTTTTAATTACGCTTTTTTTCGTCTGAAGCCGTGTTCTAGATGACGTAATCAAAACAAAAGTCGCGTTCGTGGATTTTTAAATCTGTTGTACCTACTTCTGAATTTTAGAATTTTTCTAATCGGTCAACTAACTACAATGGTAGATCATTGATTAATGTCAAAAATTGGCTTAATTATAATTTTCCCTCTGTCATTATTTGACTTGTTGTCTTGGCTTTTCATCGACAGTACGAAGAGTACCTAAGTGTTAAAGCGTTAGTAATATCCCCATAGCTCTCAAGTCGGCAAATAACACAAACAAATATTTATTTAGCCAAAGACCTAAGCTTTTACTTGTTAACATTATATAATTTGCAAGTAAAAGGAAGCCTCAAATTGATCTCAGTATAATTATACTCGTATTTGCTCCCAGTAATTACATTCGTTCGGTCTACAAATATAACGGGAATAATTTGAGATCTTCTGTTTCTGTAATTAAATTCTAACTGCGAAATTAATAAGGACCGAAATGTATTTAGCTGAATTTTTAAAATTTGTAGCAATTCTTTCTTGTTGACCTCGAGTACTAGATATTGCGAGATTTGAAAAAAATCTTAATGTGTTTTGTTTGCTTGATGCTTTTTTATGTAATAGGTGGCAGACGAGCAGACAGACCACTTGATGTTAAGCAATTGCAGTCGTCCTTTTTGGATTCACAAGTGCGCTGTCAACCATTTAATCCCCTTTCCCCCTTGATTGGGCCTCCGATACTCTTATTTAATCTGCAAAACATAGCGTAGGTGGTTCGCTTCACGGCTGTTTTGTGTGTGAGGCCGTGGTATCACTACGATACTACGTATGTCGCTTCTGTAATTTTTTGATAAATAATAGATATTCTTTATTGCATGGAAGGTGGTGTTATTGCTTGTAGCGATTTCTTTCAGATACCCTTTAGGAAGTGGAAAGAAAAAACAGCGTTAATGATTATCAGAATAGTTAAGAAAAATGTATTTTTATTAAGTGATAGGTAATTGCCGCCGCCCATGGACACTTGCAAAACCAGTGGAGTTACAAGTGCGCTGCCAACCTTTGATCCCCTTCTCCTCCCCGGGTGGGCCTGCGGTACCCTCCCTTATTCGGCGAAATACAGCACTCATAATAAAGGGATATACGTACCTATTACAACCTTTTCCAACCGGTCTCCTCCACGCTTGATGGAAGCATTTATGCACATTCTTTAAAGGAATTCTGTGTATTTTAAATAAGGGTTACATTATAGAACAAAAGGTTTATAATGTGGAAACTAACTTGAAAGGGATTCTACAGAAACTAAATCCCTTGGAGACGAGTTGCGAAAGTTTAGACTAGGACTCCCTTTTGTTCTAGCTACAACCTTTAAGCCCATCCACTTTATTAGTTTCATCGTCAACTAGATAGATATAGATAGAAAACTTATTGGCAATTATAACAAAATTGCAGCATATGAACCTTACATTTTGTGGCCAACACTGGTGTTGCAGGTGTCCGAGGGCAGTTGCTTACCATCAGGTGATCCGCTTGCTTGTTTGCTACCTATCACAAGACAACCTCGCTAGAAGCCGCTGCGGCGCACCACTTTCGTCAGCAAATAGCCACAAACATGAGCTTTTTCTTCTCATAAGTATGCACATCTAACTGCCGCACACAACCTTCAATTGTAATTTAAGTAAAAATATTGACCTTATATTTAATAGACATAAAGACTCATCATCATCATCTCCCTGCCCGGTTCCCAGATTATCTGGAGTCGGCGCAGTATGTTTTCTTCTTCCATTCGTCCCTGTCATTCGTCATCGTATCATCCATCATAGACATAAAGACTATCTAGTCATAAAGACTAGGCATATAGGTATACATAAGAATAGCGCGACGTAAGATACTTGATGCTTAAGTAATGCTTGAAAGGCCAATAAACCAAAACTTCACAGCTGGTCATTTTATTTTCATACCATTTCTGTGATACCCGATTTCGCACCGCCTGTAACGAACGTACCTTATTCGTTTCGCAGTCACTCCTTGTTATCATAAAATATCTTCGACTTAGTTTATTCAAATGTAAATCTTTCGAGCAGTATTCTCTTCGTCTCCATCTCAGCGTCCCATTCATCTGCAGACGGGAATTCGATTACAAATTCTCGATATTTTCAAACGTTAACAAAGCAAAGACCCTGGAGTACTGCTCCGGTAGTAGGACCGAGCTAAATAGTTCACTAACTGTAAAGAGTTATTTGGTTCCTTCATTTTTATAAATAAACTAGTGGCCCGCCCCTCACTTCGCTTCGGGACCGTAATTCAGAAACGAACCAATAGATGGCGCTGTGTCTAATTACATCGCGCAAGCGTTTCGTGTTTTCGGTTTACCTATAAGCGTTGTAGTTGTCTTTAGAAGTTATCTCTTTATTATTAGTATAGAATAGATACAAAAAATCTTATACATTGGTCAATGTATGAGATTTGAATCCATATTTTATAGGTAGTACTAAGTAGCCGCCGCAGTAATATTTCCCGACGGCTACGACTTAAGGACCTTGAAGAGAAGAGTGTACTTCTTTTTAAAAGGCCGGCAACGCATCAGTGAGTCCTCTAGTCTTGCAATGTTTTTTATGTGATAACGGGCAGACGGATCACTTGATGGTAAGCGATTGCCGCCACTCATAGACACCTGCATCACCAGTTTTTCCTTCAATTGGGCCTCCGGTGCCCTCACTCACTTGACGAACCACAACGCAGGCGCTACCTCACGCTGGTCTTCTATGAGGCCGTGGTATCACTCCGGTCGAGCCGGTCCATTCATGCCGAAGCGTGGCTCTCCCACGGTTCATAGCGGTGATAAAATAGCGGCGTGTGAACCACAATCGTTTGTCGCTTCTAGTAAAAAAAACTAGAATGTTGTTTGAACCTCACGTCACACATGAAGCATTAGCAGCAAATCCAGACGCTATAGCCCCCATTGCATAGAACTACTGAACTACTTGAGGCAAGAAAGTCTGAGCGACAAGAAGAGTCAAGTGAAGTGCATATTATTTTGAACTAGTTCCTCACTCAAGAACGAGAAGTCTGTCCTGTAATCTACATAACTGATTGGGTGGCGGGTCTGGGCATCCGTCTTGATAACTCAAGTTTGTAACCTACTTAGTTTCGGTATTGTTTTCCTTTTTTTCTCCCGGGCAAAGTTAGCTCTTGGTTATAAAGTTTCTGGTTTAAAAATGCTCTGTGATTTATTCCAGTCTTGATTATTTCTGTTTGCACTTTGATCTCTCAAGTTCCAAGGTTTTTCTTATTCAATGAAGTGTAATTCTTTTACATGGTTTGTCTTTTTTGTTCTTTGAGAAGGAAAGGACAAAATAAAGGAATTTTTATAGTCTGAATATTTGTCATTAGATTTGAGTAGAAAATTATGATTTCATTTTGCTTGTTGAAGGCCTTGAATAAGAAGATCAAACCCTTAATCGGGATAAAGCGTAGGTACCACGTTATACTGTCCCAATGCATGTGAAAGGCCTCCATCATAGAAGTGAAGTCACCGCTACTATGATGGAATTAGGCTTATTTAACACGCTTGCCTAATGCGGGTTTGTAATCGATCACAAACCCGAACTTTGTTTGTAAAATTTTGAAACATACTTTTGCTCGACCTGGTAATTGAACTTAGGACCCTGAAATTACGGCTTGGTACTTAAACCATTAGACCATCGGGGCTTAATTAGGCACTAGAAAGAAAAAAGAGTTTTTATTTAGGGAGTATACACAAAGTGGTTTTTACGCCGCGTTTCGCTAACGCGCACTCAAGATGCTAAAATAACGAAAACGTAGATAGTATGTACCATTTTTACAACATTACTTTTGGGTATGTAGGTAAAGTTATAGGTATAACTGTACATACGCTTGAATTTCGTGTAAAGCACGTTTACGAACGTCAACAGTGCCGTAAAAAACGCCTTGTGAATAGGTTCCAGGTTTCTTTAAAGACTTTTGCAACATTTAGATACTTCTATTTTCCTTTAAAATAAATAAACATCTGCGAGTCCTAGGGAAGGGATACGTTATCTCAACAGCGGTCGGAGAATGTTTATAAAGGAGCAATTACTCGGTCGGTTAGTAATGTTTGCGTTTCCCCGGCTAAGATACCCCGCTAACAAACGGGTGATTGCTGATATTTAGGGGAACCGTGTCTAGCCAAGTTCAAATTTACAGAACAGCTAATAGAGCCGTGTGTGTTATTATATGAATCATTTTAAGCTACAGTCTAAAACTTAAATAAGTCAAAACTGATAAATAAATTCAAAAGGGGATAAACTGTAAATGACTACTTTATTCTTTCAAAAAATTTAACTGCACTAGAAATATTTTTTTTTAGTTAGGTACTCTATAATTGTTATACGTGTAAATTGGTAACTATCCAAATAACACCTTAAGTAGAAATATAATATTCCAAGTTGATAATGATATTTTGTGACTGTTAGTCACATAACAAGAGTTTTTTTAATACATTTTGAGTTTTTGAAAAACGGTCAGGTTTGTTATACGAGTAATGTAGCATTCGAAACTTCATAGAAATACTAATTAACAGAACCTGGTTCACATTAAGATCTCACTTCTTGGTCATGTTAACAAGAACCAAGACATATTATTATTTAAAGTATTGAACTTGGCTCTCATTTCACATTTATGTTTATGATTTAGGTATTCGTTTTCCATGTTTATTCGCCCGGGTAGGAGTAACTGGTTTATTTTACACGGTTTTGTTTGAATGGTAAAGAGGTTTGGTGAACTTTATCTTTTAAATCGCACATCACGAGCTCGGGTACGACCGACCTTTGTAAACCAACCGTGATAATCTAGAAAAAGGTTTTGTAACAGCCTTTTAAATCCTTTTGCATAGAATTTTGGACAATTTATTTCAGGTAGTAAATTACATTGAGAAGCTCAGTGGGTAAGGATGTCAGCCTTCTTAGAGATCTTAGGTTCCAACCCAAACATCCCAGGATTTATAAATCTACAAAGTGTATTGTAGACTTTTACATCCATTTAACCACGTCTTAGGTATATTTAATTTGTTCTTCGACTTTTAAAAATTCGACGAAATTTTTTTCAAGCGAATTTCCAAGTCGTTGAACAAATATTGATCAGAACGGTAAGGGAAACTCGTGACCAAAAGCATGTAAATGTTTACGGATACACTCTGTGTGTGTGGAGAGGAAAAACATTGTGAGGAAAATACACAAATAGATAGATAACTCTTCATTACACAATATTCAAAATATTTTATTTGTTAGTGTTAGGTGGCAGACGAGTATGATGTACTGATGGTAAGCTACTGTCGCTGCCTTGACACCTGCAACACCAGTAGAATCACAGTGCGTTGCCAACCTATAACCTTTTCTCCCCAATAGGGCCTCCTAGCTCCGGTCCGCTTACATACTCGACGAAACACTGCGCAGGCACTGCTTCGGGCCCGGTCTTCTTTACGGTCGTGGTATCACTCCGTGCGAGCCGGACCAACGTGGCTCTTCCAAGGTAAGAATATAAACTAGTTATTTGTAAAATACCTATACATGATTAGTTCCATGATGATGTGATGATGGTGTCCATGGGCGGCGGTGATCGCTTAACATCAGGTGATCCATCTGTTCGTCTGCCCCCTATCTCATAAAAAACAGTTTTCCTTTGTGTTGTGATTTGTATTTTCTTGTGGTTGTGTCAATAATTGTGCTGTCTTAGCATATAATATGTGTTGTGTTGTCCTAATTATTATTATTTTTTTCTTTCTTTCTAAATAGCATCGTGTAATCAGACGAGTAAGTCTTAAATAAGACGATATAAAACCATCCTTTCGCAAAACTCGTGGAGTGAAATCCAAACAAAACCGAGTTGAAAACGTAATATAAGTTGGTCTGGTGCGAGTGCAATCGGCAAAGTGCAAAAGTTGCCACTAATCCGATCCCCGTTCCCGCTTCATTAACAGGCGCGGCTCATATCGGCCCCATCACTAGTGCTTCACAAGTATCGATTCTATACAATATCGATCGAACGCTCGATCTGATCAATTTTTATTCGAGAATAATTATAAATATACCATAGTGTTACGCTACGAATTGTACAGTATGAGAACGTTATCGAATAAAGATTGGTCAAATTGGGCTTAAATATACTAATTCATCATCATCATTCAAATCATACATACCCAATTCGATACTTAATAGCTTATGCATTTGTGTATCAGACAATTAATTGAGCCACGCTTCGGCATAAATGGGCCGACTCGATCCGAGTGATACCACGGCCTCGTAAAGATCGGCGTGAGGTAGCCTGCGCTGTGTTTCGCCAAGTAAGGGAGGGTACCGGGGACTGTATCGGGGGAAAAGGGACTATGGTTGGTGCACTTACCATCAGGTTGTCTATCTGCTCATCTGCCATTTATCACATAAAAAAATAGATGTTAAGTGCTTAAAATTTTTATTTATTAACTTTCTTTAAATATTAGTTCTTCGGTCGCACTATAACTTACGGCTGCACTTTCGATACGCTGGTAGGGTCGAAAATTATAAATCGAGTTTTTCTGTTAAAAAACAAACTAAATCCCTTTTAATATTACTATTATTTCATCAAAAAAGTTTTATATATCTTTATCGCATCTGAAGAAACATCAATAAAATTTGATGTGCATTATTTACCTAACCCCGATCATCATCTAGTAAGTTATTGTAATATATCGACATAAATAGTAAATAATTTGCACACAACACTATTCCACTCACTTCCATACAAATTGAGAAAACTTAGGAAAAACGAGATGGCTTCGGCCGCGGCAAGAGGGCAGAGACGGGAGTTTAAAATGTTCCCGCCGCCTCTCAGGGAAGTAACGGGAGGAACTTGGAAGAAACACGAATTTTACTTCGGCACATAACCGTATACAAGAGATATGATGCTCGTAACGTAGTATATTCCTCCATGTATAGCTTTATTTCGGTTAACCGGGGTACCGTAGTGTGGGCAGCTTGCCCATCGTGTATGGTGTAGTAGGGATGTTAAAAAGTAATTGTTTTTTATTTTAGTCGATCATTATTTTCGTATAATCGATAATCGAATTATATTTATAATTTTTGATTAGTCAATTAAATTAATTTTACGTGATCACTTTAACATTTTTACAGTAACACTGGACACCAGTAACACAAATTGTAATTTACAATTTTTAGTAGTAATATGGTTACAGAATATCTTATACATTGACCTAACTATGTACTAAGTTACTTAAGCACTTGTGTGAGAGATATCAGACAATAGAGCAAACACAAAAATAATCACATGGTACACCCAGACACTGAACAAACACAAGTAGTTCATCACACGAATGTTTGTCTAGGGTGGGGAACGAACCCAGGACTTTTGGTGTATGAGGCAGGGTCAGTACTAAATGCCATCCGGCCAGTCAATCAAGTCAGCTGCTGGCCAAACAAGCATTAAACAAGTGCAGCAAATTAACAAGAGGGAGTTGTTTAGTAATTTGACTATAATTAAGAAGATAATTTATCTACCGTACAAACGTACTTACTCACTTCGCCGACTCAGCGACCCGCATAAAGTCTTGGCATCCGAAAAAATAGATCACCACTTCGATCGGTACTGTAGGTATTTTTGTCTAGTTATTGACCAAATTGAAATGAATTTTATTATCATACTTAAGTTCCAATTTAGCTTTGGTCAAAATACCCTTCCTGTTGAAATATCTGATGCGAGAATACAATAGTAATAAAAGCGTTAAGCACATTTGAGACTCGCTCATGTCAACGTTCCATACATCGGCCCGTTGGCATTCCAGTCACGAGCGCACTCGATCGCGCCCCGTCGCGATCATCGCTTCGAATGGGAGTCATTTGCTACTATTTCACAAGCCATATCTGGACTCATTGCTTCTTTAAAGAAACGATTGACAGCAAAAAATATTCGGTTCACAATTTTCTTTACAAAGGCGAACGCGACTGTTTCATACATTTGTGGGCTGAAGTGTTATACAAATTTAAGATGCCTTATTTTGAAAGATTCATAATAACAATTCGCCACAAAAATTTTGGGAAAAATAGGCAATCCAGGAATCGAGATATTTAAATTAATAGTAAAAGTGAGGTTAAGTCAACTCCAAAATATGTATACACTTTAGGACCTTGTCACAATGCATAATGTGAAAGAAAGTAAAAGTCGTTCTTATTACATGTATTTTAATCGCTTTTAGACTAAATTATGCAAGTAGGTAGAGGGCCGGACATAATATTGGCACATAACAGACTCAATCAGAATTAACTACAATTTTGGTTCAAAGTACTCATTACTAGAGTACTGTGCGACGTGCCGTTGTATAGTAAGGACAGCTCCAGCCTGATTTTCTGCCGCACCCTGCTTTTTGGGCCCTTAGGCGTTGATTTTTAAACATTTCCACAGGACAGGAATGAGGAAATTCGACTTTGCTTATCTTTCAACAATCGCATCACCGGCATAATCCGAGACCAAAATTAGGTCCAATTGTGTAATTAGTCTCCGTGATAAAAGCTGTCCACAACTCTGAAATTAATAACATTATTTCGATTTAAAAATACATGAAATTCTCAATATTTTTCTTGACAAACGTTTATTGACATTTGTCAATTTAATTTTTCTTTATGAAAAAGAAAAATACATCACCTCACACTTCATCTCGAAAGAGTTCTAATTAGTCCGAGTGTTTCATAGATTAGGTACAATATCGATTATCAATTTCTTACACGATTTTCATACATTTTAACGATTATTGTGATGTCATCAAATTCACTTTATATCGATAGTTAGTTTTATACGATGTTTTTAAGTTTTCTAATATTCTGGATTGTAAAATGGTCTAGTATTTTGTGAGTTTCTTTACAAAAATATAACCGATTTTTGAGGATGCTTTTCATCTTGATAACTTTGGGCCCAGAGATCCCCTCCTCCTTTGGTGTTGACTTATTCTATTAAGTGAAGCACCTGTTTCAGAGAGAGACACTAAAATTAGAATCTATTTGTAAACTAGCGGCCGCCCGCGACTTCGTCCGCGTGGAAAAGTAACTTTTTACCCCCCTTTTAACCCCTTACAACCCCCTTTTCGCAATAAAAAGTGGCCTATGTTCTTTCTCAGGGTCTAGATTATCTGTATACCAAATTTCATTTAAATCCATTGAGTAGTTTTGGCGTGAAAGAGTAACAGACAGACAGACAGACAGACAGACAGACAGAGTTACTTTCGCATTTATAATATTAGTATGGATTAGGTATGGATGGTCTGATATTTTTCACCTTGATTTGTATTAAAATCCTACTACCTTAAGTTACCTTGCGTCTCACTCTGCGTGGTGTAATGTTTGTTAGTGTATTAAGTCTGTACCCTACCTCTTGTTATTATTGTATTAATTTATCGTGTATGTAGTCAACAAATCTTTCCTTACTTACATACTTACTAGATTATGCCTCCACCAATGGCACGACAGAAGCCAATAAATTATATTATAAGAAATCGTAATAGATTTTATTTTCTTTTCATAACTTTCCTAAACAATATTTGAGTCCTAGCCAAATTGATTATAATTTGTTATACCGATTTTGATTTACTCAGAATGGTTTACTGAGTAATCGGAGTCGACCAAAATAGGTTATTTATTTCTTACAAATAATTCCCAAATTGAGGTCTTCTCCGATGATTGAATCAGACGATAAACTCGATATAATCCAGATTGGTTTTATTTAAAATGTATTTTATGGCACCGTTATTCGAAGTAATAAAAATGTTTCGCAGTAATGCTACGAAAGCATTTTAGATTTATCAAATTATTTGAATAGTCTTGCTAAAAAGTGATATTGGACCAAATATTTTAGAGTATTTGTTTTTGATCTTGGGAAATCTGGTAATTGAAATGAAGCGACTGATATCTTTCCTGTACCTTCGCGGCTTCGCTACTTTTTAAGAGGGAAACCTGACCAACTGAATTATTAATCATTATGAGGTTTCAGGACCTGTGTGAATAAATAAATAAGTAAATAAATTACTATACGTATCAGAAAATCTGTTTTAGTATTAGCATGCTGCATGCCCTGCGAACAAGGTTCAACCTCAGCCATAGAAATTAGGATGCATTTACCAACAAGGCTTACCCTCAATCATAGAAAATAATAAACTATACTTTTATGATAATATTATTAAGCTTTTGTTTTCTTAACAGCTCGCAAAAATATTATATTTTGTGTTTATACGGTTAACGCGGCTCGCACCACACCAATTTCAGTCCTAAGAAACTCTAAATAATCAATGTTCTCTGTGGCTCGCACTAAGCCAATTTACCGTATACAGTGCACCTACAAAAAATTACTTACACGTTTTCTATGTGTTGGACGAGTGCGGTGAGTCTTCACGCCCGAGTTTGCGATAGCTATTTTAGTGGAAAAGAATGCAATTTCATTTTGCCCCTCTGCCGTGTTCATTTCCAACACACATTTCCAGTCTAGACTTTGAATGACGCTTTGAAAAGTACCTACACAATATGACAATACGATACACAGTGCTTTGATTAGTATCGATAAGTTATGTAAAAAAAAATATTATCCTAATCTACTTGAACTATTCCAAAGTGTGCCCCTGCTATGAATGACAAATGTACCGAAGGCAACAGAAGTCGAGGTTATTCCCGTCACGCAGAGCGCGCGCTCGGTGCAATCCGATTGAGAAAGCGATTGGATGCCAATGTGTTATTAACGAATGCAGGTATCCAGTATTTGCGCTGCCGATAATATTTTATTGAGTTCCACTTGGTTTTAAGGAATTTGAAAGAAATACATTCATGCACTTTTGACTTCGGTGGCGCAGTTGGTAGTAAGTCGCATTTTAAAGCGACGGCTGCGCTTGGCTCTCCAGGTTCGATCCCCGCGTCGGGCCGAAAATGTTTAGGTACCTGGGTGTTTTTGTTCAGTAATTTTCAATGTCAGGTCTTGAAGTTGGTAGTCGGGTACAAGACCACGTTAACGTGCCTTGGAAAGGACGTTAAGTAGTTAGTCGTGCGCCCAATCTCTCTTCGGTCGTATCATACTGGTGTCACATCTAACAAGAGGGCAAGGGAACTGAGAGTGCACCAGTGATTGCGCACACACTTGAGCAGTATAATATATCCTGTTTACGTGGCTGATCGTGTAAATTGGCCACTGTGCCCGGAAGGTTTCTTGTATGAATGTGATAAACATTGACCTAATTCCGATTTTTTTTATGTGATAGGTAGCAGACGAGCAGGCGGATCACCTGATGGTAAGCAATTACCGCCGCTCATGGACACTTGCAACACCAGTGCTTAGTGCAGTTGAGGTAGCTTAAGCACTTGTGTTACTGATATCAGACTCGGGACTCGTCGTCAGCAGACCCCTCGGTCGACCCCGGAAGAATCGGCACAGCCCACGCAAAGCTAGACACTTGGCCACACTAGTTAGTAGGTACGTGTTAAAATCAGTATTTACTAAAGTATCGGCTATTTCAACCCTTATATGATGATAAATTCGGCTCTTTTCCAACTCGTGTCCCTGCGCAACGCGCCCACGGCTCAAGCGTCACTTCCACCGCGGACAAAGTGTTGAAAACCCCTAAAAGCTTACAATAAGAGGATCTTAAACGGCACTCTGCTTCCCCATCCAATTTCGCTAAATCCAACGACGCGTAGACTTTATTCTAATGAAATAAGATTAAAAATTGCTTGCGAATTAAACAACAAAGGACATATAAATGAAAAATTAATAACGTTCAAAATGCATCTCTAAGTGATTTGACACAAAGTTCAAAGTTTTGCGTGGATTGTACCTACACCTGCCATATTTCGCTCCGTTCACAGACCACGAAACATATTTCATTCTTTTAAAACGTCGCTAGTTCACGCTACGAACACTGGCGGCGCTCCAAAATGTTTATCTGTGGAAACTTCTTTGACAATATTTGGAAGTTATGCTCCACGAAATCCAATTACACCGACCACTCTTATCTTGTCAGCAATAGAGTTCAAATCTGTATTTCACGGAATAAGTTTAGAAAATTCCTAGGCCGTCACACACTAGGGTCCTATTTATATTCCTCGCTGGTGAAAACGAGTTTTAAAACATATTTTACTGGGTGTAATAAATTTTCCTTAAGAAAATATAAAGTTTGTCGCACTTGTTTAGAATAAAGTTAAAATTCTGGGTATAATAATACTATACGACTACATACAAGAGTGAAAAGATCGTTTTTACAAATGACCTAGAAACCCGAGCCGAAAGCAAAAGTGTTTTTTTTTTTATATTATAGGAAGGCAAACGAGCAAGCGGGTCACCTGATGGTAAGCAATTACCGCCGCTCATGGACACTTGCAACACCAGTGCTTAGTGCAGTTGAGGTAGCTTAAGCACTTGTGTTACTGATATCAGACTCGGGACTCGTCGTCAGCAGACCCCTCGGTCGACCCCGGAAGAATCGGCACAGCCCACGCAAAGCTAGACACTTGGCCACACTAGTTAGTAGGTACGTGTCAAAATCAGTATTTACTAAAGTATCGGCTATTTCAACCCTTATATGATGATAAATTCGGCTCTTTTCCAACTCGTGTCCCTGCGCAACGCGCCCACGGCTCAAGCGTCACTTCCACCGCGGACAAAGTGTTGAAAACCCCTAAAAGCTTACAATAAGAGGATCTTAAACGGCACTCTGCTTCCCCATCCAATTTCGCTAAATCCAACGACGCGTAGACTTTATTCTAATGAAATAAGATTAAAAATTGCTTGCGAATTAAACAACAAAGGACATTAATGAAAAATTAATAACGTTCAAAATGCATCTCTAAGTGATTTGACACAAAGTTTCAAAGTTTTGCGTGGATTGTACCTACACCTGCCCATATTTCGCTCCGTTCACAGACCACGAAACATATTTCATTCTTTTTAAAACGTCGCTAGTTCACGCCTACGAACACTGGCGGCGCTCCAAAAATGTTATCTGTGGAAACTTCTTTGACAATATTTGGAAGTTATGCTCCACGAAATCCAATTACACCGACCACTCTTATCTTGTCAGCAATAGAGTTCAAATCTGTATTTCACGGAATAAGTTTAGAAAATTCCTAGGCCGTCACACACTAGGGTCCTATTTATATTCCTCGCTGGTGAAAACGAGTTTTAAAACATATTTTACTGGGTGTAATAAATTTTCCTTAAGAAAATATAAAGTTTGTCGCACTTGTTTAGAATAAAGTTAAAAATCTGGGTATAATAATACCTATTATACGACTACCTACAAAAGTGAAAAAGATCGTTTTTACAAATGACCTAGAAGCCCGAGCCGAAAGCATAAGTGTTTTTTTTTTATAATTAAAAAAAAACTGCTACCTATTATCATAGGTGGCAGACCACTGGACTGATCACCTGATGATAAGCGATTGTCGCTGCCCGTTAGTAATCCCCTTTCCTCCCGATTGGGCCTCCGGTACCGTCACTCACTCAGCCAAACACAGCGTAGGCGCTACACTTCTAAGGGCGTGGTATCATTCCGGTCAAACTGACCCCTTCATGCCGATGCGTGGCTCTCCCACGGTCAAATGGGATGGTATTTCAATCTCTAATTAAATTTAAAGACTACACAAAGGTCAGTAACTAGTTACTGAACCATAAAATACTTAAAAAGCAAGAATCTATCCACTTTGTAATGTATATCGAAACGGATATACATCGTCATTTGTATCAGTTAATCTATTAACTTTAACACCTCCCCTTTACTACTTGACTTAAGGTTTTGATTAAATATTTGATCACCCAACTTTCAACCTTGGGGGATACCTTAGAGGTGTCAGAATCGCCTGCAGCGGGGAGGTGAGGGTACATCGAATACTGCTGACAGATATCGGCGCTGTACTAGTGAAATTTCATTACGTTTCAAATACGGAAGAGTAGTCTCGATACGGGCTAACGGGCGTCTTTATTAGAATTACGCTGTCGAATTAAACAGAGAATCGAGGGAGAGCAGTGAAACATGTCTGCTTTCTCCTTCTTCAATAAGTTTACTTTTTTTAAATTCACATAACACCCCATACACAGACCTGACTCCGTACTAAATAGCTTAAGTAGGTATTCTGTGTTACAGATATCAGACAAAAGAGAGTCATAAAATATAATCTTTTATCTATACAATTCATAAATAGGTAACTTCTATAGACATCGACAAGGCTTAAAGGTAAACCGAAAATACGAAACACTAGCGCGATGTATTCGACACCCAGCGGCATCTATTGATTCAGTTTGGAATTATTGTTCCGAATGGAAGTGAGGGCGGACTTGTACTCAAATACGGGGGGTAAGGGGGTTTCAAGGTTGGCAGCGCACTTGTGACTCTATTTATGTTTGTGGTATCCATGGACCATCCAGGAATCGCTTCCATCAGGTGATCCGTCTACTCGCCTGACCCCATAATATCTTAAAAACATGTAATCACCCCAAAAATACAAAAATAAAACGACTAGTTTTCCTATTTCACATTGCCGGGAGCGGCTCCAGGAAGCTTCTAAGCTTATTTAAAGATTATACAGGGTGTAACAAAAAAGGGGTATCAACCATAAAGGGAAATACTGTGTACCTTGTGTAGATTTTATATGCAAAGTTTCAAATTAATAGAAAAAATAATTTAGGAAAAGATAAACAATCTTACCGTAATTCATTTACAAAAGTTTGTATGCAAACAGTTGTCAGGAATGCAAGGGGCGGTAACTATTCAAAAAGGTTAATATCCCTATCAGCTGATTGCTCATTAGTGATGTGTGAATTGAAATGGATTACACGAAGAATCGGATTTCAATTAAATATTAATAATCATAACATTAACTTTGCAGCTTAAAAACTCTAATATGAGATTTGTTAAGTGTGTCAGAATCGGTTCCCTTTGGGATGATACCCCCTTTTTGTTACACCCTGTACAGAGCTCTATGACTATTCAGAGATGCAGAGTATTGCCATCAACATGATGAAGGCTTCGTACCATCATTAAAGAATTCTAGGAAAACATTTCCCTTTAAACTCAACTACCTGTAATAACCTTTCTGGGAGATACCTTTGAGGTCTTTCCTAGAAAGGTAATTTAATGTGATTACCTCCTAACTACGCTGGCGATGTAATTAAAAACTAGTTTATTAAAACCTAATATTTATTTCATTTTTATGATATAACTATTAAATATTTATAGTTTGACTGGCCGGTCATTTGGTAGTGGACCTGTCACATACGCCCAAAGTTGTGGGTTCGGTCCCCACTAGGACAAACAATCGTGTGATGAACACTTGTGACTGTTGAGTGTCTGAGTGTAATAAATTAAGTATTTTAGTTTCGTGTAGTATGTGCTTCCGCTGTTGTTTATCTTTAACACAAGTGCATACTGTGCTGTGCTGTGTTTTGCCGAGTGAGTGAGGGTACCGGAGGCCCACCCGGGGGGGAAGGGGATAAAAGGTTGGCAGCGCACTTGTAACTCTACTGGTGTTGCAGGTTTCCATGAGCGACGGCATTGCTTACCATCACGTGATCCGCCAGCTCGTCTGCTACCTATCACATAAAAAATAAAAAAATAAAGCTACTTAGTACGGAGTCACACATGCGTCGATGAATGTTGTCACAACAATAAAGACATTTCCTATTTAATGTAAAATTTTAATTTTGACAAACAAAACGACTATAATTTTTTAATTCTACTAAAAATAACATTTAAAAAGCTTTATAAGGACAACTTACTTACTCTTTATACTAAATACTCTTTATACTGTGTCAGAAACTGTGCTTTATGAGCAACTTGTAAATATAGGACGGGACCGGCAAACGCTCCTGTGCAGGTGAAATAAATATCACTTAGCACAAAATCGTCCGACAAGCTTGCCCTCCTGTTTAAATTAATATTTCTGTCAACAACTGTTGTTCAAAATAATTTAATGATGTATTTTTTCGATAGGAAGTGGTATGAGGGAAACTTTGTAATAAACATTTTGGCTATTAAAAAGAGTAACTGGCGAGTTTCTTGCCGGTTCTTCTCATCAGAATCAACTTTCCGATACCGGTGGTAGAATCGCATTATGTCTATTTATTTTTTAATATATCTTATGTATCAAGATATATATTTAATTTCATTTAAATCATATACATTATCTTTAAATAGTTTTAAATATTTTCTTTATGTATGACGATTTGTAAGTGCTGTGTACAAGCCTATGCAAATTAAGAATATTTGACTTTGACTTTGATATGTTGTATAATTTTTCATGTTTGGAAATATTCCAGCAACGATGAAAAGTCAATTTGAGAGAAATCACTACTTTATATTTCATGTGAACTGTGTTACAAATAACAGACAACAGAGGATCGGAAATATAATAATTATTAAATACATAGTTAACACTCAGACACTGAACATACACAAGACGTGTTTACCACACAAAATATCTTTCTCCAGGGTCGGGATTAAACCCACGACCTTCGGCGTAAGAGACCAAATACGCCATCCGGTCGGTCGAATATTAACATTTGCATGTACTCCAAATTTTTCGCTAACATAATACAAAAGTGCTGTTGCTGCCAAAAGTAGATTGAACCAGTTACGGATTTTAACTGTAACATATAATTTATAAGAGACTGCTTTAACATGTACTCCACAAACCGCAGACAAAGTATCAACAGACTCGGCATAATTAACTGAGCAGAAACATTACCTCCATCCGTCATGCGCAGGAGACGCGGGTTATTTCTCCTCCGTGTAATAATCATCTTTGTAAACATATGGTTCAGCTTAGTATTGGGTGCCAAATATATTAAGGTGCATATTGTAGGCATGCATCTGTGGGGGTGTTAATGGAAAAACAAAATGTCTTATGAATTGAGACAATCAATGAAATTCATAGTAGTGATGTAATAGTAAAAAAGTAAAGTATTAGCTTATACTTAACCGACCGATTAAAATGGCCGGTGCTTAAACCACTAGACCAAACGGGGCGAAATGTAATAATAAAGCACTAGCAACTCATAAAGACATGATCGCTACTCTTGACAATATCGTAGCGATTAGCATCAACTCATCTTAATCTCGTAGCTACCCGTAGCAATATCGTAGCTATTGGCATCAACTCATTCTACTTCGTAGCCACCCGTAGCAATATCGTAGCTATTGCTACGAAATGCTACGACTTCGCAGCTATATCGTAGTTTCTTGCATTAGCCACGTTACTTAATCGTATCATTATACTCGTAATGCGCGTATATTGTTGGGTCTCTAGTCTCATTCAATTTCGAACCTTAATGACCTTTATAATGAGAGTGGCAGTTCCCTCAGCTCAAGTTACTCAAACTCATAAGCCTCATCTATTATGCTTGTAAAGTGTTTATGCTGTGGCGGCTTACAAGTTCGGGTGCCACCAGCAACTTGAGCCCTGGAACTTTTGACGAGTTAGGCGTTTATAACGAAAGTATAGTCATCTGGTGAATGACTCGGGTTATTGTTTTGTGGCACATTTAAAATAATTATGTAAGGGATGCTGTCACTGCACTGCAGGTTGTAAATCCAAAAGGTATATTTTTTTAAGTATGTTCTTATTTGTTAAGACAAAAAAAATATACATCCAAAAGTCGTTAGAGCAATGAAATACTTATATAATCTACTTATAATACTAAAGTGAGTTATTTTAAGATTGCTACCTAAACTAGACTGCTGTATAAAACTACAATAAAAGTATAGTATAAAAAAAATGTATTTATTTATTTATTTACCATCTTAAACTGTGCCTTAACCTAAATTATGTCCTTCCGTCTAAATTTTTGCTATCTATCTTATAAAAAACGCCAAATTATCGCTGTACGAGCTTGCCCCTTTCTTCTCAGTCAATCATTACTTGTGTTAAGCTTAAGATCTTAGTTAGCAATTATTTTTTTGTTTCAATGTTTGCACCTTCGGAAACCATAAGGGAGTTTCAAAATTTCTTTTCACATTCGTTGACATTATTTAGTTTATAAGAAGAAAAACAAAGTTACTCATAAGTGAATAACTTTGATCGAAGTAGAAAGGTCAGTCATGCCATTATGAAGTTTGTAAATTATTACATTTGGACTGACCCTCGATCAATAGTTTTGTTTCATTGATCGCCATCTGGCAATAAATAAAATAAGTGGGCAGATGGGAAGAGGACCTCAGAAAAAAGTTCAAATGTCAATCAATTATCGTGCTGGTCACACTTGTTTGTGTTGTAAGTAGGCTGTAACTTGTTGGAACCTAGTATTACATGATATCCCACTGTACTATACCTACTGTATTTCTGTTTTGTGTCTGATAAATAAATAAATTAGTATCGATTATAACCATGCCCCAGTCAGAACTAGTGTATAATGCTAAGGTATTTATAGTATTGTAGGTTAATAATACTCATGTGCAATATTGTGTGACGCATGGCAGGCTACATATTTTATACTTTTGAATTGGTGCTATCATTTACCCAATGTATTGATTGATTAATCGATCTAACTCGCTCAAAAAGATCTATTCCTGCCATTAGAGTTGTGTACCTAACCTTGTTCATAGAAATCCTAGATTCAACGTGAACGCGTTAAGTAACGCCGCCAATGAAAGAAAGTTATTTTCCCATAAGACATGTGACTCCCAAATCCAAACTTATCCGGAAGCAAAACTGCCTCTAGAGGATCGCCTCTCTGTTTATCGAAACAAGCAAGTGAGTTACCTATTGGTAAGTAATCCCCACCGTCCATAAACATCTGCCATCCCACGCCTCAGACAAAAAAAATACAGAATAACACACTTCAACCATCTATAACTTAGGGGTAGGATAGAAATGCTAATATAAAAAAAAGCTAGGTTTACACAGACGAAACTAGCGTGAATATTTGTAGTGTAATGTTTGTTCTCACAGTTGACTAAAACGCAGCCGTCGATATTTACAATTTATTAAAGTTTCACGGACCAATTCGCCGGACCAACTGCGATTGCACAAAAACTAGTCCACATACTACGCCTTCAATATAGTTCAATGTATAACAGTAGGTAATCTGCGTTTTCATTTGATAAATAAAGTTAAGCTGCTATAAAAATTCAATGATACTCTAAAACATACGGATTTTGTTAAGCGCGAGAAGCAAAAACGCAAAACCCTAGAATCAGGATGCAGTTTAACTGACATTTGCCTTGGGATAGCTAAAAATGGTAATTAAAAATAAAAAACCCAACTGTGTGAAAAAACAGAACAAGAAACATCCCCGCATGAAAATATTAAGTCGCAAAGTAAGCCTTTTTTGGCAGTTTTTTGGCCCTTTTCCCTTTATAGGCAAGGAAAATAGGTTTTGTGTCATGGATATCTCTAACAAAATAATACAAACAGTGAACTTTACATAAATCGGTTTGCCGCCCGGCAGTTACGCGGTAAGATGTGCGGTATTGGACTCAAATAAAAGCAGCAAATGACTCATCAGCACTTAATGAATGCATGAGGAATGCGGCCATCAGAGAAGAGTGGCGGCGCACTGTGGGCTCCCCATAGGTCATTCATGTACAATCTCGATGTTTGAATAAGGCCATGATACTTCGCCCAACTACTTACCATTAGTGCTACTACTTAAAGGTATAAAAGATATTTTAATTAAAAAATTGTTACATTTGTTTTTGTGCATCGGAAGTGAACACATCGCACGCACCTCTTCCGCGCTTTACTACGAACTGCTAATTAGCAATTTCATTTTTCTACTTCACCAAGAATTTGTTGTTTTTGACTAGTTTTTGTGCAATGGATATTCAAGTTGAAGGTATGTATTATTTAATTTTAGCATTATTGGTATTTTTTTTTCATATCTTTATATTTATAACAACCGTGCTACGACAAGGCCTATAAAGTAACTTTTTATTATGTGCTGTGTTCTTCATCGAAACTTTTAACTACTTTTTCACAGAGTTACACGATCGATATCTATGTGACGATATAAATGAATATCTGTTAATTTTAATTAATGTCAATTTATCTGCCTTCACCTGCCTCTGTGACTGGTGGCCAGCTCGTAGCAATTGCTACGAGTTTGCTACGAGATTCCGATTAATCTCTAGTTTTTAACTAACTCTCTTTGTTTGGTTTCAGGTTCAACTTTAAAGTGTTATTTCACTAGAATGCTTATGTTAGACACATGGTTGCCCATTAAAGACAGTACATCTGACCCTGACAGAAGTCAACGTGTTTTTCAAACTCTAACGCAGCTATTGCCAGAGGTTGACACTGAAAACTTACAGAATAGAATTTATAGCCTTTGTTTGAGACTGAAAACTTATTGGCAGAAGGTAAATCGAACACGTGCTAGATTAATCGAAAATTACAGCGATTGGCTCAACAAAAGTGAAGTTTGCAGTCTGTCTGCTTCACTGTCGGCTGTGACTTGCGAGCAGGTCCGTCTGCCAGCGGCTAGTGATGGTTCTTCTACAAGCGGCTTCCGGCACAGAAAAGAGTTTGCAGATTGTAATAAGAGATCACAACGACGCAGGATCGCCACGTTCGCCAGGTAGATAACTCCACAATTCATTCTCTTTTAAGCGATTCCAATCAATCTGACACCTCTTCTCTAGTATTCAACACTGACGAAGTATTATCTATAACTGAAGCTAAACTCATCAAGCACCAGTATTTATTGTTAAAGGGCCTTATAAATTCTAAGTCACCAAATGCGTTTCCTTTATATAAAGAGTTTTGGATGCTAAGAAGCGGTGTTACCCGTTAGGGGAATGTATTACGGAATCATCGACCGAAATTGAGTTACAATGTTTGTTAGACCATACTACATCCCGAATATTAGAATCTCAAAAAGTTGCTCTTCAAAATGTAGATATGAGTAAAGACTTCGTTGTATTTGGTAAATGGGGGTTTGGCGGTAGTACAGGGCACAGTGAGTACAAACAAAAATTTTCAGATTCTAGTATTGGGGATGACTGTTTGTTTGTAACGTCATATTGTCCGCTACAATTAATTTGTAAGTCAACCACTTCCGACCCAGATCATATAGTTTGGAAAAATCCACGCCCTTCTTTCACGAGGTTTTGTAGACCGGAAGTGATTGAACAAACCTTTTTATCTATTGGTGAGCTCTCAGAAGAGGCCGCCGAATCTTGCAATAAATTGGTTAAACGATTTAGACGCGACAACACGAGAAAAATTACTCGAGTTGTGACAAATACCAACCTTATGAACAGTCTTCGTCTTAATTCTGCCTCGTTTTCTAGTTTAAGAAAATTACCACGAAAGAAGAAGTCTGTTCTACCAAAAAAGGTATTATTTTATTGTCATAATAATATAGAATAAGAATACTTTGTGTTGTTTTTCTTTTTTAATAACTTATATCGTTTTTTTAAATTAATTATAATATTAAGATTTTTTTAAGATGTGTAACTAGTTATTAAAATGTGAGAATGGTCATTACATTAACTGTAAATATGAAAAATGATCATAGTTAAGCTAATCACTTCATTGAACGCATTAGTTATCTTGTAGTAACAATTTATATTATTTTTACCTGTTAAAATACAATATATTTTAACGAAATTAACTAATTGTTTTATTATTTATCCTAATTGAGCCTAAAATTGTGATAAAGAATAGTTTAGAGTATAGTTAAGCGTTTGTTAACCGGGCGAAATGCGTATGACCGCCCTTCTTTGAAAGCGGAACCACCGTGCGGCGTGTTGTAATGCTTGCCACCAATCCCTGAAGTGATGACCACGACCACTCTGTCAAGAGTGATATCGACTTAGAAGAGATTGGACTCCGAGCCAACGGCGTTCTTTCAGCTAAATAAAAAAGTATCATAACAAATGTGATATATAAAAATAGTTTATTGACAATCTCTTTACTGTGCCTTGGACGGACTAATATTTATGTACTGTGCAATCCCGCTCACTCATCTCTCTGGACTTCAAGCTAGTGGTTTATTTTAGCAAGATCTGATCTTTTTTTCTAAAGAGTTTTATCCGTCGTCGGTTCTACTGGGTGGATAATTTTAGGACGATTTTTCCCCTAACATTTTTCATCCCCGTAAAAAACTTTATGTCAGTAAGCGGGCATCTACATTGCTCAATAAGCCAGTCACTAGACCGCTCCTAATCATTCCACCCGTGATGTGCATTGCCAGCAATCTGCAATACCAATTGACGACCAACCTAAACGAAGCCTTCTAATTTAGTCCATAAATTAGTTAATTACCTAGCACCGCTCCACATACATTTTTCTCGTGGTACTTTAACAAACTATTTTCTGCGTCCAGCTATTATGAGTTATAAGTATACAATGAACTGTATTTGTGTATCAAAAGCTATAATTTCGTACCACTAAATTACAATAAACGCATTTGAAATCAATTGTGCATCGAACAAATAACATATGCGATCCGAAAGCTGCAGTTCCGCTGACGCGCTCGAACAATACAGTAAGTTATTGATGGTTGCGCGATCAAGCAAAATATTGTGCTGCGATAGATTGCCAATATGTTTGGTGCGCTGATTGCTACATTATACAAGTGGCCCGCACTCACTTTATTTTTCTTATACTAGAGGCGACAAAGGAGCAAGTAAGTCACCTGTTGGTAAGTACGTAAATAAGGCGGGAGGGGACACATTCTTTTTCACTTTAGAAATCTTAAAATAATTGTTATTTTTGTACAATGGCATTGGAATGTCATTATATGAAAATCTTAATACGCAGCACCATCATTATAAATACGACCTACCTATATACACAAAAAAATTTTGATTAATTGACCAAATACTTACCAATTATAGATCTTATAGTTTTGGAAAAAGTGACTCTGACACACGGATAAAAGGATGAACGGGCGAACAGACAGACAGACATTTAGATAGGCAGACATGACATATCTCTAAGGGCTTCGTTATTATCCATTTGGCTACGGGACTCTAAACATGCTCACTTGCCAACAGTTTGGTCTTTACATCCAATTACCGGCAAGTTGCCCGCTTGCCTGAGTTGCAGGCGGTGACGGCTGTTTGTTCCGCGGCGAACACCTTGACAGGCCCCTACACGATAGACAATTAATCAGCTACTAACAACTACTAAGATATTGGCACGTAAACTTGGACGTACAGTGAGCCACACATCAGGTTACCACAACCTGTCAAATTTCCTCGATTGATATTCAATCTAATGATTTTGACAGTAAGATGAGAGTCGATTGAAGAAATTCGACAGTTTCGTATATTTTGATGTGTGGCTGTACGTACAACGTTAAATGTCATTTTTTATTGCAACGCAACGTGACACAGCCCTTTAGTGCGTTGCATCGCATCATTGAATGAGGACTAGAGTCGCATAAATAATAAGAGGTTTTGTTTAGCGCTTAGCTGCCTTTGATCTAAGAGGCAAGATGACCAAAACACGTGACCGACTGTACTTATATGAAAAAAAGTTTTTTTTATGTGAATTTCCAAAAGTTGCACTTGTGTGTCAGCCATCATTATACTTAACCATTTCTGAGGGAATGACTCGTTAAAAATCTGAAAAATTCTGAGTATCATGTGGGCCATTCTTAATAGCACCGTTTTTATACAAAAACGTCGCATAACATTCTACGCGACGAACTTTAAATCATGTTAATGGCAGTTGAGTATGTGGTAAAGCGGGGCGTACTCCCCCCCCCCCCCCCCCACTCAGATTGTTCGCTGGGCCGTTTCGACAATTTGCTGCAACTTACAGCGCACACTGGTCCAGCAGAGAGTTTTAAAGAACGAAATACCTACCAAAGATGAAATTATATTACTTACATAACAAGAAGTCGAACACAACCATTTAATATTTTTATTTCAAGTCACTTTCGCTTTTTGGTTGTTGTTAATTTCGAACACCCCGTTGTTCTAGTGTTTTTACCAGGCTGTCATCTCGTTGTCCTAATATAGCTCGGGTTTATGATCACCAATTCGCATTAAGTCTAATTTCATGATAGTTGCACTGACTTGATTTCTATGGTGAAGGCTTTTGCCCTGCAGTGGGATACTTTTACACAGATATAATCTAAAGGTTATTCAAGTGTACGCTCCAACGTCGACATACTCGGATGATGTCGTAGAAGAGATGTATGAGGACATTTCTCGAGCCTTACACAACACCACTAAGGCTCACTATAACGTTGTCATGGGGGATTTTAACGCAAAAGTGGGTGTACAGACTTACAGCGAATCGATACTGGGACCATACGGCTTTGGAAGTAGGAATCATAGGGGGCAAATGCTCGTCAAGCAAGCGCGAGGGGCTTTTCTTAATGAACTCGTTCTTTAAGAAACAGCCCCAGAGGAAATGGACGTGGCAGAGCCCCGATACTATGACTAAAAATGAGATCGACTTCATCATATCGGACAAAAAGCGAATATTCAGAGATGTCTCAGTGATCAATAGGTTTAAAACCGGAAGTGATCACCGACTTCTTAGAGGCACTCTGAATATCGATTTCAAGCTTGAACGCTCTCGATTGATGAAGTCCACGCTCCGGCCAAATCTACTCCAATTGCTCGCTGGTTCCGACGTCTTCCAACTTAAATTGGAAAATCGATTCGCTGCCTTGGGATCCACAATTGACGTAGATGTCGACGAAGAACTCGACCAAGTTGTGGAAATTCTTCGGGACGAGGGTGCAAAGTTCTGTGAGTTGCGACGTTCGGGCAAACGGTCTAAGCTTTCGAAAGAGACTCTGGACCTAATGGACAAGAGGCGGAACGATCCATCAGTCACTTCGGCACAGCAACGGGCTCTGAATAAGTCCATCTCCAAGCTGTTAAGACGTGACCTCCGAAGCTCCAATACACTCTTAATACAGAGAACAATTGAGCGGAACCGGGGGTCCAAAGTCTTCTTACAACAGCTTGGAAGGAGCCACCTGTCGAAGTTGACCAAGGCAAATGGAGAAGTCGTCACGTCAAAGCCAGAGATTCTTTCGGAAGTTTACACGTTCTATAGCCAGTTATACGCGTCGCACTCACCCCACCCTACGCCGGATGAGAAGGATTCAAGAGCCACATTAACCCGCCATGCGACGGAGGATCTACCCGACATCAGCTTGGAGGAGATCGAGGCAGCTCTTGGGCAACTTAAAAATGGAAAAGCCCCGGGAGAAGACGGAGTCACAACCGAGCTTCTAAAAGCTGCCGGCAAGCCGGTGCTGAGGGAACTTCGGCGTATATTTAACTCGGTTCTTTTCTCCGGGAGAACTCCTAGGGCGTGGCAGCGGAGCTTGGTCGTGTTGTTCTTCAAGAAAGGCGACAAAACCTTACTGAAGAACTATCGACCAATTTCACTCTTAAGTCACGTCTATAAATTGTTCTCAAGAGTCATTTCGAATCGCCTTACACGAAGACTTGACGAAGCTCAACCTGCAGAGCAGGCCGGGTTCCGACGGAGTTATAGCACCATAGACCATATTCACACAGTGAGACAGGTTATACAGAAGACCAAAGAGTATAACCAGCCCCTGTGCATGGCGTTTGTGGACTATGAAAAAGCTTTTGACTCCGTCGAGACCTGGGCTGTTCTCGAGGCCTTGCAGAGGTGCCAAGTCGATTGGCGATATATCGAGGTGTTGAAGTGTCTATATGACGCCGCTAATATGTCCGTAGTAATCCAGAATGGCCAAACCGAGCCTGTCCTGCTGCGACGTGGTGTGAGACAAGGAGATGTTATATCTCCAAAACTCTTCTCCGCTGCGCTGCAGGACATGTTCGAAACGCTAAACTGGAAAGAGCGCGGAATTAATATTAATGGCGAGTACATGTCACACCTACGATTCGCAGACGACATCGTCATCTTGGCGGAAACCTTACAGGACCTACAGGAGATGGTGAGCAGCCTGGCTGAATCTTCTAAACACATCGGTCTTCGGATGAACTTGGATAAAACCAAGGTCATGTTCAACGAGCTCGTTGATCCGGGACCGGTCGCTGTTAATGGAGTACCTCTCGAAGTTGTCCGGGAATATGTCTATCCAACAAACAAACAAACAAACGCTCCAACTAGGCAAAAACAACTTCGAGAGAGAAGCCAATAGAAGAATTCAGCTAGGCTGGGCAGCATTTGGTAGGCTTCGTCAAGTCTTCTCGTCACCCATCCCTCAAAGTCTTAAGTCGAAAGTCTTCGACCAGTGCGTCCTTCCGGTCATGACTTACGGTGCCGAGACGTGGACACTCACGGCTGGACTAATCCAGCGGTTCAAAGTCGCTCAAAGAGCTATGGAAAGGGCTATGCTCGGAGTATCTCTGAAGGACCGCATCAGAAATGATGTAATCCGACAGAGAACCAGAGTCACCGACATAGCCCACCGAATTAGCAAACTGAAGTGGCAGTGGGCTGGTCACATTAGTCGCAGAACTGACAACCGTTGGAGCCATAAGGTCCTTGAGTGGAGACCGCGACTCGGCAAACGTAGTGTTGGACGCCCTGCTACAAGATGGGATGACGACATTCGAAGGCTGGCTGGAGTGGGCTGGATGAGAGTGGCCGAAAATCGGGAGCGGTGGCGTGCATTAGGGGAGACCTATGTCCAGCAGTGGACGAACGTAGGTTGCTGATGATGATGATGACTATACTTTTTACCAGTTATCAAACAATTACATTGTGCAGCAATGTGGAATAGTTAGGTTTTTGCATGTTATTATCAGTATCGTAAAATAGGTAAATTCCATAATTCATGACTTTTACATACATGACTAATGTTGTAATGTAAAATCGGCTTAAAAGTTAATCATAATTTACATTTTGTGGATGTTAAACTGAGCGTAAGCACAAAAACACGCTGAACCTCTGTTTAACATAATTCACAACAACTATTATTAATTTACTATCGTTCTGTTTTCAATAAAATATGGATATTTTTATTGGGTAATAATTTATTCGCTACAACCAAACTGTTTTACTCAACGATGTAATAAAAATCTGAAACAACACACTGACTTGGTCTTAAATATAATTCAGAATATTATAAGGTATACAGAAAAAACTGATATTTTTTATTGAATATGTTTTTGAAGAGCGAATTGTTTTTTAATGGACAAAATAATATGAATGCACGGGAAAACAATATCTGAAAACTGAAGGTAAAAAGCTACCAAAAAGAATAATTGGCCCCCGTGGCAATGTTTTTATAATCTCCTATACGTTTTATACACAATCATCATTAAAATATACTATTTCTATTTACAAATTTTCTAGAATGGAAGATACGATTAAAAAGTGAAAAACTTCCATCACGACATTCTTGCTCACGCTAAGCTAGCAACAGAAATTGGTATTTTAATTGTCAAGAAATAAAGATCATATTTTTGCACAGTCTTAGAGGAAAGTATTCCAGTGTGCGCTTGCACCTTGCTGGCGTCTAATGGCGCGATGTGGCTGCGAATGCTCAGCCTCTCGCAGAGTGCCAAGGAATTGTTACAATCGTCGAAGGGCTCAATGGAACGTTGATGACGTGCACGTAAGATATTTAGCGATTTATTGTTGATTAAAAATTCTAGTGTTTTAATAAAACTGTGTAATACCACTTTAAACGCATTTTGTTGCCTGAAGTTCTCGCAGATCATTTTCGACGTCTTTCCAGCGATATCTAGGTCTACCGGGCGTCAGCCCATTGGTCGAATCTGTATGCTTTCTTTACGAGACAATCCTCGTCTAGTCTCTCGAAGTCGTCAAATTATTGTAAAAATATTTACTCCAAAAATATTTGTATTCGCTGCAGCCACGTACTCCTACACTGCAGCGCCATTACGCAGTGACAGCGCAAAACAAACGGTATAAATATAATCCGGATGGCTCAGCCATTGTAACGATCTATTGCATATTGCTCAAATACCTTTAAGACGGGGTTTATGGCTGCAATTCCCACGTCGGAGCTTGTTTGCTTCCATTATAGGCATTCGAATTGCATTGTTCGGGGATTTATTTGGCTACCGCACGATAGCAAATAACACACGAAAATAAATAAATTGTGATAACATCTCATTAAATTATCATGGTCCCAAACTAAGGAGTGCTTCCACAATCCATGGTAGAGCCCCGCTTCGGCTTGAATGGGCCAGCTCGACCGGAGTGATACCACGGTCTTACAGAAGACGGGCGTAACACAGCGCCTGCGCTGTTTTTCGTCGAGTGAGTGAGGGTACCGGAGGCCAAATTAGGGGGAAAGGGGGTTAAATTTTGGCAGCGCATTGTGACTCTACTGAGTTTGGAGGTGTTCATGGGCGGTTCACGGATGGGCAACAGACCGATTACTTGATGATAAGTGACTACCGCCGCCCATGGACTCCCATAATACCAATGCCAGTCATCAGACTGGAGTCCGCGCAAATCTTTATCAACTTTATCCCTCAACTGGCCTTCGACTACTTGGCCGTCCCAGGTAGGCTCTTTTTGCCGCACAATTTTCTCCCATGCTCTCGAGGTGGCCGAGCCAGCGAAGTCGATATTATTTTTAAATACCTAGTAAAAAAAACTCATTCATGTATAAATAATAAAACTTAATTCTTCCAAAGGTAAGGCGTGCTTGCGATCGAGTTGGGAATAGAACGCTATATTCCGACAGGAATAAAATCCTACATAACACGGCAGTTGATCGGGCGTTACTGATTCATGGCCCCGCTTCGCTTTACATCGCCGCGCCCTCGTAAACACGCTTTATCGACTCGCGTTGTGAGCGAGCGATGAATATTAAACGAGAGAGCGATGCATATTGAATTTTAATATACTCTGTTGTGAGTTCAGGTTGCACGTTAGTTTTTAAGTATGCATATTTACTGTTGTGAAGTTTGGACGGAATGTGATTGGCGGGGTTTGGTTATTTTTATTTATTTATTAAAAATCTTCATACTAATAATGTCACTGGATCCCCTAATACGTATGGTGTTAACTTCGCTTTTGATTGAGTGAGAGTAGGTACTGGAAGTCCAATCCGCGGAATTGGCACTTTAAAGTCCACATGTATTATGAAATGTAAATTTTAAAAATAGTATGATTACAAATTTAATGATAAAAAGAGTACGTTCTACTAAATTTCTTGCTGATTCTTCTCGGTAGAAATTGACCTTCCGAATCAGCGGTAGATTTCAAAATTTGACATTCATAAATGTTCTGTAAGTTACTTAACGTCGTAACGCCCAGACAGCAGACACAATGGAAAATCCATTGTTTTATGCCTTTTAAAAGGCTTATGGGCCTTATGACGTTAAACATGTTTTTTTATATTGGCTCAGCAAATTGGCTCATCCTAAGTCTGATGATAAGTAAGAGGAGAGCATCACATCCGTTGGCACTGCCATACTGGCCCGCGAGAGATAAAATAAAGATACCTAATTATTTTGACTTTAATTTTTTTTAGGGTAGGTGGATGATTCAAATGGTGCTGCGGGTGTCCAAGGCCATGAAATTAACGCTAAAAGCGATATATGTATTATTGTGTTTTTTTTTTCATTTTAAAGTAAAAGGCAGAAGACGGCCTCCATTCTTTTCTATTCTTCCTCAATCTTATTTACCTTTCGATACCTTTTCACATCTGGCCTAATTATTTAACATCGCGGGGTTATACCTTATTCATCAAACTCCGGGGAAATCCCTTAAGCGGCGATACAAAAAGCCCAGCAATGATGGCTGCCAAACAGCGCCCTTTTTATGCAAATAAGTCTGTTTGCTTCGGACCGAAACGGGCAAGAACGAATTGAGTATTAATAAATAAGCTCTAAATAAAGACGGCAATGAATTGAATCACACCTCTTTATTTGTAAAGAGATAAATTCTATAGACACCGACAAATCAACAAGGTTGTCTGGAAGAGATCGCGAAATTGTATCTGTAAATGGCCATATTAGCATTAAGTTCTGTAATATTTTGTGCAATAAAGACTATCTATCTAAATCTTATATAAACCGTAAAATTTAAACACTACCGCGATGCAATCGACGTCCAGCGCCATCTGTTGGTATAAAGTGGAACTAACAAAGTGATCGCAGGTCACTATAGTAAATAACAAAGGCGGAAATTTGCAAGTGTGTGAGTGTGTATGTTAATTACTTCTTGATGACTAACCTGGAGGAAATGACTGGAGCAAAATTAATAAATATTGATAAGAAGTTATCTGACACTCTGAGGCTACATTTTACTGCAAATTTCCATTTATTTATCTTTAACCTACTACAGGTTTGTAAAACCATAAAACAAATCCATTCACAAAGTGATTGATTATTTTTGACGTGAGATGTCAAAACGTCATTAAACAACCAATGACGTTGAAGTTGAACCTCAGCTTAACAATACGTCAACTAGCAGATTTTAACATACTGCTCCTATTAAATAACTAGCTTCTGTACTGCATGTTGGTCTTAAACTCATTTCAGTCGGAACTTACCTTCCTCCAGGTACACATACACTTGTACGTACTGATATCTAGACCCTTAGCAACAAACTTACGCTCCCGTTTCGGTAACCGCCAATTACCGAGTTATAACGAGCTAACTATTTGTAACGTTCCTAATTTCTTTGATTTAAAAGTAACTTTGAGTTGAAATATTAGGCTTCTAATTACGTGTCCTCAAAGAAGACTGGCATGAAGCAGAGTCTAGGATGTGTTTTACCGCGTAAGGGAAGCATAGACTGAACTGCTGTCACCTGCTGGTAAGTAATCGCCTTCGCTCATAAACATCTGCGAGATCAGAGAAGTCGCTGATGCGTTGCCTGCCTTTTAAGAAGGGATACGTTCTTCTTTTATTATTAGGTATTTGTTCAGGGTTCATTGTTAATATTTTTATCTACATTAATGCGCTTTAAAGATACCGCAGCTTTAAAGAAAAATATTTAAAGTAAACATACCTAATTTCAATAATTTCACATTGTTCATCTTCAGCAACAGTATTTTTTTTTATCTAGTTATAGTCAATTTATATTATTTTTCATACTGCCCAAAAAGTTAGTGTTTCTGTTTCAATACTTACTTTAAAAATAAAAACATACGTAGGTATAGAACTAGATTTTTTTTTGTTAAATCTCGTACATATTTTGTAAATAACCCTTATTAAAATATGTCAAGCACATAAACTATTATTTATCAACGCAACAACTGCGGGCTTAGAGGGTTCCTGCATAATTAGAAATCCCTTCGAACCTAACAAAGTTTCAGTAACCCTAAACGGAACCCTAAAAATTGTGAGCGGACAAATAGCTCAGAACGCCCCCTGGCGGCGGGGCGGCCAATTAATCAGATGTTAATTAAGGCAGTGTTGGTAATTAACGATCTTGCTCGCGCTGATAAATTCCCAATCACTGCCACTCTCTTAATTAATACAACAATTTTTGTAAAACCAATCTAGGTTCTGTAATGCTTTATTGAGGTTGCCTAAGAAATTTATTTTAAGGTACTGGTTCGACCTTTTAGTGCCACTATTGATTTTTATAATGTGAAAAGATTTAAGGACAAATGTACCTAAGTACAGTCGATAAACCATAATCATGACCCACTTCAAGGTTTCTTTTTACTGCCATTGTATACAAGTAGGTTGTAATTCGCTTCAACATACGTTTCCTAGTAATAAACCTACTATCATTTTATTACACACTGACAATACTATGGGTGTAACAACATTTTAATTTTTGAAATTACAATGCTTATGGACTTCGACACAGGTCCCTCCACCAGGCCCATGGTCCTTCCTACCGTCTCGGCATACGGACCGAATCTTGGGAGATGCAATACTTATGGACTTATTTTAAATTAAAATTAAGACTAGTTTATCTAAAGCATATCTATTGTAGTAATAAATTATTATTCTAGAGACGGCCATGCCACCAGGGCCGATTCCTGGCAGAAGGCATACTAAAAGCGTTTTAAAACGTTATCCCAACAGCGCTGTCATTAGTAGTTTTAGCTACAGATATTTGGAATTTCAAAAACAAAACGTAGTTTTATTTTCGACGACGACTAATCCATACTGCCTAATTGGTTTTAAATTGCAAAAATACCTAAAAGCGCTCTTTGGTGAATGGAGCCTTCATTGGCGTTGACTTTATTGCATTCTCGCTGTGTCTAGAAATTCCTATACATACTATACAATAATACTTAAATCCAAAAGTTTCAAAATATATTACTTTTCTTTATATTTCAATATCTCATCCGTCGTCGGTGATCCGTATATTTGTTTGCCCCCTATCTCAGAAAAAAAAAACTCAAATTCACCACAGTTAAAAAAAAAATTCGTTGCAAAACTTCCTGTAGACATAAATGTTATTTATTAAACGTGCATGTACAATTATGGATATTACAAGAGCATCGCACGAATGGCGAATTAATTAACGGATTGCAATGAAGGCTACTGTGAGTGCGTTGCGAATTTATTTCAGACGAAAATATCGAATGGCTCATTAAGGCTTAGTCTTGTAAAAGCATTGTTTATTTATTAAAATTTTAATTTGAATTCTGTGAAAGACGGTTCAATCCTTTTGATGTGATAGGTGGGACAGGAGCAGACGGATCAACAGATGATATGCGATGGCCGCTAAGTTAAATAAGTAGGTAAATAAAATAAATGCGCCAGACTATCACACCAATCAACCTGGCCTCAAATTAGAGTAACCCCTGTACTATGAGAACCAGTTGAAGATACTTAACTGGGGGCGACAACCTAGAACACACAGACCCCAAGAAAACTTACAAAATGTGGTTTCGTAAATTGACTTGACCGGGAACCTGAACCCGGGACCATTCGAGCTACGGGCGAACATCTTAGCCACTGCGCCTTCGAGGCCGTCATTTGATGTGAGAGTTTATATTTTTCGGACAATAAACTTTTATAGCAAATCAATACTGAGACAATCTAAATTAAAAGACATTTGAAATTTTGTGTCGATCGCGTTTACAAAGTCTTTATGACAAAACGATTGGTGTCAGCACCCTGATGTGATCCTTTCGGACCGAAGTTTGCCGACCAATCAGCGCCGATCTTGGATCTTTTGCAGGGAAATCTAATAACGTTCAATTTCAATTTGTTTAGGAATAAGGAACATCACTAAATCTTCATGGAAGGTTCAATTCAATTCAATTTTTTCTTTGCATGCTTGCTCCATTGGTACAAAGTATCTTAATTACATAGCAAGTAATGTACGTACAAGGGTGTAAACAGTGCAATATACCTAGCGCCCTGTAATGTAAGGGCATAGCAATTTATAAAATATATGTCTCTTCGTGGACACTATGGGGCCTTAATTAAAACCCAAATTCTTGATGATATGCTGATTTATTGCTGCTTTTCGTATTACAATGGTTTTAGAGATGCGTACTTGATAGTAATAGAATGACAAGTGAAGTTTACTGTATCCACCCACATATACATTTTTAAAAAGTTTTCTTATGAGCGGACCGCGGCAACAATGCAGGCGCGCATTTGGGGTCTATTCCCTTTTGGCAGGCGTTAGCCTGAACATAGACTCCCCCCGGTGGAAGATTCTCGTTCTTCCGCACTAAAGGTCTTCATTCATCATTAGAGGGCAGAGGCGTACAAGCGGGCGTCGAAAACATCCTGTTGGTGTGTTGACATCAGCGACGCGACATATGCCATCTGGGCCTGGATAAAGTCTTGCTATTCTTCCCATGCGCCAGCAAAGTGGAGGAGAGAAATCTTCTGCCAGCAGCACCAAATCTCCAATCTGTATTTTTGTTTTGTCTTGCTTCCATTTAGTTCGTTGTTGTAGCTCAGCGATGTATTCTGTCTGCCATCGCTGCCAAAAGTGCTGTCTTATTTGCTCCAGACGAGCATACCGTTGCAGTCTATTTGCGTTGCAATCCTGCAGATCAGGTGCAGGCAGTGCATTCAGTGGTCTTCCGATCAGGAAGTGCCCCGGTGAAAGGAAGAGGTAATCATCGGGTGATGAGGATAGAGGACAAAGTGGACGACTATTAAGAATAGATTCCACCTGTGCGAATAGTGTCGTAAGCTCCTCAAAAGTTAAATGAGAATTACCCATCACGCGTTTGATGTGGTGTTTAGCCGATTTAACGCCGGCTTCCCATATGCCGCCAAAATGAGGGGAATATGAGGGTATAAAAGTGAATTTGATGCTTTGTTGAACAGCAAACTCATTAATTGAATTGTTGTTTTCTTTAAAAAATAGGTTAAGTTCGTTAGCAGCACCTACGAAGTTACGACCGTTGTCAGTGAATATCTCCACTGGCTTGCCACGACGAGCACAAAATCTTCTTAGGGTCATAATGAAGGCATCCTTCGTCAAATCGCTAACAGCTTCAAGATGTATACATTTGTAGCGAAAACAAACGAATACACACAAATACGATTTAGTCAATTTAGCTCCGCGGCCCTTTCGGTTGAGTGTAAAAAATGGCCCTGCCATATCAATACCTACTGTTGCAAAAGGGAAATCTGGTGTGACGCGTTGAGTAGGCAAGTCACCCATTTTTGGAGTTAAAGTTTTGCCTTGGACTCGTTGACAGCGCACACATTTCCTAACTGTGCTTCTTGCTAAAGCACGACCCCGTAATGGCCAAATGGTCTGACGTACAGTGCCTAGCAGTAGCTGCGGACCGGCGTGCATGTTGTGTGTATGCTCATGTCTAAATATTAGTTTGCTCAGATAGTGAGCTGAATCTAGAAGAATTGGGTGTCGTTTGTCGTAAGAATAGCCTGAGGCATCTATACGACCACCCACACGAATTAAGTTATCTTCGTCTACGAAAGGCGACAAAGACAAAATATTTGAATTTGGCTTAAGTTGTTTTTTATTGTTTAAGATTTTATATTCATCAAGAAAGGACTCTTGCTGGGACAGGTGACAAATAAACTTAAAGGACTCAGATAATTCTTCGACTGACAAGTCACCCACCAACCTGGCCTTTGGATTTTTTAAATTGTAAACGAATCGCTTCACATATGCGACTGTTCTTTTCAGTCTATTGAGATTAGAGAATCTTTCAAAATTAATTACGGGTTCAACAGCAGTAGCAGCTGTTACAACCTTGACTTCAGGTAAATTATCGAAATTAACTTCTCTCTTTAAGGCGGGCCACTCAACTTCCTCGTTGAGTAAAAATGTTGGACCATGCCACCAAAGAGTTGAACCTTCTAATTGCTGAGAGCTGACCCCTCTTGAGATCAAGTCTGCAGGATTGTCTCCTGTAGGTACATATCGCCAAACAGAATCACCAGTTGTATCTTGAATTTCGCATACTCTATTCGCAACAAAAGTTTTTAACCTTGAAGGGTCACCTCTCAGCCAGCTTAAGACAATAGTGGAGTCACACCAATATATAATTCGATTAGGCTCATATCTTAGAGACGCCATGACGCTTTTACATAATCGAGCCCCTAGAAGTGCTCCACAGAGCTCCAATTTAGGTATAGAGGTAGGTTTTATTGGTGCTACCCTGGATTTAGAGCACAAAATGTAAATTTCATGCTTACCGTCAGAGTTTGTTGATCTGACGTAAACACACGCACCGTACCCAACTTGTGAGGCGTCAGTAAAACAATGAAACTCAATTCTTTTTGGAGAATCACACATGACAAATCGAGGGATATGAAATTTAGGAAGCGTGGTAAAGCCCTTAGAAAATTCTGTCCACTGGATCATAATGTCGTCAGGGACAGGCTGGTCCCAGTCGACTTTGAGCTGCCACAGCTTCTGCAGCATCAATTTGGCTTGCATTATATAGGGACTTAATAATCCTAATGGGTCAAAGATCATAAAAGCCATGGACATGATGGATCGTTTAGTGGGAATGTCTTTGTTAACTTCTTTAAAGTTTACAGGAAAATGTAAAGTATCACTTTTAGGACTCCATCCCAAACCAAGTGTACTTGATGATTCACTGAAGGTTAAATCATCTTGTAATTTTTTGCAATCAGAATCAAATATAGAGGGTAAATTTGTTTTGAATTTTCGTAAGTTCAGACAACCTTTGGTCAGTTCAGATGAAACTGCATTTTTAATGCGACTTAACTCGGCTTCATTGTTTGAGCCGGTGATCAAGTCATCGACGTAAAAATCTTTTTGGATTATTGCTTTAATAAGAGGATCATTACACTCCTCTCCAATTTGCCACAAGCAGCGAGTACTCAAATAGCTGGCACTCGCTGTGCCATAAGTTACAGTATTGAGTTGAAGAGTTTTTATAGGTGAAGATTCGTTTTCTCTCCACAAAATTAACTGTAAATTCCTATCACTTTCATTTACTACAACCTGTCGGTACATTTTTTCTATGTCACCTGTGAGTAAAAATTTGTATTGTCGAGCTCGCACTAAGATTGCAAACAGTGAGTCTTGAACATTGGGGCCCACCATTTGCAAATCGTTTACAGAAAAGCCAGATGAAGATGGCGCCGAACCGTCAAATACTACGCGCACTTTAGTGGATTCACTGTCCATTTTGAAAACTGCATGGTGACATAAAAAATAACATGTAACCGGAATCGGACCTGGGGCCTCGGAAAGATGTCCAAGATCCTTGTACTCTTTTATGAACTCAACATAATGTGATTTGAGAATAGGATTTTTTCTAAAGCGCTTCTCCAAATTGAGAAACCGTTTTTTAGCAAGGCTGTGAGAATCACCTAGGCATTCTGGAGAATCAACAAGAGGTAGTTTTACACAAAACCTTCCCGTATCTAATCTAAACGTGTGAGCCTTGAAGTGCGTTTCACAGTCCTTTTCAATTTTGCTCAAAATTGGCCTATCAGCAACTTGCTCCAACTCCCAAAATTTTGTGAGCAACTTGTCAGTCTCAGACTGATCTGAAGAAATATCATGGATCATTAGATTATTAAAAGTCGCATTATTTGGCTTATGTGGTCCAATAGGCCCTCCAATAAGCCACCCAAAGACTGAATTTTGTAATTTTGGCATATTAGTACCAAGAGACTTTAAGCCATTGCGTAAAACGTCCCAATAAAGGTCTGCCCCAATCAGTAGATCAATAGGGCTTGGCCGATCAAAGTTAGGATCGGCCAATTTGATATTTGGAGAAAGTTCTAGTTCATGTATACTTATAGGAAAACTAGGAAGATTACCTGTGATCTTCTCGAGAACAAAACAATTTAATTTAGACTTAAAATTGCTGTTTAATGAATTCAGTTCAACCTCACAGCTTTCGTTGACTGCATTGTTGGTTGAAGTGCATCCTATACCTAAGATTTTCAAAGAAATAGGATTGGAATTAAGAGATAATTTTGTTTGCAATTTTTTAGTAATAAAAGATGATTGACTACCTGAATCCATTAAGGCCTTGACTTGTAGTACCTTTTTTGTAACTGGATTCAATACTTCAATTAGAGCAGTCGACAACAGTATTTGCCTACCTTGGTTAGAAAAATTCGAAATGGATTCTATTTCTTCAGTTTGTGCATTGTTGACTTTCGTGACATCAACTGGATGCAGCAATGTATTATGACGTTTATTGCACTGTTTGCAAGGACCCATTCTGCACTGACTAAGTGGATGGCCTTGTCGCAAACAGTTAGAACATAATCTGAATTTTGTAACATCAGCTAGCCTATCAGGTATTGACTTGCCCTTAAATGTTGCACAGTCATAAATTTTGTGATTTTGACTACATATTATGCAGATAAAAGATGTATTATTATTTTGATTAGTGACTGTAAAGACTTTAGAATTAAAATTATTTTTATTATTATTGTTATTGAAAGAACTATGCGAATTATTGTGTGAGAATTTTGTAAACTTGTCTTGTGACATATTTTGTGTTGTTTCGAGAACGTATGCCCTATCAATTAAAAAAGATTTAAATTCATCAAATGTAGGTATATCCCCCAAATTATTACGTTGCTCCTCCCATTTAATTAAAGTATTATTATCAAGTTTTGATGTAATCATAAATATAATTATCGTATCCCAATGATCCGTTGGTTGGCCCAAACTAGATAAGGCCCGTAGGTTTTTAGTAACGTGATCAACCAAATACCTTAATGAACCAGCAGAGTCCTTGCTTATTTGTTGAATATTAAACAAAGATTTCAAGTGGTGGTTTATGAGTAATCTCTTATTATTGTAACGATCATACAGCAGCTGCCAGGCACTGCTGTAATTAGCGGATGACACTTGAATGTTTGAAATCACACGGGCCGCATCGCCCACAAGGTACGAAATCAAATAATGGAACTTTTGAATTGACGGGATGCGTTCATTATTGTGAATTAAATTCATAAATGTGTCGCGGAACTCAAGCCAGCGAAAAAAGGAACCATCGAATTTTGTTATTTGTATTTGGGGTAATTTGACGCTAAAATCATTATTGTTTTCGACACCGCATTGAGCTTCTAGGAATATGGATTCACGTCTTAATTTATCTTGTTCTAAAACCTTCAAATTATTTTGTTCTTCTAAAATATTTCTTGCTCGAGCTGTGTATTGAATAAAATCATCCTCAATGCGGTCTCGCAAATCAATTTCCGTATCTAAACTATCCGAATTCAACAATTCAATTTGAGTCTGCAATTCATCAAACTTCGCTGCCAAAACCTCGAATTTATTGAGTTTTAACGCCAGTTCAGCAACGTTAATCGATGACAATTTTGGTTGTCCAATAATTGATTCTAAATAATTTTTAAACTTAGTAATTTGACCTTTAATTGAACTGCGTTTCGTCAATAAATCCTTATAAGATTCAGCCATTATAACAAATCAAATAATCACTTAGTAAGAAATGAAATGATAAGCTCACGTTCCTCCTCAAGCGGCGGCAGATAAGAAACCGGTTTGCTACAGCGGCCTGGGCGGCAGGATCGGCTGGCGGCACCCCGATAGGCAACGGGCGCAGGCGCAGTTTCCAACCCACAACACACTGAAATGTTCGGCAAACGAATTTGAATATCTAGCTATAACTTGTATGCTTTATTTATAGTGGAGGAGGCTTAATATATATTTAACTTAATTGTTACGTTAGATTTAATGATTAATTACTGTATTCTACTATGATTTTAATGAAAACTGTTACTTGAAAAAAAATAATCGGGTAGTTTTTAGGTACCCACTAATCGCACAAGTGAAACGCTATTTTAATGGATAGAAGGATGAAAAGGAACTGATAGGATGGATTTGGAAGGTATTGGGATGAAAGATCAGGGCACTTATCTGGTAAACTGCACTGCGAGGTGATGTTTTTGCGACGTCACTGCTCGGTGATGTTCCCAATAGTATTCTGTACTTTTCCAATTTTTTCCACCAAATCCTGATGCTCCACAGTCCGAGGTCCAATATAGATACTATCCTTTGGCTTCAGATGCTTGTGGTATTCCAAAAAGTAGTCCAAAATTGTATCAGACTTCCTCGATGATGATGCAATTTTTCTTGGCGATTTTATTTTGCGTAAAATCGATGTCCTGTCACGGTCGCCAATTTATGTCTCTTCGTGGACACTATGGGGCCTTAATTAAAACCCAAATTCTTGATGATATGCTGATTTATTGCTGCTTTTCGTATTACAATGGTTTTAGAGATGCGTACTTGATAGTAATAGAATGACAAGTGAAGTTTACTGTATCCACCCACATATACATTTTTAAAAAGTTTTCTTATGAGCGGACCGCGGCAACAATGCAGGCGCGCATTTGGGGTCTATTCCCTTTTGGCAGGCGTTAGCCTGAACAATATACATTATTTTTTATCATCTATACATTATATTATTTAGTGACTTTGTTTCTACCTATTACTAATACATAGGTATTTATAATAATTTAATTTCTACTTATTACTAATATTTTATCACAAATTACACACAACACTTTTTAATTTTGCTAACTGTAACCGTGCCTTATGATGCAACTAAATTACTTATATACCTATCTATATAGACTATACATACGTTTTATATCCTGAAATTAAACTTCGTTCTACAACTTCTTTTCTTTCCAATCGGACCACCGTTTCGGAGAACACAACATCGGCAGTAACGGGCGCATTTCCCAAACGGGCGCTCTTATAGTCGCACATTCCGTCCGTAACGCGTCGCGTTTGTCCCCGTCACCCCCAGACGCTCAGGGGTGGGGAACGCTACAAACGATGCCTTCAAATACTAGGTTATTGAATAGAATTGATGTGTGAAATATTCTAAGGAATTGCAGAGTCAAAAGGGCTAGCAGTAAAACAAATCAAGTAGGAAATTTTAAATACATTTTTTTAATAAATGTGTTTTAAGTAGTGGTATAAGTACCGGGCTGTGATTTCATGGTCCTAGGCGCGTTTACCAGATCGAGCGAAAAGTATGTTTATAACTTGAGTTTGTGATAACCAATCCACATTAGGCAAGCGTGCTGATTAAGCCTAATCCGATCATAGTAGTAATGACTTGATTTCTATGGTAGAAAATTTGTAAAAAGTAACCAAAGTAGCAGCCTATGTGTACTATCCTTAGCACATAGGCTGATACTTTACTTTACTATTTAGATGAGGCTTCCTATTAGCTCACTGCGAAGAGGTTTAATGGTTATTTATGGTATGATTCATTTTATTGATTATTATTACATAATGAATTTTTATGTCGAGCAAAACTGGGTTGGAATAGTTTCTGAAATGCAACTCAATTCTTCAAGCACTTCTCAACTTATTCACGGGTTATTTTATGTCATGATCCAGTGCAGAAATGTTTTAAATATAAATAAAAAAAATAAAAACGACGAATCTCGTACCTACCTATTATTGGTACAACTAATGACCCGCATGCCCTTTACTAGCTGACGTCATCAATCCCAAGGCAGTGCCAAACGGTTCCGTCAAAGTATTATATAACACAACAGGTCGAGTTTAATTCGGGTGCGGGGCTCATTACAGCCCGAAACAAAGGAAAAAACTGTCAACTTCCGCCAAGTTTAATTGCCTTAATAAATCTGGCACGCGCCGAGTGGCCACGAGAAACGCGGAAATCGAGAGACGATGACGTGAACTCTTCGTTATCAATAGCAGCTAGGGCCGGTCACTAGTTTTTTTATTTTATTTTAGGGAGTGGAAACTATAGTCGATTTAAAAATTACCAAACCGATCACCTGATGGTAAGTAATCACCGCCGCTTATGAATTTAGCTTAAAAAACCAGCAGAGGGTAAACACGCAGTACATGGGGCCATCAGTACAAACGTGGTGTAACCAACGGGATAAGCCCTTTGCCCGGGCTGCTTCTTGCGTCTCTCGTGGCGTAATGCGTGTATTCCAGGAGAGAAGGCCTTCCGACAAGGTTCTACTGTCGCACGGATCGGGAGAGGGGATGCCGCTCTCAAAATCAATGTTTGCAGCGCTATCTGTTGAAAGAACGTAAAAGGCTTACGCCACTATTAAATTGAAAGATCATAACTTCACGAATGATTTTTTACATACATATACCAATGATGATGACCACATAATAACCGTACTCAACAAAAACGTGAGCAACACCAATTTTGCACTGAAAGAGCCTCGACTGCGATGGTATAACGCAGCGCAGACGCAACCGCTCAGCGCCCGCTCGCGGAGTGGCCCCAAACTTCTTGGGCCCCGTCACCAGCGAGATGCAAATGAAACTCTTTGTAACGAATCTTAAGGGATTTATTCGTAAAAATTCTCGACCGGAACGCGGCTCAGTGCGACAAAAGAAAATAAATTGGACCTCCGCGAACTTTTCTGTAAATGTATATTTTGGCCGTGGGGTTTCGAGAAATTAAAAAGTTAGTGTGAGGACGACTGTGGTTTGGGCGATTGGTTAGACGCCGTATTGAGGTGTGTGAAAAATAGGGGCTGGTTGAAAATATTAAGTATTTTAATATTATAGTCGCGGTGAGGTCTTTCTTTCTGACGAGCAGGTAAATGATTGCCGCTGACTTATGATACCCACTAGTGGAGTAAAAATTAGGATTGGGTCTTCAGTACCCTTACTTATTTAATGCTTGCTCACATCACAAAATAATTACACACGGAAGTAAGGCTCGAGCTATCCTTGAAAATGAAGAATTCCTTATTCCGTTCGACGGAAAGATCTTTATCTTTTCGTGCCCATACAAAATCAGATGTTTTTATCCCAATAATAAAAATTTAAAGATAAACTTTTCGTTATAACCATATTAAAGTACGTACGTTTTTATGTAGGTAAAAGTTTTGTGAGCGAAAAAGCCACCCAGAAAACCACAATTCAATGCAGTTAAAAATTCTTAATTGAAACGGAATAGCCAGCATTTTGTGCAAATTAAAGCAAAGAACTTTGGAAAAGCTGGTAAATTGAAGTGTATTTTTGCAAGCTTTTATTGAAATTCATGTGGGATGTTTGTATGTATCTTGCAAATTAAATTTGACCCACTTTCCAGTTGTCGATTGAGCTAAAATTTTAATGCTGGTGTAGATAACAGATAACGGATAGCAGTGCAGAATTTTCATAACATGGTGCTAATTTGATGATGTAGCTGGTAGCTGATAAGAATTATGTAATGTGCTATGTTCATTTGATTTGTATTGTAATATTTTTTGTTTCAATGATCTTTTTTTTATGTGATAGGTAGCAGACGAGCGGGCAGATCACCTGGTGATCTATTTGAAATTATAGTAAAAGTATATTCATTCATTTTGTCTTTCAGTTTGTCGTCCATTAATCATTTATCCCACTCACAAAATGTAATTAAGTGCCATTTATTGATCACGACAAGATATAAATAGTCCCCTAATCAAATCATTAGATAATTAGATCAATAATTATTTTTATAAGAACGACCTTATTAATTAAAATCTCATTAATCTTATCTACCCTACTCCTCTATTTGTATAATAACAGTAACGAGCATGTAAATTTTATTGGCGTAGTCAAATTTCACTGAACTGAGGTGTTTCCGCAGAGCTGAAATTCCACGAGATAATTCACGGCGAATACTCCGAACGAGCAGGCAGACATATTATATCGCCATTAACATTGCATATTCCATTTGCGGACTTAACAATTGCAGGCGAGTTACTCAGAATACAGTAGAAATGTTACCAGTAGCAAAGGTACTACATTAAAGATAGTAAGGATCGTTTTCAAGCTCGTCGGATATGCATAATAATAATAAATAAATGATAAATAAATCGTTTATTTCTCTCACAGTTTAGGTCGTACAGACAGTGATAGGATATTATTTAATGTGACAAGCAGACCTTGACTTTGTGAGAGACTGGTGCCTGAAGTAGGTTTATAAAACCTGTAGTACAGGTCACCAGGGCCCTCCCGCTGGAAAAAGACCGGGTTGTCACAAAGTAGTAGGCTCAGAATCAAAACAAAAATAAAGCTTAAAACTAGTAACAATAGACAACACACCTAAGTGTGCCACATAATAACTAAACAAAGTGGTAAAAAATACTTAGCTTAATACAAAATATAATTTTAATAAAAACTTAGTGTAGGTACGTGTGTGTGAGTGAAGAGTGTGTGTGAGCGTATGCATGTGTACGGGTATGTGTGTGTGCTAGAGAAACATATTATGATAGGAATTATTAGTGTAAGGGATATCGGGTTAAGAGATACGAATAAGCAGGTTCTCCGTATCTTGATAATCAAGAGATTTAAGGTAGGAGCTAACTTTTCTTTTACACTGGTACCTGGTCATGGGGTACAAATTTAATTTCTTATTAAGTTTATTATACAAGAAAGGACCTAGAAAGAAAAAAGATTTATGGGAGAGTGCACTATTTCCACGCTCGTATTGACGACAAACAGCATGCTTTCGACGTTTTCCCTTAAGCCGAGTGGGGTCATATGCTAGTAGGGAATGTTGTTTGAGGATGGTGTGTAGGATAAATGTTTGTCGAATACTAATGAGATCCCAATACCTATACAGTTCTCTCGTGGGGGAGCGCCTTGGAAGACCAGCACCAACTTTCAATACGGCTCTATGGGCTCTCTCGGCATTTATAAGGTGGGTCTTCCCAGAACCACCCCAAGATGTGATACAATAGTCGACGAGTGACTGACACAGGGAAAGGAAAACCATTTTGATAATGTTACGGTCAGCAACGTGTCTCAGCGTTTTAAATATGAAAATTAATTTTCTTAATCTGGCAACGATGGACTCTAATGTTGTTTAAAACTAAGGGTGCGGTCTATGATGACCCCCAAGTATTTCACACATTCAACTTCAGATATACGGGCGCACAAGCACTGATGTGGTTCATTACATTCCGATGAATGTGCTATGAGAGACTTTGATGGCGGCGGGCGTTGGTCCGATCGTAAGGCGAATGTCATGTAATTGGTTTTCTGGACATTAAGGGTTAAGATATTATTGAGGAGCCAGTGACTAACATTCATAAATCCGGTTTGTGCCAATTCAAAGACTTCTTCCCAGGTTTCTCCAGAGAAGAAGAGTGCAGTGTCATCTGCAAAAGTATAAGTTCGTCCCCCCTCAAGACTCAGATTGCAAAGACCATTAATATAGACCAGAAATAGAGAGGGTCCAAGTATACTGCCCTGCGGTACGCCGTAGTCGACAGAACACTCATCACTGATGTTATCCATGATTTTGACTCGTTGCCTTCTGTTGGATAAGTAACTTTCGAATAACCGCAGTGGCAGCCCTCTCACCCCGATCCCATGCAACTTTTGCAGCAGGTGGTGTTTGGAGACCGTGTCAAATGCCTTGGCTAAGTCTATGAAGATCGTTAAGCACTTCTTTCTTTTATCCAAGGTGGTAATAACATTGGTAACAAACTCATGAACCGCGTCGTTAGTAGACTTGCCCCGTCGGAATCCGAATTGTGAGGGGGAAAGAAGGTTATTTTTTTCAAGGAAATCCACGAGCCTTACGTTCATGAGCCTCTCTACGATTTTTGACATGGTGGGTAGAATAGAAATTGGTCTGAAATTGGAGACACTGTCTTTATCTCCAGATTTATATATGGGCTTTATAAGTGCAGTTTTGAAGGCATGGGGAAATATTCCTGTTGAGAAGGCTAAGTTGGTTATGTGGGCAATGGGTGAACTGAGCAGGGAAGCGTATCTTTTAATTATGGTCCCAGATATCCGATCCAGACCCACCGCACACTTATCTCGAAGTTTACAGATGACATTAAGGACCTCATCTTCTGTTGTAGGTAGCAGCACAAGTGAATTCGGTGGTGTTAAATAGTCTAGGTTTGCATACTCGTATCTGTTTGTTTGGTTATGCTCGATTCGTTCTGCCAGCTTCTTACCAACAGTAGCAAAGTATGTATTAATGGTATTAAGATCCCTGATAGGATTATGTGAGGTAACGAGATTACAGGAGTAGTCAGCTTTCCTATTAGTCCCACTGATATTTTTTATAGTTTCCCATAATTTTCTTTTGTTGTTCTTATTATTTTGTAGCTCTTGACTGTCGTAGTTACGTTTAGCTTTTCTTAGTAAATTAGTACAGAAGTTTCTATAGCGTTTGTATGTCGTTTTAAGGATAGTGTTATTTGGGTCCTTTTTTACCTTTTTGTACAAGTTATCTCTGTTTTTCATGCATCTAAGCAGCTGTGGTGTGACCCAGGGCTTGCTAATGCGCTTTTTATTGGATGTTTTCGCAGTTTTAGAATTATTTTTAATGGATATGGTGATATAATCTACCAGTAGATTGGTAGCGACGTTGACGTCAGTACAATCCAGTATACTCTGCAGGTTCAGTTTTTTCATGGCTATGTCTAGGCCTTCGTAATCTATACAGTGGAAGCTGCTTTGATTGTACTTGGGGCGTTGATTTAAGTCAATATTAAGCGCGACAGCTTCATGGTCTGTGATAGAGGAAGGCAAGACAAAGCAGGTGGCATTTAATTTAGTTTTAATCATCAAATGATCAAGGCAAGTGCGACCATGGGTAGGAAGTGAGTGTGCAGGCAAGAGACTGTAACCAGCCATTAGATTTAGGTAATCGTGGGATCGTTTATCTGGGCTGTTGGGTACTATGTCAATGTTTATATCCCCGCATAGTATGACATTTTTATAATTGGCGATTTTAGAAAGTAATATCTCCAATGAGTCGATAAAACTTTGTGTGTTGATCTGGCTAGGAGGTCTGTATATACCGATGATGCAGGTTTCCGTGTTTAGCTTTAACAACAGGCAGTTAGCATCTGCAATCACGGGTTCTTCATAGGTGGCGTTAAATTGGTTTTTGTAATATACTACAACTCCCTCATTTTGGGTTTTATGTGATGTGGTTGTGATATAAGAGTAGTTGTCGAGATAAGGTATTGGTCTTTCAGACCTTAACCAACATTCCGAGAGTATCAGAACGTCCCAGGAGATATTAGTTCTTTGTAACAGGGTTAATAAATTTGGCATATTACAGTTAATACTGCGAATATTTTGAGAAAAAATGTTTAATGAATTAACTGAATTACACATATTGTTTAAAATGTTTTCAGCATCACATACCACTTGTTTTGCTATGTTAAATGAGTCTAGTTCGTCTCCTATGATCGAATCTGTCTGCATAATTTACTTTATTAACTATTATATAGAAAAGTCTTAAGTATATTCTGTTTTAAACTCAGATGTCACGGATATATCAACGTGACTCCAGTACCATTGGTTATTTATTATTAATGCAGACATAGTCGTATACAAACCATGGCAGCGTTTGTTGTAGGAAACTGAACTGACTAGAGTGTAGGTTTTGTGTGAGTATGGCGTAAGTGTGGAGAGTGTATGTGGTGTGTGTATGTTTTGGCAGTGAAGGCTTGTAATAATGACGACACATAGTGAATCGGGTAAGGACAAAAATTGTGTGGGAGTGTGAGGTGAAAGTTTATGATTAAGTATTAAAGTAAAGAGAAAAATTAAACCTAATACAAGTACATGCATGTGCAGATATACAATTTTTTTAGTATAATATGAGATAAGTAAATTAAAAAAGAATTCTAAATCTAGTCACATAACCACTTTATTAATATCAGTCTCATGGTCAATGCGGATAGGTGGTGATCCCTCTTCCTTCTTCACATAGACTTTGCCATAGGAGGTCCAGGCCGCAGTTATCTTTTTGCTTTTGACGTGTTCACGAGCCACGAAGAACACACGTCTAGCTTTGGTCGTAAGAGACTCGGAAACAAATATCGGACGGGCGGGCCCCAAGGTCAGAGCGCAGATGTCACTAGAGTTAAGGGTAGGTTTTTTATCTTCTCGTTGCCGTTTATTATACGCTCTGTGTTTGACGATGATCTCTTCCTTCCGCAAAGTTGTAGACAAATCCGCTACAATGGAGTCCGATTTTAAGCGATATATATTTTTTATTTCACACATCAATGGTGCGGAATTCTTGCGTGCAAAGTAACTAGAGAGTTGCTTGCTGGTGTCTTCTCAGTAAAAATCGACGTTCCGAATCAGTGCAGTGGTAGATTATTTGACATTTATAAGAGATGGATCTAACTAGAACAAAGATTTTTTCTATTTTATTCTATTCTTCGTGCGTTTTTTGTTAGCTGATGCAGCTCATGTGATGTGTCATCACTTGTTGCGGTTTAAGTACAGCGTCTCGATTGTTTTGGACATTGGAGATTTATGTCGTGCTTGATTGGTCGGAATTTGCATAGGACCGAACAAAATGGCAAACGTCGGAGGCCAAGACCCACGGATCACTGGGCCTGCGTAGTAGTAGTAAGTAAGGTTTGTGACGCAGGGTGGTCTACGGTAACGAGCGGCCCATGACTCGAGCACGAGTCAAAAACGTTCGGAGCATAAGCCAAACATGACCGGAGCACGAGCACGAGAGATGTGTCGTATTTTCGATTTACCTATAAGCCCTGTTGAAGTCTATACATGTTATTTCTTTATAAATAGTATAGATTTTTAATTTATTGCATACTTGACCTCTGTTTTAATTTTTATCCCACTGGTTATGGTTGCACTGTATTCGAATAAGCGTGTTAATGCCGGTTGTCGGGATGGGGGCTCAATATAAGCGATTTTGATATTGTGAAATTGTACTTAACAGTATCAAATGAATATCGTAACGGTTGCCTCGTAAAAAGTCCTTTCAACCATTAGACTACCGGTATGATTTACCATATTGTCTATAATGCTCATTTTCTAGACCTTTTTGTATAGTTAAGTATATCTATCTACTATCTGACGAGGAAAATTTTATATTTTTTTCCCTTGTCCTCAGGTCCGACTTTGGCATCATCAGATGGTGAGTAATTTAACTTGCATTTTGTTTGTGAAATTATAGTTTATTCCAGCAAGTATTATGACGTCTTTAGTTTGAAAAACGCTATTGTTATCAAAACCCACTGTAATAGAGCTCGACTTTAGCCAAATTTGTTATCTGGAAAGAACTATTTTAATATTCAATTTATAAAAACAAGGCGAGCACCCTAACATTTTCTATCCAGTAATTAGTATCTAGAGTAAAAAACAAGGTTTTTACTCTAGATACTATTATATACACACTGTAGCTGTACTGTCACCTTAAAGGAGCGATTTTGATTACCCTACAAGTCATCATCAGTTGTGTGATGTGCTCGTCCTATTCTATCTCTTATTACTTACTTACTTCCACTCACTCACTCAGCGACCCGAAACGAGTCTTGGTCTCCGAAACAAGATAACGCCACTTTGGTCGGTCCTGCGCTACTTGTTGCCAGTCATCTCTCATTTGCACGTGAGGAAAAAATCGCCAACACTAGCGCCACACTCGCAGCGTCTACTTTCGGAAACTCGATACAAGAAACACATACGTTGGCGCGGTGGCTTATTTGCCCCGTAAGTAATGCTTGCACCGCGCAGTCCGAGTACGACCTGTATACTGTATACTTTAACGTATCGACTAATATGTTTGTTTTCCTTGCATCGTTTTGTTTCTACTTTTGTAGACGCCGCGGAAGCCTATTGAAAAACAATTCGATATGTACAAACTTAGATGAAATTAAGTATTGTAGAAAACAATTCTATTGGTCTTATGAGCGTATTAGGTACGGGCCGCGGCAAACGCTTACCATTAGGCCATCAGACAGATCATCTGCCTCTTATTGCATCGCATACAAAAACTTTACAAGTGTGTAGGATCACCTGTAACTTTTTACTGAGCAGTCGTTTTTTTTTTATTTATTTTGAACAAAAACAATTACACTAAAATTATGACTAATAAAAGTAATCACTTTGATATCTTTATAATCACCTATTAATAGGCATAAGTTACCTATATAATCATATAGGACATGTTTTTTTCACAATGCAATAAAATCGAATTGTAAAAAATGAGGAAGTTTTCACTATCTATTTATTTAAGGCAGTCTGTAGAACGATATCAGAACAGTGCGATTTCATAATTTTAAACTAAGATACTTAACACTCACGATACCAAACAAGTTCCCGTAAAGGAAAAATATAAAAGTTCAATTCCAAGTTGCTCAAGTTGCAAAAAGTGAATTGAAAGTTGTTTTTCAATCGAGTTCCCGAGAACTACTCTGTGCAGGAACAGAGCGATGGAAAGAAAATAAACAGGTCCGATACATATAGGTTGTACTTAGTTACAAGTATTAGTTACAGAACCACGGGAGCTAAAATAGGCAAGATCCGTTTAGACAATGCGTGCTTAATTTTTTAACGATAGGTACAACATAATTTTCTTAAAAATGTTATTAAAACAAATATATAACATAGGCTATATAATACTAGTTTTGCCCGCTCGTGCCCCCACTTCCTTAAAATAGGGAGTTAGAAAGGGGCAAAAAGTAGTCTATGTAACTCTCCATCCCTTCAACTATCTCCACTTAAAAAATCAAGTTAATTCATTTCTCCGTTTTGCCGTGAAAGAAAGACAAACATACAACCACACTTTACCATTTATAATATTAGTAGCTATGGATAATGATAGGGTAAGCTTAATCAAAATATGATACCAAACAAACTGTTTATTATACCCTGGCAATGTACCTATAAATTTTTGTTAGGTAGGCCCAAGAGGATAACATGATATACTGGAATACGTATAAACCACCTTTTGTGACATTTATGAATGCAATAAACAAACACCTTTGACTTTGATAATAAGTGAGACTGCACGCGACTATATATAAAACAAAGAAGTATTAGATACCTGTTTTCCGCTTGCTTGCGCGATGTGATTGACACCCAGCGCCATCTATTTGCAAAGTTTGAAATTATCAGCTAAATGAAGTCCCGGTACAAAGTGAAGACAATAAATCACTTCAACATTATTGTTCATGTTTTTGCGACGTAAGGCGCGTACAGTCAGCCGCCGAAACTTCCGCAAGATGTCTCGCTGCCGCCAGGAGGCAATAACAATGCTGTTTTGACAAGGGTTGTCGTCGCTGAAATCCTTGCAACAAGGAAAATATTTATAAATTGTTGCGTCAGGTTACACCGCATTTCTCTCTTTCTAGGTCCTTTAACGACCCGTTTAGCGCAATGGTTTGAGCGCCAGTTGAGACGTAAGGGTTGCGGGTTCGATTCCCGCACCAACACAAATGTTTGTTGATGAAACAGATATTTGTGTTAGGTCTGGGTGTTTGTGGTTCCTTCGTTGTTTCTGGTTTCCATAGCCCAAGGAAAATCTTAGTTTGGGACCAGGACAATGTATGTGATTTTTATTTTTGGTAAGTATAGCAATTCTTTGCAATTTATTCTTAAGTAAATTCTCGGAGGTCCCACCTGAAGCCTCCGAGAATATTTTAAGTGCAATATTTACTTAATGTATGTGATGTTGTCTCAATTCAATTTAATTTAAAAGCTTATGAAGATGGCAATTGAGAGGGCATTATTTGCAATTATAATAAGGTACGGAACCCAAAAAAAGGCGGTAAAGTACGTTACAAATAGGTCAAAGTACCATTAATTGGTGGAGGCACCAGTTTTGGATTGCACCCACGCGTTACAAGGACTAGAGCCACCCCTTTCGAAAACAATGGTATTTGCAAAAAGATTTTTTGTTGGTTTTCGTATAGGTACAACAAATGTCATGTCACCAGCGCCGGACTCCTGTAAAAGGTCTAGGGTTCGGCTCTACGTCTTGTAATGGCTAATGGTAACAAAAATGCTCTACTGATCATGCGAAATGAAGGTGATACAGTAGAAAAATGGACCTAGTAGTGTCAGTATGCAACCAGCTTTTAAGGTTCAGATAAAAATAATTATGTTCTGTTTGGTTTTGTTCTAAAAAAAAACAACAAATTCCAAAAACAATTACGGTAACTACAACATCACTCGTTCATAAATAATTATCTAATTTAACAGTGGTTAGTGAATTGTGGCGATTGCATGTAATTGAACACTGATCAGGTTTAGCGGTAAATAATTAAACGGTTAACGTGGTTTCTAATAAAATTAAATGCTAACTATCAGAATTTGTTTGATTTACAGCACAATTAAAAGCTCACATGGACCAAATTAATTACATACATGCGTCTGACAATTGACACCGGTCATCTAGTATCAATATAGTAGGTATCATTGTTTAAATCAAATTATTATTTATGTAAGTCCATTTCTTTTAGTTTTCGCCTGGGATACAATATAATCTTCCTAGTACAGGCACCAAACTGAAAATAACTTTCTTAGTACGTATAAGTAAATTTTAATTTGATTTAAGTATTGATTGTAACATGATTTATGCAATAAAATTTAGTAGGTATTGGCTTTCGATAGCACATAATTTTGAGCTTACAATTAATAATTACACCTAACGCAATACAAATAATTAAAAAATAAATTACCTTATTTATGTAAATATTGTTTATCATTAGGGCTAAAGTCAAAACAAGAACTATACACTTAAATAGGGAAATCAAATTACCTACTTAAACCTAAGCAGACCGGGACAGATTATTTTAACAACAAAGCAAAAAAAGTTGTTTCTGTTTATGAGTGACAGATATTTTGCAAACAAATGACTTATTTGATTTTTAATTAACCGGCCAATTAGTTAAAAGAAGGTCAAATACTTCAACAAGGATGGAATCGAATCTATGGCCCTTTAATATGAGGGTCACTACCAAATTTTCCCATGTGAAATTATAGTCCAAAGCAAACAGTGCTGGGCTTTCTTGAAAGTAATTACGTTGTTATTAATGTACAAACTAATTACTACAGTTGGGCCAGTTGCTCAGTGCACCCTGAGGGTTGTTCCGGGAACGGCAGTTTGCCGCCCGTGGCTTCTGGTCAGCGGCAATTTTACTCAACCCTGCGACTGAAGCGAGGGGTGTTTGAGACCAATGCATTTTAATGTTAGAGATGATGAAAGAAAAAACATCGATTATCAATTTAATGACGCTAAGTAGGCTACGACTTCGACATATTCAATAAAAAATGATAATAATAGTGTGTGGATTTTCATAAGATAAATCTTTATTTTTCTATGGTACGGGAGCCTGCTATGGAAGTTATTAAAATTATAAGAAGTTTTGGAATAGTCTACTTTACACTATAACATCTTTATCAAGACAGTGTCCTAAAGGACTTTGGCTAAGCTCAAAAGTTGCCTAGAAAAGATCACTCACAGTGATATTGTCTGAAATTTCTATATCAAAGCTTTAATAAATAAAATAATAAATATTGCAACGAATATACAAAAGCCATAACGGTTTCCAAGCACGATGAAGACCTTTTAGAGAGCTGATGTTTTGTTTTAAGAGAAAAAGCCTGTCTTGTCTGTCTGAGCATGTCAAATTTCGAACACGCTTGCCAACATTTTTAATGCTTCGAAATCTTCAGATGTTTCCTGTAACCCAAAAAAAAAGGAAACGGTTTATATTTTCGTTATTTGACTATGACTTTGACTTTTGTTCCTATATTCTGTGGAAATCTTAGGATCTTTAGGGTTAATGTATATTTCATAGGAACAAGTTGCTTTGTTGTAGTGTAACTTGTGACGGTTATATCCCGCTTTGCAAAGTTTTTGAGACAAATTCGGGTTATGGAAGAAGTTACAAGTCTGAGTAAGGGTCAAACTTTAACAAGTACAATATTTCCATACAAAAGCAATTTTAAACAAGAAATAAATCCTTCTGTATGTAACAATTATAATGAATCTATTTTACGAAACACTTTCTGATTTACTTGATATAAACGGGACATTTTTTTTTATGAAATAGGGGGCAGACGAGCAGACGGATCACCTGATGGTAAGTGATTACCGCCGCCCATGGACACCCGCAACACCAGAAGAGTCGCAAATACGCTGCCGACCTTTTAAGAAGGAATACGCTCGCTAAATGCGAGGATACTTAAATTTAGTTAGTGCTATAATGTTCTTATTTTTAAATATCCTCGCGTTTAGTCCCGTTCATATCCTGTTCGTATATATAAGTATATGTATAATGCAACGCGAAAGTTTAAAAACATAAAGGTACTATTTAATTTTTAAAAGTCTGGAGATTATGCAAAATCTCTTCGCACCTCTAGCGACGATTTAGCCCCGCGACCTTCTATATGAAAAGCGCGTTTTATCTATTGAGCTACCCGCTCGCTCAAATTTTAAAAATAATATTATCTACAAAAAAAAATCACTCGAACATTTTTTTTGGCATTTCAGCTACTTTCATTTTAATTGGAAATTGGTTTCAGTTAAAAATACAAATTCTAGAGCAGATCAAAGCAAAAGCAAAAAGACAAAGTTTCGAATTCTAAGCGAATATTATGGGAAAATCAACAAGCCAATGGCAGAACAAAAAGACTCGTTCCACACGCCCTAGCGATTCCATTCCAGCCGATTCACCGAAACAGAAATTGTTTTTGAAACACGATTACTAAAAGTGCCGTGCTAGATATCGATACTTTTGTTTATTAACTGCCGCTTGCTTGTAAGTAATTCATATTTTTATTAAAATCAGTACTTTTAATGGCGTCGGTCTCGGTGTGCAGGCGCACCGATTGTACCTAAACACATTTTTTTATCTACTGAAAAGGTTAAAAAAACGAAAGGGTAAAACACTTGTAGGTAATATGGACATAATATACAAACGATGTTGAGCAATTTGTCGACAAAATGAATCAATGTTTAGACCGTATTATTACCAAGGCATAAATGGAGACCTCCCACCAGGTGGACCGACGATCTGGTAAAGGTCGCGGGAGTCCATTGGATGCGGGTGGCATAGGACGGATCTGTGTGGAGAACTTTGGGGGAGGCCTATGTCCAGCAGTGGACGTCTATTGGCTGAAATGATGATATATGGAGATGGTTGAACGTTTTATTTTGCACAAGCTTTTGCCCGCAACTTCGTTCGCGTGGATTTCAGGTTCGTAGAAACCTCAAAAATTTTAGCCTACTAATGTGTTATTCAGATGTATAAGCTATATTGTAGTAAAGTCGTACGTACCGCAGTCCCATTTGGGAGGAAAGTGGGTTCAAGGTTGTCAGCGCTCTTGTGACTACGACTGGTGTTGCAAGTATCTAGTGGCAGCAATCGCTTACTACCAGGTAGGTGATCCATCTGCTCGTCTGCCACCTGTCATATAAAAAATAGTACGCGTCAAACATAGGAGCTATCGCCAGTGGAATATCTGAACTGATGCGATACAGAAAAGATTGGAAGAAAGAAAGAAAATCCATTTATTAATTTGGACACCACAACACATATTACATGCTACAGACAATTAACAACACACAAGAAAATAAAAAAACACTAGCAAAAAGTAAATTGAACCAAAAAACACATAACACACAAAGAATAAACTGTCCCTCCCAATTGTCCAGCAGTACCGTGTATTTATATTATGCTGTGTTGTGTTGAGGCATCCAGCATAAATGGCCCTCACTCAGCTTATGTTACGACCATTTTCATCTTTTCATCTTAGCGATTGCATTTTCATCTTAGCGTTCCAAGTTGCGATCGTGGTATCACTCCGGTCAAGCCGGCCCATTCATGCCGAATAGTTACTCTCTTACAATTAAAGATATCTATTTTGAACTTATTGATAAAACACATCACTGTTCAAGTCAGGGTCCGTAACAAGCGTTTATATTCGAACATTTCTGGATCATATTTTTTGTTTTAATTCAGGCAGGTGAATATTTTATTTGTCGCGAAAGCGTCATTGCTTGACTGGTTCCCACTAACGCATTATTAATGAGAAAACTCCGTAACACCTTTTGGAAGACGGTTTTAGATATAAAGTTATTTTTGTATAAATAACTTTTGAGCCACAATGAATCAAACAAAAGCCTGTGCTCGTCTTTTGCTTAGTAAAACCTAACCGATTTTTCTATGTGCGTATGCTATTAGTGAGTGAAACATCGCTGCACGTTTCAGATAATTTCCGAAATGTTAAACTGACTGATTCTGATAGTCTGATTCCCCTGTAAAGTGTTGCAAAGGTCAGACGGCAGTCTTATCCAAATCCTTAATCCTGTATCATGGCACAAGAGAAACCTGAGCTCCTAAGCGACAGCTTTGGCAAAACGGGAAAAAACACGCTTTGATGAGAGAGAGAGAAAGGTTGAAAGCACACAGGTGATCCTTCTGCTCATTTGCCACCAAAATTACAAAAAAAAAATTGCTAAAGAATAATCGCGACTCCAAATTTTTAAGCACAGCGGAACAACCCCATAAATTCGTCAACCTACCCTAATACTACGAATTAATTATAGTTTAATTATAAATCATTGTAGAGAGCCTGTTGTACTTTTCTAATTAAACTTTTAATAAAATACTTTAAAATTCTAGTCACAAACCCGAAACAAGTCTCATGAAAAAATCTCAATTTTATTAACTTTTTGTAGCTGACTGTTTTGACGTGACATGCATTAGTAATGAATTCGTATTAATATCTAAAGAACCCACTGCTTAATTTTGCAGGTATGTGTTTCTTTGATGAATTAATCTGAAATTAATATTGAGGAGGTATTTCATGAATTAGTTATAACTAGCCTATAGGTTGTCTTAAAAAAATTAACGCAAGACCTGTAGTTATTTTTTGAATATTTCATTTGGTTAGGGTATATTGCATAATGTTTATTTACATAAATATGATACTATTAAGAATGATACAAAGAATAGAAAAAATAATGGTTGCTTACAAAGCTCGGGTTAATTGACTAATTCTATTAAAGTCCGCTACTTTTACTTTAATAGATAGTTAACAAGCTGACCTATCTACTTGTCTACTCGTATGCCAGTATCTCGGCTTACCTATCTACACAATACATAGCATTGCCTCTTGTAAATTAAGGTAGTGGGTTAAAATCCCACGGGGATTCATTCAACCACTTTGTGTATTAACAGGTCCCAGTTTATCTTGCACATTGCACCCTTAAATCAGATTGTCTGAAAGAAAGATGATTCCATGCTTCAGAGGGTTTCGGAGGTGCGAAGGTTAGACGGCAGTCTCTTCATTGCAATTGCCAGACCTGTTAAATCATGTCTAATTATACCCTGAGCACCACAACTTTGGAAGCAACAGTGGATAAGATGCTTAAATGAAATGGGTTATTCTAAAATGAATTATACTAACACAAAAAAAAACACTACAAATATAAAAAAATAGTAACACATTAATAGAAAAGAAAAAAAATACACAAACATTGTGCCAAAAAGGCGCCCGCTCGAAGTCTCGCCGTGTAATTGCTGACACGTTACGACCCTGGTATTCTTTAAGATTTTTTACATAGTAGCCCATCCAATATTCCTCCGAAATTTACATTAGAATCCTAAAACATGCCAATCGTATGAAAGTTTTTATATAAATAATAATTATAATTTTTACGATATATTTTAAAATTTTGTTGACAATGTACAGGAATAGAATACGAGTACGCTATATTTTCCCACTACCCAAAAGTTATCTGGAAGAAAGCGATAGGATTTAATCATTGTACTATCTTATTTTTGTTGTAAAACACATGTATTATCTTCTGAACTATCTATCTATGGAACTTTTTTCATAGAATACGTCATCTACGATTTCTCATTTTTAAATACTAAACAGTCATGCTAGCGGCGTAAAAGTAGACAAACATAGTATTTGTCTACTGGCTGGGCAGTTGCTCACATTGTATAAATCATCCATATATTATGCCATGTCCAAAGATTTTCCTATCTTACTTCTTCGACGATCCCTCAGGTAAAGGTTGCCAATCACCCCGGAGATTTTAAACTTGTGCCGATATTTCACTTTGGCCTTTGAAGTGCTAATAATTCAGGGCACTTGACGCGTTCTTTGTTCTAAAACAAATCAAACTTATTCCGAGGGAGAATGTTTCGATCCATTGTTTGTGAGGTAAATTGTTTTGTTAACGCCTTTTATTGTTGGGGCTCGCAACTTAAGGAGTTGTCTAAGGTTCTTGTTTGTTTTGGTTAATTTTATCCTCCGTTTATTGTGATGAAAAGTTGACGGTTAAGTTATTTATTTGAATTTCAAAACACATTTTGTCATTTAAATGTTACAACCTGGGTGAAGCTTACTACATATATATCACGTAGTATAAATCATTTTCAATCATAGCAAAATAGTTTCATTGAAACCCGTTCAGGAGTTTCCAAAATCACCACAAACAAATAAAGGAGTGAAATTTGAATGAATACCTTTCAGGGCTTCTGAAAGTATTCAGGACCGTAGGTATTGAAGTGTCCAACAAGGTTCAATTCCGGCGTCTTTTGGAGGACAAAGCGAAACTCGCTCGCTAGCAATAGGGCAGGTGTCCTGTATAGAGCATGGCGATTCTTCACGCCTAGACAACAAATTGTACTATGTAAAAGTACGACCTCACGAGAAGAACTGCTCCTATTTCTGGGCAGGTGCTTCTAGATAATCTGTATGCGTATTCGCGTTTATGTGTGTAGGAGTGTGTGTGTCTGTATGCACGTGCGTGCGTGCATACAGACATGCGTTTGGGAAAATAAAAGTATGAATAAATTACTCTATATACCTAATTAGGTAAAGTTCGATAAATCAATTTCAAAATTTTTCGATTCAAGTAACTACCTACTCACTTTGGACATAACCGGAAACACCCGCTGCAATGATAATGACAGAAGCATAATTATTTCGAGTAATCCCATTATTTCGGACAATATTTCGATTTTCCATTCTAATAGTGTGTTTATTTCTACGAACAAATTTAATGGCTCTTGTAAATAGAATAGGTTTCCAGTGTTCTCGGAATCAGTGACATTTGTTAGACACTATCAGCGTTTCGGTATAAGCATGACAATTTGCAGCACTCTGTGTTTAGAAATTACGGTAAAATTTACCGTAATTATTCCTATTGGATATTATGATGAAGAGCGTGCAAAACATCGTTTCTGAATAGGTATTATGACCGTTCATGCGTGCATAATTAGTGGAATTGTTAAGTAAATACATTATAGTTTTAGGATATAGCTTATGTATGTAGTACCTATTTAAATTAGATTAATAAAAACTTTAGAGGAAAAAATCGCATTGTTTTTATGTCATCGATGGGTGTAGAATTCAGACGAGTAGACTGACCGATTACCTGATGATAAGTTCACTCACTCAGTGGAATACAGCGTAAGCACTGTTTCCCGCCGGTTTCCTCTTAAGTGTTTGGTATCACTCCAGTCGAGTCAGCCCATCTATGTCGATGCGTTTTTTCCTCGGTTCAACAATAGGTAGGTATATAAAATACTAGCTGTTACGTGCGACTTCCTCCGGGTGGAATAGTATCTTTGGGTAATATTTTAATTATTTAATATTTTTCACCCCCCTCCCCCTCATTAACCTCTTACAACCCCCTTTCCGCAATAAAAAGTAGACCATCTGTATACCAAATTTTATTCAAATCCGTTCAGTAGTTTTGGCGTGAAAGAGTAACAGACAGACAGACAGAGTTACTTTCGCATTTATAAGATTAGTTAGGATTTTCGTTTTTTGACTAAAAAGTCAGAGGCTGGACTAAGCACTAACTTATTTATATTTTTTTTAGTTAACTTTTGTTCATGCTATTCGTAAACAACACAATAACCTCTAGACTAGACTAGTTCCCATCAAAACGCATGCAAACAAAACCATTGTTTTACAGCAACTCGGTCCTGAACTTCCAGAAATAGATAACGTTCAGCAGTTTTGTTTACAGGCAACAACAGGTGCACTGCGCAAGTTTCTTTCCAAACAAAACAATAGGATATTTGTTTGTTTCCAATACGCCTCGAATGAGACGAAACATTTCAAAATCAATGTTGAAAATTCTCTTTGAAAACTTATTGCATTCAAATTTAAAGGTCAATGTACGGGGGAAACTATCAGAGCAAAGCAATATTAGTTCCCTGTATAAGTAAGAGTAGATGCTGGACGCCCAATTGGGGAGAAGGGGGTAAAAAAATAGCAGCGCACTTGTGATTCTACTGGTACTGCAGTCTATCTAAGGGTGGCGGAAATAATGTTTACCATCAACTGATCCGTCTACTCGGCTGCCACCTGTCACATAAAAAAACCTACTGCAGATTTATCACTACCCTTAAATTTTTCAAAAATATGAGCATATTTCAACCACAAGCTTGATGGTGACATTAAAGTTAGGAAACCTTCATACCTATTTCCAATACTGCACTCTATTTATACTATTTTATTTTTTTGTTTTTCATTACCTATACAAATAACGATGCCGTGCGCCTCCAGTCCAATAGTGACCACGGCCGTTGTAAACGTCAAGCAGTAAATATTACAAGGTACTTGTTAGATTTCGTTAAGTTTAGACCCAATTGTACAAATTACTTTCTCTTACTTCATAATGTCCCTAATTAATGAGAGAACTGTGTCCTTTGTTTAAGAATCAAGGTTAGACGACAGTATTGTGAATATAATCAATAGACAATAGTCTCACATAAAACCTACATTTATAAATTCCTGCCTTATTTTAAAAGAAATCTAGTTCAGTGAAGCTCATTCACCAGGTACGTAACTGGTTTTTGAAGATCTCGAACGAATAATTTAGAATCTCGATTTAGAAAAATATGATCCACAAGCTTAAAAACCGTTAGCTATCCCATTAGTAGGGTTGAAATCTCAGCTCGGCAAGTGCGGTAGCAAAACTGAACAATATTTTAACTCTCACTCACACAGACGTCTGCTTAAATCGACCTCAAGATGACTCGTAAAGTTACAATTTTAGGGTCTGGATTTCTTTGTTTGCCTTAATGCCTGGAGAGGCGCGGCCTACTTCCACTTGGGCTTTGTTTTAAAATTCCTCGGCTGCCAAATGTGGCGCATCGAGGTCGCGGCTGTTAAGTTTTTTCCGGCTGTTCTGTATGGTTTCCTTTGCCACTACATTTCGTGAGAGGGTGAACTGGGGCGGATTTTTCTCAGTTGCTGAAGGGGAATTTACCGCTATTAAAGTCGAGAATCATACATTACACACGAGGTGGAACTAGTGTCGCAAAACTATCGATAGTTTTCATTTGGATACGAAAATCTTATAACTGGAATAGATAACGCAAAACTATCCATGATTTTATTGGTATCGATGGTACAAGCTATCGTCAGTATCGATAGGTTGCTCGTATCTTTAATTAGGTACTACTGATACGTCAATTTTGACTTTAGTTTACCTTCGTATTTTATTATACATTCGTGTGTTGAACATTAATAATAATAAATAAGTAAATTGAGACATTATCCTGGTCCCAAACTAAGGTTTTCCTTGTGCTATGGAAACCAGAAACAACGAAGGAACCACAAACACCCACTACAAATATCTGTTTCATCAACAACATTTTGTGTTAGTGCGGAATCGACCCGCGACCCTGTACGTCTCAAAACCGGCGCTCAAACCATTGCGCTAAACGGGTCGTCAAACATTTGTGTTTGTTTATGTATTTAAGTATTCATTTTGTGTTTCCTCTGTTGACTGATATCTGTAACACAAGTGCTTAAGCTATTTAGTACGTAGTCAGGTCAAGAAAAATTATTTGAATTAATTATTTGTTATTCACAATACAATTTAAAATGTTTTTTTTTTGGAACACTATCAAATTATATATAAAACTTTTATCAAGAGTTTCTATCGTATATTTAGTTTCATCAATAATACTATCAATACTATTGATTCAAGTTTCGTCACCATCGATGGACTATGCGATCGATAGTCGACTGTCGATCGGCTGCACTAGTTAAAGCTCGGTTGCTGGAACTTTATCTTTGACGTGTATAGAATGTTGCAGCTTACAGTTTTTAAACTACTGAAGCGATGGCTTACATCGTGAATATTGCCACCTTTGAGGCTGGCATGTAGCCCTAGTAAATAAATTAGTGTGTGTACGAGTATGTTAGTTTAGTTTCGATTACCTTAATACAATGTATAAAACTTCGTCCGTCAACTAAGGCCCGATTCAAAGGGTGTAATGAATTTAGATAACCAGATCATAGCCAATATTGGAAATTGCTTTTTTAGCTGAACATTTCGTCTGGAATTGGTACACATGTCATAATATTTCTGACGATAAAAAGCACCTTTTTTATGTAATTGGTCGCAGACGAATAGGGACTGTAGTCTGCATGCCAAAGATTCAGTCTCTAGAGTTGTCTCTAGGGACTTATCTGCAATATTGGTTTTTAATCGTAAAAGTCTACAATAAGTTTGGACATCGGGCAAACAAAATCTGATTGTTTGTAAGCCACAAACTTAGATTATATTATCATCATCTTCTTGGCCCTATTTCCAGGTTATCTGGGGTCGGCGCAGTGTGTTTTCTTCTTCCATTCGTCCTGTCATTCGTCATTGCATTCATCCACCCCTTTTCAGTGATGTCATTCTTCACCAATCCATTCATCTCTTTTTCGGCTGTCTCTGCTCTTTGACCCATTTACATTCATACCCATCACGTCTTTTGGTTACATGTTTCTCCTCGTACTAACATCGATTATATTGAAGCCTTAGTAATATCAGGAAATATTCCATCTCGCCTGTTTGACGGCTGCATATTTAATGACTTTGTTTTTGGGCCGGTCCAGTGGTTTATTGCGGTATTATGTCTACAGGAAATAGGGTCAAGCTGTGAACAGTTTGTATTTTAATGCTTGACGTTTTGGCAACGGGTCATTTACCTTCAGAAGCTGTACCATATAGGCTTTTCCATTTATTTGAGCCAATTGGTCCGCCCCTGACTTGTTACGGTATTTAATTTTGCTACTTCCAAATTTAAATCTATTATATCTGTAAAACTTACATCACAATAATTAAAAAATATGGTTAAATGTCTGGCAAGAACTGGATGCGAGTAACGAAAAGTTGATCGGAGTGGCAAACTTTAGGAGAGACCTATGCCTAACAGTGAACTGCAACAGACTGATGATGAAGATAAGTAATATAAAATTACCACTTCACTTCCACTTGGAGCCATTCTGCCAAAATTATCCTCTCTTTGTTCATTCATAATGCCTTTATGCAGTATTCTATGATGCTACAGGAGCATTTTTAAAGCCCGTGCCTGCATTCGCCTCGAGATGGCGCGTTGAGGACGTGTTCAGGCCAGCGACGATAAAGCAGATGAATCTACTTTTAAACGGTTTTATTTAGCTCACCCCGTTTGTTTTATTATTTATTATTTATTCTTGGGTCAAATCTGGTAAAACTAATACTGATTGATCAAGTGTTCGTCACCATCGATGGACTATGCGATCGATAGTCGACTGTCGATCGGCTGCACTAGTTAAAGCTCGGTTGCTGTAACTTTATCTTTGACATGTATAGAATGTTGCAGCTTACAGTTTTTAAACTACTGAAGCGATGGCTTACATCGTGATATTGCCACCTTTGAGGCTGGCATGTAGCCCTAGTAAATAAATTAGTGTGTGTACGAGTATGTTAGTTAGTTTCGATTACCTTAATACGAATGTATAAAACTTCGTCCGTCAACTAAGCCCGATTCAAAGGTGTAATGAATTTAGATAACCCAGATCATAGCCAATATTGGAAATTGCTTTTTAGCTGAACATTTCGTCTGGAATTGGTACACATGTCATAATATTTCTGACGATAAAAAGCACCTTTTTTATGTAATTGGTCGCAGACGAATAGGTACTGTAGTCTGCATGCCAAAAGATCAGTCTCTAGAGTTGTCTCTAGGGACTTATCTGCAATATTGGTTTTTAATCGTACAAGTCTCAAATAAGTTTGGACATCGGCAAACAAATCTCATTGTTTGTAAGCCACAAACTTAGATTATATTCATCATCATCTTCTTGCCCTATTTCCAGGTTATCTGGGGTCGGCGCAGTGTGTTTCTTCTTCCATTCGTCCCTGTCATTCGTCATTGCATCATCCACCCCCTTTTCAGTGATGTCATTCTTCACACAATCCATTCATCTCTTTTTCGGCTGTCCTCTGCTCTTTGACCCATTTACATTCATACCCATCACTCTTTTGGTTACATGTTTCTCCTCGTACTAACATCGATTATATTGGAAGCCTGTAATATCAGGAAATATTCCATCTCGCCTGTTTGACGGCTGCATATTTAATGACTTTGTTTTGGGCCGGTCCAGTGGTTTTATTGCGGTATTATGTCTACAGGAAATAGGTCAAGCGTGAATAGTTGTATTTAATGCATTGACGTTTTGGCAACGGGTCACTTTACCTTCAGAAGCTGTACCATATAGGCTTTTCCATTTATTCGAGCCAATTGGTCCGCCCCTGACTTGTTACGGTATTTAATTTTGCTATTTCCAAATTTAAATCTATTATATCCGTAAAACTTACATCACAATAATTAAAAAATATGGTAAAATGTCTGGCAAGAACTGGATGCGAGTAACGAAAAGTTGATCGGAGTGGCAAACTTTAGGAGAGACCTATGCCTAACAGTCAACTGCAACAGACTGATGATGTAGATAAGTAATATAAAATTACCACTTCACTTCCACTTGGAGCCATTCTGCCAAAATTATCCTCTCTTCGTTCATTCATAATGCCTTTATGCAGTATTCTATGACGCTACAGGAGCATTTTTAAAGCCCGTGCCTGCATCCGCCTCGAGATGGCGCGTTGAGGACGTGTTCAGGCCAGCGACGATAAAGCAGATGAATCTACTTTTTTAAACGGTTTTATTTAGCTCACCCCGTTTGTTTTATTATTTATTATTTATTCTTGGGTCAAATCTGGTAATTCAAATTTCACCCTCTTCCTGTCAACCGATTAATCTGAAATTTTGTATACACTTTGGATTTTGGTGACAATACAATTATGTTTATTCATTATCATTATAAATCCAAGATGGCGGCCGCTACAAAATGGCGGATAACGTAGGTTTTATCAATCCCATCAATATGGGTATCAAATGAAAGTGCTCAACCAGTAGAATACAATGTACTATATAAAATTAAAATCCAAGATGGCGGCCTCTACAAAATGGCAGATAACTTAGGTTTTATCAATCCCATCAACATGGGTATCAAATGAAAGGTCTCAACAAGTAGAATACAATTTATTATGCAAAATTGAAATCTAAGATTGCCGCCGCTACCAAATGGCTGATAACATTTTTTTTATAAATCCCACCAATATGGGTATCAAATAAAAGGGCTTGACAAGAAGACCAAATGCTGCCCAGACTAGCTGAATTCTTCTATTGGATTCTCTCTCGAAGTTGTTTCTGCCTAATTGGAGCGTTTGTCCTAGATAGACATATTCCTGGATAACTTCGAGAGGTACTCCATTAACAGTGACCGGTCCCGGATCAACGAGCTCGTTGAACATGACCTTGGTTTTATCCAAATTCATCCGAAGACCGACGTGTTTGGAAGATTCAGCCAGGCTGCTCACCATCTCCTGTACGACATTTAAGGTTTCCGCCAAGATGACGATGTCGTCTGCGAATCGTAGGTGCGACATGTACTCGCCATTAATATTGATTCCGCGCTCTTTCCAGTTTAGCGTTTTGATCATGTCCTGCAGCGCAGCGGAGAAGAGTTTCGGAGATATAATATCTCCTTGTCTCACATCACGTCGCAGCAGGACAGGCTCAGTTTGGCCAGTTTGGATTACTACGGACATATTAGCGGCGTTATACAGACTCCTCAGCACCTCGATATAAATAGCCAATCGACTTGGCACCTCTGCAAAGCCTCGAGAACAGACCTCGACGGAGTCAAAAGCTTATTCATAGTCTACAAACGCCATGCACAGGGGCTGGTTATATTCTTTGGTCTTCTGTATAACCTGTCTCACTGTGTGAATATGGTCTATGGTGCTGTAACTCTGTCGGCACCCCACTCTGTCTTCGTGTAAGGTGATTCGAAATGACTCTTGAGAACAACTAATAGACGTGACTTAAGAGTGAAATAGGTCAATAGTTCTTCAGTAAGGTTTTGTCGCCTTTTTTGAAGAACTATACGACCAAGCTCCGCTGCCACGCCCTAGGAGTTCTCCCGGAGAAAAGAATCGAGTTAAATATACGCCGAAGTTCCTTCAGCACCGGCTTGCCGGCAGCTTTAAAAAGCTCGGTTGTGACTCCGTCTTCTCCCGGACAAAAGGATTAGTAAATGGTGCTATAGGCCACATTACAGAAATTATTCACCCGGAAGTCATAAAATTTTCAGCAAAATTCAATTATGGTACGGCTGAATAAGGATGTTACCCTTAATTTTGTCATGGGCAGCACAGTCAACCATGCAGTAGTGTATTTGGGCTCAAAATTGTTTGAGGAAGGGCAAGCATACGTGGCTCTAAGTCGAGTCAAGTCTCTGGAAGGGCTATGTATTGAGGAATTAGATAGTAATAAATTATCAGGTAAAAAACCACGTTACAATGATGTACTAAATGAATTAAATAGAATGAGGAATATTCGGTAGGCATTTTCGTGAAATACTAAAAACTAGAAAATAAAAAATCGGTAAAAAAATCTTTTAAGTTAAACGGTTTTATCTTATGTGCACTGAAAACTAGAAAATAATAATAACAATTAGGTATTCTGAACTTCTAGTACAGAAATATTTTAGTACTAGGCAGCTTTTAGGCATATTAGACTAAAATAAAAACGTGGGGCCCCTCTGAAATCCTACCTATGGCAAAGCATATCTTTATACTTTGGTAGATCATGAGCTCGGCTGGTTATTGATTGTCAAAATCTCCAGTTACGATTATAGTAAATCGATGCATTCCATACTTAGTATAGAAGAAAGTATTACAGCAATAGTTAATGGGCCCCACGTTTTTATTTTAGTCTAATATGCCTAAAAGCTGCCTAGTACTAAAATATTTCTGTACTAGAAGTTCAGAATACCTAATTGTTATTATTATTTTCTAGTTTTCAGTGCACATAAGATAAAACCGTTTAACTTAAAAGATTTTTTTACCGATTTTTTATTATCCTCCAACGCAGAAACGACGGTGTGTTATAATAAATTTGTCTGTCTGTGGACAGTGTACGGTTGAATCTTAAACAGATGAAATGATTTTGCTTATTTTGTTTGAAAGTCGAAGTGTTTTTCTAAGTCTACGTTATATGGCCACCGGTTCAAGATATTCGCCGTCACAAAAGGACAGATTACAGAGTTTGATTTGACTCCCTCAATTTAGGTATCACGTACGAGGGTTGGACTAGTGTATGTATTTTACATATAATATAACAAACTAGTTTTTGCCCGCAGCTTTGCTCGCGCTCGACACTTTCCTTAAATGGGGGGTTAAAAAGGGGCAAGTGTTTAGAGTTTAGAGAGGGCAGGAGTTTAGTGCGGCTGTAAAGCCGCATTCTAAACTCTATTACTAGAAATCTACGGTGACAACAATTAATACAACAGACAACAGGATTTCCTACTATACATTATTGGCAGAGTATGAGTGTTAGCCGCCGACCATAGGTGACTTTCATAGACAAGTCACCAAATCACCATAAGTCAGCGACGTCGTGCAATCGATGCCATATACCCCGTTTGGGAGTGAAGGCAACTGTCAGCGGATGTGAGCAACTGTCGGTGACCCTGAGCGACTGTCAACGATTGTAGCCATCAATTGCCGAGCCCATCCAATGCCAATACGCGGGAGTCCAATCACGGCCGCTGTCTATTGCGAGTTGAGAACTGTCGGCTCCTGTCGTGGCAGGTGGTAGGTCGCACACTGTCGCTCGTCTGTGAGCTCTCTAAGTGCCTAATGACGTCATCGGCCTCCACCTGCCTCGCTCAAAACTGTTCGCTGTCTCGCCGATAAATGTTTCTATTTTAAAATGCTAATGTGAGACGAACGTACCTGCATTTATACGAGCATTATAGAATAGGGGTTCAGTGAAATCAAAGTCTAATGGAAACTTTTTCTCACACTACCTTGCAGTGGCAGGATAAAACAAAAGAGTATAAAGATGTGCTAAATAAATTAAGCATGGACAGGTTTTCTTTTACTTAACTTATTTATACTAAGTCTCTTCTCTCTCCGTTTTAAGTAGCTTAAGCATATGTATTAGAAATGTGTTGTATTTTTAGGGCCAATGCCAAACAAACTAATGATAACCATGGCGTCTTGTTGTGTTATGTTAATGATCCAAAAAGTATGTACAGTCGAGTTCAAAAATATGTATACACTTTAGGACCTTGTCACAATACATATTTATAAGAAAGTGGAAGTCGTTTTCTTATACATATGTACTGTGACAAGGTCCTAAAGTGTATACATATTTTTGAACTTGACTGTACATTTCCCTAGAAAATAAATAACCATTGTGACGTACATTTGTACTACGCTAGCCAACGTATTATCGTAATCACGAACCCCCTACCCGGATGAAACGACAAAAAACTTACCGCCACAACTTTGCTCCACCCTCCGGCCCTCGAGGGACCGACCGATGGATTTTAATTAATATATAGTTGGTCTAGTTGCGAACTAGAGAGTAGCAGCGTAATTAGAATTAATGTTACAAGGCAGTGTTGCTAGCGAGGGGCATTTGACTTCCTCGTTTGCTAAGAAAATTGACGAGGCTAGGAGTGAGGCCTACTGAAACCAGAAAAGCGTATTTTTCTGCGCGTATACAAATAGTCGACGTAGCATAGCTTACACGCGCAAAACAAGGAACCAAACGCGCGTATTCGCGTATCTTTCTGTATGTACTGAAATTCACACGCGTTTCGAAAAACGAGCGTATAGTTTAACACGTGTAATGGTGTCGATCGACAAAAATCTCTAACTCGACTTTTTCGGAAAAATTACAAGTGCTTTTTGTATCAATTTTTCATCAAAATTACAATCGATAAACGAACAGATATCAATCAACCACAGGAGGTCAATTTTCGTGTACTCGAGATAGTTTAATTCTGAATTCAAAGTCATTTGTCCATATAAATCTCTAATTCGACTTCAATGTCGAGTGCAGGAGAATTGCCCCTTGAAGCCGCATTTAGTGCGTTGCGTCGTCGTAGCGAAGACTGTGTTTCGTTCTCCATACATATATTTACATGCAAAAGCGACTCAACGCAGCGAAACACATTAATGGAGCCTCACCGTAAGTGTGATGCCCCATTACTGCGTTTTTCATATACTTTGTTTATACGACAACGCGACACAACGCAGCGCAACGCACTAATGGGGCATCACTATTACATTAAAATGGTTTTATAGTATCACTAATGTATTGTCATAGCTTACCAGTAAGCAATAAGCAAAAAGGATAGCCAATATTACAATTGGAGCTGTCTTGTATGAAAAATCAGTAAGGTGCACTATTAGATTAAAAATGTTAGAATGACAATTTGACGAACGAAACAGTACCACAAAATAATTAGACACAGAAGTTGGACTCAGCCTGATTTTGAATTTAGAAGAGCTTGTTGACATGCTAGGGTTGTTGCCCGGCATGAGTACATAAACGCGCGGCCTCTACCATAGACCTCGACAGTTTGACAATCTTATGTCATAAGTGAGGATTAATGTGGTCGAAAAGGCGTTTTTGCCCGTTAGTGCGCATGCGTGAGTACATGACATATTTTAGCTCTTAGTGGGCAGTCAGCCTTCTGTGTCAATATGTATTTTGTGACAGTACGCTGTATTACGGGTTTTTTATTAACCAATCATAACTCAGTCTGTAAGTACGCAACCTAACGGATTAATTACGCGATAGTTTCCATTACAATGGGCGTTATTGAATGGTATGCTGTCCTTTGGCTCTGCCATACTGGCCCGCGAGCTTTTTCACTTTTCCTTTGAAGGATTCCATATAGTAGTAGGTACGGAGGAAACATTTTGCGCGCAACGAATTCCACGTTTTCATGATAGCGAGAATATAAGTGTAATTTTTTTTTCTGCATGCTGTAATGCAAGTTTTTCGTGGTAAAATGTGTCTGCGTTGTCACTGGCACGTGAGATTCCTGTCGTAAAAGGGAATTTAAGATAATAACAGAAACCGCTCTTCAGAGCAGTGTAACTTCATTGTTCGCGGCAATTCCCATAATTAACATTATCCTGTGGCAGTCCACTGCTGGACTGGACTGGATATATGCCTTTCTGTTTGCCGCTTTGTATCAAATTACGCGCATAAGTTACGCGCGTATGCATATGCTCTTGCGCAGATTGTCACTCCATCTGGTGAGTACGTTCTACACTACGTTTCAACGAGACGCAGCCTCCACTTCAAAACGTTTACTCCGGCGGTTGTCATTTGTGCGGTTGATACGAGCAACCCACTGCCACTTCAGCTAGATAACCCTGTGAGCTAAGTGGATGACTTTGGCTCTCTAACGGATTGCCTCGTATCGGACAAACCCTTGGTTTCAATTTACAGATATAAGGATCCTGGTTCCTGGGTCGAGCAACAAGTACCTACATATGATTTGAAATTTTCCACCATTGCTCGGGTGTGTCATCATCACTATACGCTTAATGCGCAATCATGGTGATTAACCTAGCTAGTCCCATCTTGGCTTGATTTCTATGACGAAGGCTGCAGTGGGACAGGATATGGATGGGCTGATACTTTAGTAATTTTTAAAAAACGTCATAACTTCTTTTAAGACCACTATAACTTGGATATCTTTAAGGTAAGAGTGAACAGGCATCTTCTAGGCAAACGCGTGTCATCCTAGACATCATGGTCACTTTCCATCAGGTGCGATTGTGGTCAAGCGTTGGCCTATAGTCTAATAAAAAAAAGAAGAATATTAAACTGTCATTGTGCATATCCAGTCAGGAAAATGCAACTCTTAGCAAGTTGTTGAGCAATGAGAATACCCGAGCCATGAGTGCGATGGCGTCGCGGCGTCTACGCACGTTAATTTGGTCGTACCTATTATTTTCCGTAGAATATGGCAATGCTACATTGGCAACACTGCATTTTGCAGGTACCTTCAGGAGCAGAGCAAGCGCGGTCGACGCCTGCGTCGGATTTAATCGTGTTATAGATACTTTGAACGTGTTGGAAACGGGAATATTAACGCCAATCATGTTTTACTAATAATCTAAGGTTGATTTATGTGTTTCGGAAGCAGAAGTTTCTTGTAAACTTTGTTCATACGGTTTGATCTTGTGGTTGTTTTGATTGCCATCACCAGTGAAACTGAAGTCAACATCAAAGTTCAAATAAAGTAAAAGTGCTGCTATCTTTTTAAATTTTACAATAAACGTGACATTTTTTGCCATTAGTTGTTAAATTTAACTGGACCAATTTTAGGAATTTAAAAATTAAACTAAGGGACATTATAAAAGGGATAATTTACAAGAGAAAAGTATACAATCATACAACCATGTATTGTAGGTTTTAAGTCCATGTTTGACGATGTTACGTGCAAAATAACTAATAAATGGTCTATAGAATAATTTATGGACAACGCATTTTACTTTATCCAACACCCTCATTCTGTTAACTGGTTAAAAATATAATCGCTTCTTTAGCTGTATTTTACATAAAAACAAGCAGGACAGACATTTGTAATGGCGCATTGTGATATAATGTGTAGCGTGTTCATTTAAACCTCTTCTTAAATACAAAGCGTGCCAAAAATGCATACGTTACCCGAGACTCAGTGCAAGTGAGCAAGCGGAACGAAACGCGAAGTTAGAGATGTGACTAGTCGGTACTGACTCGAGTGTAAACTATGTTTAAGTGAAAAAATACCCATTATCGTGTATTCTTAGTGGCAGACAAGCAGACGGTTCATCTGATGGCAAACGATTGCCGCTGTCCATTGACACCCACAACACCAGTGGAGTCACAAATGCGCTGTGGACCCTAGCCTAAGAGGAAAGGCCCCCCGATTGGGTGTCTCCGGTGCGGTGAGACAGGGTGTTCGCTTGACGAAACACAGCGCAGGTATTGAGTGCTCAAGCAAACACACCGCTGGGGGGAGGGGGGGGCAGACGGGTTATTAAGGGCCTTCTGAGGCCATGGCCTGGGAATACCAACTAAGGCAAGGCAGCAGCCATGGGAACCGACAGAACCACATCACTTGGCTAAGCGTAAACAACACGGCTGCATCCAACTTTGTGTTTATCCTGTTGTTCTGAGCTGCGATGTGTGAAGATGCAAATTTTTGTTTCCCGAGCGTAAGATAAAATAACCGTCGTCTGATCCCTTGTTTGTTCGGGAAAAGTAAAATAACATGTTTTGTAATGGATACTGTACACAGGTTCGTGAACGGTAAAAGTTTTAGACGCAGTGAGTTTGCTTTTGTTAATTGTTTGATCGTGGAAGTATGCCACAGCGCCTAGCTAAGTAGGATACTTGGATGCGAAGGCAGGTGGAGTAAAAGTTGTGTCCGAGTGGTGTCCTAGAACCAGCAGATGAAATGCAGCTCGTTGAATGTCACGATAGTCCACGATACCTACCACTAAAATCTGGGGTCTCCATGGATACAACCAGCTCAAGATTGGTCCATTGAATTAATAGGAAGGGAGGCTTTTAATCAGCAGTAGGTACTAGTAGGCTGATGATGAAATAAAAGTATTAAGTACCTATGTAATATACGACTTAGGGCCCAGCAAAAGAATAGCGTGCTCCTTTCTAAACGGACGGCAATGCATCAGCCACATCTCTTATCACAGATGTTCATGAGCGACGGTGATTACTTACCATCCGATGATCAACTTGCTTGTTTCACCTCTAGCGTAAAAAAAACTATGCAAAAGCTTTTCATTCATCAATTCAAAGGATATTTTCTCAACAAAAATATTCGATTGTGTATAAATTTGCAATTCTCCGCGTACATTAAGAGTAATCATGAAATGTTTTGATACAGCGGGGCGGGATGGAAAGGCGCCCGCCATAATGCCTTCCTTTGAAAACGTCTAAACCGTTAGCAAATGGATTGAGTTCCGTGAAAGCCTTGAAATGGGTAAAATGGAGAGACCTAACTGAGAAGTAACGGGTGGGACGCCACACGGTGGCGATTGTGCTGCGACTCAAATCAAAAGTGGAGATGGATTATGTGTACGCAGATAGGGTGAGAAAAAACATTAGGCCCTGGAGTAAACTTACCTTAGCCCCGTATGCATGTAACTCTAGCGGTCAGTGTAACTAGTGATGATGCCTATTTACGACATACACACTTGTAAAATAGCTCATCATCAGATATTAAAATTTCTGTGCACTAAAGGTTTACAAAAATGATGTAGTATTTTAATGATGCAATATTTTTTGTAATTAATTCAGCTATTAAGTATTTGATATAATTTTAACACACATAGTTATTGGAAAAATGTAAAAAGGTAGTACGTGATCAAAATTATATTAATAATGATAAAAAGTATACGCATCGAGTTGTCGTTTTTTCAGTTACAACGCTTAAAAAATTAAAAAACGAATCCAGTCGAAACTCTATGGCACGTGGGGTTGTTGCAAGATCGCAACTGCAATTTCCCAGCGCAACAACGTTTACGCTGGCGTGTCGCGTAAGTAGTAACTGTTGCAATGGCCGACACTAATAGTTTACTTAATACAAATCTTCTATTCTTTAAAAGAATCGCGAAGCATCAATTCTATAGAATATATACTCACAAAAACGAAGAACGGAAAGTACAGTATTCATTCATCATGAATAGTGGCCTATTTTTATTCATAAAATAATAATTTCAACGATTTAAAAACTATCAAAAACGTGCAGGTTTCTTCACTATTTTTTCCCTCACGTTCAAGCGGATACGGACAAAGGGACGGGCAAATATGACGAATCTATAAGGGTTTAATTTTTTGCCATTTGGCTACGGAACCTAAAGGTCAAGCGTTAATTGCTTCAATGTAATCACCGGATTGAACACATTCAGGGTCAGCGTGTAAAAAGCAGGGTTAAGCCAGCTAAGCGCTAGGCGGAACCCTACCAACATACAATGTTTTTCTTGCAAAGTGTGCGCTCATCCAAAAAACCGCTTAGATTCCACACAATGGAAAATGAGCGATTGTTTTCACCCATTATTCAGATAACCACATCTAAAAATAGCGGGGCAAATGAGAAAACGAACGGCTATGACATAAATAATGGCCAGGGGCGTTATGAAAGGACGATAAAACTCAGTGACCCTTGCTGCGTAGGACAAATTGGTGAACTAAATAGTGGCGGGGACACTTCGGGGAAGTTGAAGCGGCGAGGAATTTAGGCCCGCTCTCCCGCTCAGTAACAAGTAAATAACTGGTCGAGTATTTGAAAGGGTTTCTTTTGTTATTGAGGTACTTGTAATATGGACTTATTCGAACCGTTTATGAGAAAGTATTTTATCAGAATGTTGGAATATTGGTTTTTGTCGGTTGGTATGCCGGTTTCATAAGCGGGGCTATCCCGGTATAAAAATAAAGTTTTTCATTTTATGTGATTTTGGTATGAGACGAGCAGGCAGATGATATTGTGTATGAAATTTAAATTTGAATGGGCCGGCTCGACCGGAGTGATACCACTGCCTCACGGAAAACCGGCGTGAAGCAGCTCCTGTGTTGTGTTTCGCCGAGTGAGTGAGGTGACCGGAGGCTCATCGGGGGGGAAGGGGATAAAAGGTTAGCAGCGTACTTGTTGCATGCGTTTATGGGCGGCGGCAATTGCCTACCACCAAGTGATCCGCCTGCTCGTCTGCTACCTATCACATAAAAAAAACACGGTGATTGGTTATTTTTGATGTTGGAAATCACTAAATAACCAGTATTATTAAAGGTGGACCTCAGTCTAATATTACGCCATCTAGAGGATTTTTACACTCGATAGCCCTCATTACCGCTGCCCTACATCTACTTACATGGAGACCCACTAGTGGAGTCACAATGCGCTGCCAACTTTTAAACCCTTTCCCCTGGATAAAGATTCCGGTAATATCACTGACGCTGCATCTTGCCGGTTTGCTATGAACCCGTGGTATCAAGCCAGCCCATTCATAACAAAGCATGGCTTCCCCATGAAAAATGGCTACAGCCTTTGTCTATTTGTTATGTGCCATTGCCAAAGAACACAAACTTTACGGTTGTTACAAATTCAACTAAACCTTTATATGGCCTGAACTACGTAGTCAGTCCCCTGGCTCCTAAAACCCGGGCGATTGCCATCTATCATGTTCGGGCGAGTGGCGAGTAAAAACAAGCCGATTTACCCCACCTTCATCTGTTACGGCCCTTCATACATACGCGTTTGGGCAGGGCTGTCGTGTGACGGCGGTTCGTTGAGGTCACTTTCTAGCTTGATATTTGTGTAATTTTATAAACATTTGTTAGTTTAAAATGAGCGTAGACATAAACTGGTGGAAAGCAGTGTCTGCGCTGTGTTTTGCCAAATGAGTATGGATACCGACGGCCCGATTCAAGGGAGAGAAAAAAGTTAGCAGCGCTCTTTTGTGACTACATTGGCGTTGCGGGTGTCAAGGCGACGACTATCGCTTACTATCAGGTGATCTTACGAGTACCACCTATTATATTAAAAAAGCCTTCAGCGTTTGGGCGCGATAGCTTAGGGTGTTACCAGACCACCTTATTGTCCGTGGATTGCGCAAATTGGTCGACGTTGATTGAAATTGTGAGTCTGATCTGGTAGTTTTAACTGATACATGGACACTATTTAACTAATTAATTGATTGATTTCATCGCAGTTGATCGATAAATCTGGTAGATGACGACGGATTTCGTTCGTCTGATTGAATATAAAATAGATAAATGGCTAATCTAGAGAACGGCATATGATATCTCTAGATTTCAAGTCATTCTATCTACCATCAATCGTTGGGTCTAGTAACACCTCAGCCAGCACGCCCATCAAAATCGCCAAAGGTTTTTTTTATGTCCTAGGTAGCAGACGAGCAGACGGATCACCTGATGGTTAGCAATTGCCGCCGCCCATAGACACCTGCAACACTAGTGGAATTACAAGTGCGCTGCCAACCTTTTATCCCCTTCACCCCCCGGGTGGGCTTCCGGTACCCTCACTCACTCGGCGAAACGCAGCACAGGTATTGGTTATTAGAAACTTTTCTGTCTTTACTATTTTCCTCTGACCTCATCATCAGCATCAGCCCTAGCAGCTCACACCCTCGCCATAATGATTTGTTCTCGCACATTCCATTATGCAAACACTCGGCGCCGCGCGCGCACCGATATCTATTCAGGGCCTGCTACAGTAATGGGATTAAGGAACAGCCCGTTTGGAATGAGGTTTAAGGTGGCTTTTGTGTTCCTGTATGAATAGTTCACTTTAAAAAAGTCTTGTCACTCACTCTTTTTTGTTCCTAGCTCAAGTGTAATAGATAGTTAAGTGAATAAACGTATGTATACTTTTCTTTTATCCCACATTTTCAGGAATTATTATGTAGCGATAAGGATGTCTAAAGTGTACAACCATTTAACCATTACTAAAGTATTAATATAATTATGTAACTAAGCTCTTTTGAAATTAAGAGTAAGTGTTTATTTACTTATTTAAATTATTAAAATTAATTCAATAAAATGCTCGTTTTGCTGAAAAGTATAAATTTTGAAGAAAGACAAATTAAAATAGTCTGCCTAAAGTTTAAAACAGGCAGAAAGTTTAACCAGCATTTTTTTTTATTTACGTTATAGGTGGCAGACCTACAATAAACTTAATGTTTTTATATTATAAAATTTTCATAATCTTTTCTGAGACTTAATTTCTTTAAACCTTACCCAAATAAAGTCCTTTACCGACAGAAAGTTGCTCGCTTAAATACAACAGTTGACTCTCTGATGAACCTCTGAATTAGATGAACTACAGAACTAGATGAGCTTCTGAATTAAATGAGCTTCTGATCTAGATGAGCTACAGAACTAAATGAGCTTATGAACTAGATAAACTGTGTTCTTTTTTTAATATTATTTGCGTCACTCTTTTTAATTCAGTGAACTATTTCGCGCTAGTCTATTAAGTATGCTAGTGATTGGCAGCCGGTGTGGAGCAGTTCGCACCCTCGGCCATGACTGATGTGTACGTACATTCTATTATGCAAACTCGATCGGTGATGCCGCTCGCAAACGTTTGTTGATCTCAATTCGCAACCTGAGTACACGCGAGATAGTTCAAACCGTGAGAGGGCGCGCTCAAAAATTTTACGAGTAGGTACATGCACGTAGAGAAAAATGCTCACGTCTTTCAAATCACTTTTGATATTAATCTTTCTTTCTTTCACATAACACCTCATATATATATGAGGTGTTGTGTGGTGAGTGCTTGCTATTTAGCTTAACACTTGTCATATAGATATCAGAGAAAGAAAGGCCGGATGGCGCATTTGGTAGTGAACCTGCTTCATACGCCAAAGGTCGTGGGTTCGATCCCCACCCTAGACAAACATCTGTATGATAAAACTTGTGTTTGTTCAGTGACTGGGTGTTATATATGTAGTAGTATGTCTATTTAAGTATCATATTTGTGTTTTTTCTGTCTGATATCTGTAACCCAAGTGCTTAAGCTACTTAGTACGGAGTCAGGTCAAAGTACGAGAAAAATGTTTGTTGATGAAACAGATATTTGTTTTGGGTCTGGGTGTTTGTGGTTCCTTCGTTGTTTCTGGTTTCCATAGCAAAAGGGAAAACCTTAGTTTGGGACCAGGACAATGTATGTGATGCTCTCAATTTATTATTTAAATTTGAATTTCATTTTGAATTTATGTTGTTAACTTTTTTTCTTGACATCTTTACTTACATTACTTGTATGCTTCCATAGCAAGTTCTGATTCCTATCGTTTCCCTTTGATATTGCAATCACCGTTAACCAAACTACCCGCTCGAAGCCACTTGAGATGGGGCCCGCACACGCGAGCATAAATATGATAAGCCCGTGCGAGCTCAATTTCCAACGACGCGTTTTTCTACCGTCTAATGCATATTTGTGGTTTCGGTAACTAGCTTCTTCAGAATTGAGTTACAATATTGTATTTTTAAATTTGATTTATCTTAAGCTTTTGGCTGAGCTGGTTATAATTAAAAATAGTATTTTAGACGACAATGGGAAAGAATCGTAATCTCAAGAAACCATGGTTATAATAACCACTATGCCAAACGGGTCGTCAAAAAACAACTAAGTGACTGGCAAAATGACTTGCGAGTGGGTTTTTGATATTTATATTAAGGTATTATATTTTTTGATATTTTGAATTTTGAATTCGAATTTGTTGTAAAATCAATACTTCAGTCAAAATTACACTATCCCTCTACAAAGCAAAAGCTTTCATCATAGACGTCAAGTCATAATTACTGGGATCGGGCTCAATCCCGAATTACCAACCTGAGCTATGTTTGATAAAATTTTACACATACTTTTTGCTCGGCTTAAAAATCTAAACCAGGACCCCAAGATGACGTCTTCTATATCAACTGGGCGTGTTTTAATGACATTAGTTAAAATACTGGATAAACAAACACTAGTTTATAATAAATCCATGTTTTTTCTTTTCTTGTTTTCCATAATTATGCTAAGTTAAAAATAAACGCATGCATTGTTTCTTATGCATAATGCAGCCTATAAATTGTATGAGTGTATTGTCGTGGTATACTGCTGTAAATTATGCTGTCGAGCATTAGCGACTTACAGGGCTTTTGTTGCACCGTGATTTTATGTGGGCAAGTTAATTATGGGTGACTTATTACCTTAGTTACTTACGAGAATGTCGCATAATAAGAGTATTTAAGCCTGGGTGAGATTTTAAAATAGTAATCGATAATAATACGATGACGAATGACAGGGACGAATGGAAGAAGAAAACATACTGCGCCGACCCCAGATAATCTGGGAACAGGGCATGGAGATGATGATGAATAAAACAGTATAATGTTTCAAAATAGTTTTGGAATCCGATGTGCCAAATAAAACAGTATAAAGTTTCTGTAGCCAGCTGCGGTGATTCACAACCGGCCCTATCGCTAACCAAACCATTTTATATTCCATTATCCCTCAAAACCAGTGAGCTATCCGCCTTATCAAAACACAATCAACACCAGAACTACCCGGCCCAAACCACTTAAGATAAATCTACCACTCGACGCATGAAATATGTTAAACTGGCGCGTACTCAATTTCCGAGCGGCATTTTTCAAAGGCCGCGAAACATACAATGGCCTGAGTGCGCGAGAACGACAAAGAGTTAATAATACGACCTTAATCCACCCTTCTATTGTATGAAATTGCTGCAAGAACCTTAATCTTAGGCTTTCAGCTTTCTTAGGCATGAGTCTGAGCAACCCGCCCGCATACAACGGCAGTCTTGTACATTAGTGATAAAGTAATTACTTTCCGTACTAATTTAGTTTACATACCTACTTGTTTATAGGTAACTATAATTGTTATATACGGGAATTGAGGTGACGTTAATTTTTAAGCACAATTTATATTTTTACTGCTTGAGGAGGCTGATGTAACCCAGCCGTGGTCACAAGCGGAATACTTGTTTATTTTGACTATTTCTTTGTTGTATCTCATCAGATAGATATATAGAGGATTTTTAATTGCATTATGTACCTATTTACTTAATTTGGTTTACTTTTACTTTTAGCTTACATCTCATACTTACCGTTTAAAAGGTGATGTTACAAATCGTATGGAAGTTTGGCTAGAATCTTGTACAGTTTTCAAAAGAAGGGTCAAATACCTACAGTAAGTATTTTGTCACTGACCAATTTTTATTATGTTTACTTTGATTTTTTGTACAAACATAAAGATCAGAGAGATAGAGATTGTTAATGAAGTATACAGTAAAATTTATTTATCATTTCATTGAAGATAGTTTTCAAACTAGGTATTAAGTTTCTTATAGCGCTTTTGTGGCTCTACTAGAGTTGGGGTATCCATGGACGATGGCAATAATCGATAAAAATCACGACTTTCCCACATCACGTCTCTACTCGTAATTAAATCGAAGACATTAAGCCTACCCAACCCGAACCTAATACACTTGGAAAGTAACCGGGCGCAAAGCGAGAAAATGCGAGAAAAAGGCGAGTTAATTTGGTGTCTCGCCGCGAACCCTTCCCTAATGCGCGCTAATCCGCTTACCTGGAATGCGCAGGCGACTTTGTTCCACGGACTTTGGCTAAGCCCACAGCGAGTGCAAGGACAGTAATGTCTATTGACGGGCTGGATGGCGCATTTGGTAGTGACCCTACTCCATACGCCAAAGGTCGTGGGCTCGATCCCTGCCCTGGACAAACATTCGAGTAATGAACAAAAATAAATTTCTTCAGTGTCTGGGTGATATATTATGCTTGAGATCCTCTATTGTCTGAAAAATGTGACATAGATACATCTCGCTAAGAGAGAGGACCGTTGGGTGACCCGATTGGATAACTTTAGTGAAAACTATAGTACGATACTTCGAGGTACAACGGCTCTCTGACCTTGATTTTTGAGATGAATAATAGCTCAACCACCGGGCGGCTATAATTTGCAATTATGTCGACGGTGTGCTCACATGCCCGCAGTATGCGAAGAGATTCTTATTTCTCCTTGGAGCAGTTACTTCCTGATCATTGCTCTGTTTCTGCTGACAGACAGGCATGATGAGTTTTTAGGGTTGCGTGTTTTTCGCATTTTACTACCAAACCTTAAAAAAAACTGTGCAAAACATACCTAAGTTTAATATTTTTTCTATATTTTTCTTCACTGACATTTTATATGCTGTCGTCGTATTCTAGAATACCGTTAAGAAGTAAAAGGATAAAGGTACACTTGATCCACTAAACTTTTAGGGCCCTTGTAAGCTGATAAGCAAGAAAGTTATTTTAGGACAGATACTTTGACAAATTGCTTTAGTAAAAACGCTACGAAAAATAAGTAAAATAATAAATAGAATCTGTTATAGTATTTATTTAACAAACATAAGGCAGAGACAGGACAGACATAATACAAATGTATACGTTTAATAATATCATCATTGGAAATGGTAGTTGATTAGATAAGAAAATGTGCCTTCAGAATGCAAAGCCACAATTCAAATTCAAGGCATGACGTCAGATTTTTTTTAAATTTGCATTTTATCCTACCACTTGTAAGGAAAATCAACTCGAGGAAATGTGCATGTTTAGGAAAGTTTTGTATAAACTGTAGATACCAGTCACGTGTCAATATTCTGAAGGGTTGCATAGCGATTGACGCAGTCCAAAGACACCTCGAGTGGAGTCACTTTTGTTACATAACATACACAGTTTGAAACTATGTATGTCAAACTATATTAATTATTATGTTGACTGATCATTGTGAGGAAACCTCACATCAAGTTATCACAACCTTCTAAAATTCCCTGGACTGATATTAAACTAAACGTGTTTAACGTTAAGGTGAGAATCGATTGACGATATTTCACAGATTTGTATTTAATGTGCTGTCTGTAGATAAGCAATTTGATTTGGAACGTCTAGCGCCATCTACGTTAGTCCTGGTAGAAACAACTGCGCTTGGACCAACCTGAAAGCGCTCCTGTAAAAGTTAAGACACGAACCCTTATTTTCGTTGGCTATCCCAAAATAATTCAGCAAACTTTCGATAGAGGGCGCAATGTATGAATTATGCCTAGTTTTTCGCAAGTTTTCTTTTGAAAAAACACCTAGGTATTTGTTTATATAAAATTATAAGAAAAAGGCTTAAGGTCTACAGGATAATATCTTTTGAATTTTAAATCATAGTACCTATACCATTTATATTATGCTTTGTAGTGGGACAGTATATAAGTAGAATAATTTACTTTACTATTTAATAATAATGAAAAAAGAAAAAGCATAGTTGCCAGCTCTCAGTCTGAAGCGGTTGTTTCCGAGTGAGGGTACCGGAGTCTTAATCCAGAGGGATTTGCTATCCATCACATACAAAAATCTGGTGATGTATGCATTGTACTACTGTTTACCAACTTTATTGTATTTTGTTTAGGCTATGACTCCCTGATTGGTAGGCGCGTTATTATCCATTGAGTGAGACTTACTTCTGCTGTCAAGTCAAACTAGTGTTTTGAATTTAAAAGTACGTACAGCCACACATCAAAGTATACAAAACTGTCAGATTTCTTCAATCGACTCTCATCCTCCTGTTAAACACATTAGGTTGAATATCAATTGAAGAAATTTGACAGGTTGTGGTAACCTGATGTGACTGTCTGTCTGTACTGTAACGATGGTAAACTCCTTTGATACTGGCCGCCGTTTATGGCTGATTTTATAAAGATAATCTGTCATGCATTGAAAAATAAACAGATTCACTCTCGGGAGCGCACTACGAAATTAAACTTAAAAGCGCGAGGATATAGAGTAAGGAGGGTCCAGACCTCACGAGTTATCCTAGGCTTTGGAGGATATGTCCTCTTAGATTGTTTTAGCTTCAGTGCAAACTAATTAATTATTTTCAGAAAAGCAATAAAGAATACTTTGAACAATACCGCCTCCACCTTAGTAACTGTGAAATATTGAAAAGGGAATAGAAATAAAATTCGGCTTTAATTTATTCTTATTTTATTCATGAGTAAATAAATTAATAATTTCACTGAGCTCAAGATTAAAAACATCATGAAGGTGTTAATTTTAATAAATTACTTTTAACACGTTTCGAAGTAAATTTAATTCAAGTTTCGTAATAAATAATAATTAATAACGATTCCAAACTCTATAAAAACATGAAATGATTGGACATAGTTCATGAACAATTACGTATAAAATCGTCTATTGATTACAAAATGTGATTAAAAAGTTAAAGCAAATCTTATCAAATTGGAATCAGATTTTAAAAACGGCATTGAAAATCCCCCTCATTTATAAATTATTGAAGATAATATTTCCTTTTTCTCCATTGTACTTAAGGAAAGGACAAGAAGTTGTAGTTAAATTACATTTCACAACTGCGTGTTTTAATCAATCTGTTTAACAAATTAGTGAGTGCCATTTTAAAACAAAAATAATTGTGTTTTCTCGCTTTATAGCTATAGAAGGGGGTAAACCAAAGCCTTGAAAGAGTTACAAAGAGCGAGATGGCGTGCGACGGCCGTGTTAACATCAACAGACTCTAGTCTACCGATACTTTAACGTAGTTATATTATATCAATACAAACACGATATCTGTTACTAAGGCAGTGTTCAACAAACAACATTTTGCGTGACGCGAGGGACAATACAACAACTCTTCTATACATATATTTTTCCCTAAAATTTTTATACAAGCATGAAAAATGATCTTTTAGTCCTATAGAGAATTATTCTCAAAAAAATCTTTTTTAATTTCAAAACATTAATAAACTTTTTAAATGATATTATCAGAGCTCGATACTTCAACCTTTTCAATTAATTGTTTAAAAACCTTTAGATTTTTTTAACTGCTCCATTTTTTGCAATCTGGGCGCGGATTTAATTCAAAACGGGTTTTTATGTTATAATGATACCAAACTCTACTCGTATATAATTATCATAAGCTTTGTTTGGGATCATGGCTATTGTAACATGAACGAAACATCCTACTATTATAAAGGCGAAAGTTTGTTTGGATGTATGGATATATGGATGTTTGTTACTCTTTCACGTAAAAACTACTGAATGGATTTGAATGAAACTTTACCACAATATAGCTTATACATCAGAATAACACATAGGCTACAATTTATAAAAATATATTGTGTGGATTGTCCAAAATATGACGGTAAGTGTCAATAATTAACTCCACGCGTACGAAGTCGCGGGCGGCCGCTAGTTAGGCTATAAATTAATAACTTATCAGTTGCATTGGAACTAAGAGATACTTCCTTTGTGAATAATTAGTAAAAGCTTGTTAATAAACAGCAAAAAAACTGATTCTTTCACTACTGATTTTTTCATTGTTGTATAGTCCAAGCGTCAGTATCGGAGCCTGATAGCTCGCTAAAAGGCATCTCGTTTGAGCAGGTCGCGCTCCTCTCACTGTGACACACTGGCGTACAAACATACTATATTACTGTAACATACATCACCAACACGCTATGGGTGACCAAAGATTTTTAACATCTTAATGATACAAAAGCAACAAATGTCAAAATCAAAATCAAAGAAAAAGTTGTAGTAAAAAAGTTATGAAAGACAATTTATATAATCTTGTTATAGATCAACGTGAGCAGAAAAGTGACTGAGGTTTAAAAAGTTTTAAATATAATCATATTAATAAAGCTGTAGCAAATTCAAAAGCACCTGACATTTCTCTGGTCACCCAATATTAAATATAAATTTATTTATAACAAAATTTTAACATCACTTGTGATTTTGCTCTTTTCAATAGCTGTACAGTTAAAGACTAGACATACCTAAACCGATAAAGCGCAGATTTGTTTTAGACTCAACATCGCGCACTCCTCTAACACTATGATTATGACACAGAACACTATAATTACAATCCATATACACGTTTTCTTTATCATACAATATATTTTTACACACCCTATGACGATATTTATCACATTATTTAGTTACACAATAAAATAAAGGGAACTATGATAGCAACAGTAACTACAAAATATACATTATAATTTTAATGACTTCATATTATGACTATACGTCCGCCGTCCTCTGATATAAAATTTATGGAAGTCATAAGTACAATAATAAGGTTATTCAATCGAGATATTATTATCATTTCATCAACATAATTAAATTTACTCACTGTTTGATTGTGTGAATATTATGTTATTTATTATAATATTATAACTGCTTGTACTCGTACAAAGTTATCTTTCATCTCCATATAAGTAAGTGATCTGCCCTGAATTCGTTTCGGAATATTCGTTCCACTCTGTTTACAGATGGAACTGTTAGTGTTTGTTTATAAGATTTGTCGATGTCTATAGAATTTATCTCTTTATAATAGTGTAGATATGAGATTTTGCATTTTTCTTCAATATTAATGATTACACGTAAGCGATTGATTGCTTGGTTTACATATTCCATATTTTAATTTAACGGTAAACTTAGTCTTAGCCTTTACTACTTCCACAAAATCATTAACGCTTGAGCATAAATAGCTCTAAACGCAAATAAAGGATTTCTTAAGAGCCGGGTAGTCAGATCATAATGGCCTTTGTCAAAGTAAATAATAAATTTATTGATGCTTGATACATTTTACGACAGTTATGTGATATTGCTATATTTTTCCAGGAAAGTGATATTTATCATTATATTTAACGCTGAAATAGTGAGTGATATACAAAATACAAAAGGTTATTTACTTACAACTTCCCTCTAAAAGCATCCTTGTTGAACTCGAAAGTACTTTTAAGACTGTATTTTAGCAAGTGTGTTTGTATATTCGACATTTGATTTCGGTTTAAACCGGCGTCTACATACAATAGTATTGTGATTTGATTTTGAATTCGTACCGGTTTCAGAAATACCGCTGCGGGAAGTTGATTCTACAACGATGATGTGCGTGGTAGAAAATTACGGGTAAAGCGCACGGTAGACTGCCATTCACCCAGATGGTACAGATAGTATTCTAGTTTATGGCTTGTAATACCAAGGAAAAATTTGGCAGCGGCTATTGATACTTTTTGAAACACTAACTCAGACAAATGTTTGTTGATGAAACAGATTTTTGTCTTGGTTCTGGGTGTTTGTGGTTCCTTCCTTGTTTCTGGTTTCCAAAGCACAAGGGAAACAGCTTAGTTTGGGACCAGGACGATGTATGTGATATTTTTTTATTTCTCAATTTATTTATTTCTCAAAGAATAATAACAACTGCGACTCACTTGGCTTAGGCCCGTGAGCCCAGTTTCAATACTGCAATATACTGCAAGAGAAAAATATTTTTACACCTTGAAGATGATAATAATAAATTCACACAAAATCTCAACTTGATGATTACTAATGCTTATCATCATAATCAGACAGCGCTAGTAGACCGAATATGTAGTCTATTAGTTATAATGGAAGTAGCTAAACATCTAGCTGCGCAAGAAAGTTCTGCAAATGATGGTGGTTGGGCGGCGGCGGGTGCGGCGGGTGCGGGGGGTGCGGCGCGTGCGGGGCGTGCGGGGGGTGGTGCGCGTGCGGCGCGACGGCGTCGATGTCGGCGTGGTCGCGCCGCAGCGCGCGCGCCGTGCCCGCGTGCCGCGGCAGCCGCAGCGGCGCCGGCAGCAGCTCCGGCATCACGCTGTGGTGCGTCACTAACGCCGACAGCGAGGTGAACTCCTTTGTGAAGCCCTGTAATAGTAAAAGACAAATATAAGTATGAGTATAGTAAAACGCATTGACTTTGCTGACTCAGTCACCTAACGGAAGAATGGGAGACGCTTGTTCGGTAAAGAGAGGGGCCGAGGTAAATCTGGAGAGAATAATAATTGACCGAGTTGAGCGGAAGAACGATAAAGATTACTAGTAAGGAGGTTGGACATTACTGCATTATGGATCGCAGTATCAACGTACCTAGTGACATACTAACAAACGTTAAATATGGCACTAAATTTACAAAAGTAGCACTAGAATGATCTCAAAATGAAAACACAATAACCGTAAACTCATTAAAAACTAAATCTTTAAAGAAGATCCTTCAAATCTTACAATAAAATTTATTTGTACTTAGGTATACCCTTCACAAAGAGGCTAATTTCATAGTAAACGTCAAGGCTTCTGATCAACCGATAAGATGAAATACTTGCACGATGTAGGTAATCGACTTCCATATTAAGTCCCGAAACGAAGTGAAGCCTTGGCACTAGTTTTAAGATATAATCCACCAGTAATAATGTTTACATACCTTTATTTTATACCCCTTTGGTGTTCTTAAAATAAGGTAGTGCGCTATGCCGGAGGGTTGAAAATCACGTGGCACTCGCACTGACAACGCATAGCATCCGGCCTGCGTCGTGCTCCCGCGCACCAGAAACGAGCCCACGGGCTGACTGCTTAAAACTTCTAAGGCAATCTGAAAGTTAACGAAACAAGATATGTTAAACTTAACTAAGGCTTTGGATTCTATTGATATTAGGTAGGTACTTAAAAAACACTTACACACAAAACAAGAGCTTTTAATTTTTATTTAATTACCAACACAACATGAAATCATTATGATACGTAAAAAAAAACATAGCTCTCAGAGACTTTTTTTTAATTAAGTATAGGATACTTCAAGGTACAAAATTGGGTCCATCATTATAAATATTTGTTTAATTTTAATATTTACTAAACCTGTTTTAAAGTGTTTTTATCATAAATAATACTGAATTATTTACTTACTGCCGCACTCAGAGACGTTAGTTAAATTTTATTTTAATTGCCACTTAAATAAAAAAACATGATATATAGCAATGAAGGTACCTCTCTTGGGATCCCCTGTTGGAACCACGGTGCTTGGCGCAGCTCAGGTTCCGCCCTGGGAATGTTGTTGTTGCCGGAGCCGTGCGAGCCGCCTCCCCCGCACGACGACGCGCCTGACGACGACGATGTCGTGCGACTGCACGCTGCTGATGGGCTTCTGGAATTAATAGATAGTAAACGTCACTATTCGCGGGAATTCCTTAGATGCGGTGGCACAGGAATGATATTGGTGGAGAACGTAGGCTTCTCCTATGACAAGCTGTGCAGCAGTAGACGTCTATTGGTTGAAATGATGATGGTGTGATGGTGCAACCTCACTAACAATGTACCAAATAGATTGCTTCGAAATATTTTGAAAAACCTTACGTAACTACCAGACTCCTCTCTACGGTCTCTTAAAAAGATAGTTTTGAAGGTAACTGAGTATCACACGCTTGGATCAGTGAGTTGTAGTTAGCATCATCGTTAGATCTGGCTGCTTTGACAGGTTTTAGTCTTCGGGCATAAAATATTTACGAAGGCGCTTCCTTATACTATATTAATTATTTCCTTATCTCAGAGTCTCAGACTGTCTTTTCTGGTAGTATCCAAAGATGTGACTTCGGAAACCGAAGTAGGCTTTGAAATCTTTATCCAGAATTATTTACCTGAAACAAATTTCTATAATGTGACTGAGCTATCTTGCTCCGCTCTTGCTGACTTGGTGGCCTAAATGGGAACATCAAAATGGGTCTTGTGTGATGATAATGATTTCATGGTAGCGTGATTGTCATCATCTTTGTATGCCTGCGAAGGCGAGTAACAATCTAGGGAACCGAACATAGGCATCTAAAACAAGAGAACGCCACTTAGGTCTATTCTACACTTATTCTTGCCAGTGATTAAGTGATTGACCTGTAATTATCGCAGATCAGTCACAAAGACTCACCCATTCTTAATATTGTTACATCTCCTAAAGTCCACATCGAGGTCGCGCAGGTTGTCGTGGCGGCGCGGCGTGGGCGGCAGCTCGCGGTTGCTCTCGCGCGTGCGCGCCTCCGCCTCCGACGCCTCGTTGATGTAGCCGCCGTTCATGCATAGCGGCAGGTTTGTGGGGCTGGAAATAATATAACAAGTCTATTAGGAGTTAGAATCCTTATAGTAAAAACTAATCTCTCTTATATTATAAACATGAAAGTTCGTAACAAGGATGGATGTTTGCTCCTCTTTCATGCAAAAACTAAAGGCCAGGCGCTTCATCAGCGGTGTGCATCCCCCAGCCAATGGTAGCAGTAGATCACTTACGTTGTGGGAGTGTCAGCCACTAGCGGCATAGAGTCGTCGTCCGAAGGCTGCAGCAAGGCACCGCTGAGGACCATGACCAGGCACTTCATCAGCGGTGTGCAATCCCCTAGCCACTGGTAGCAGTGGACAACTAACTTTGTGGGCATGTCAGCCACGTTAGCGGCGTGGAGTCGTCGTCCGAAGGCTGCAGCAAGGCACCGCTGAGGCCCATGGCCAGCCGCTTCATCACCAGCAGGCGGACGATCAGTTACGTTGTGGGCGTGTCAGCCACCAGCGGCGTGGATTCGTCGTCCGAAGGCTGCAGCAAGGCTCCGCTGAGGCCCATGGCCAGGCGCTTCATAAGCGGCGTGCAATTCCCTAGCCACTGGTAGCAGTTGATCACTTACGTTGTGGGCGTGTCAGCGACCAGCGGCGTGGAGTCGTCGTCCGAAGGCTGCAGCAAGGCACCGCTGAGGCCCATGGCCAGCCGCTTCATCAGCGGCGGGCGGTCGATCACTTACGTTGTGGGCGTGTCAGCCACCAGCGGTGTGGAGTCGTCGTCTGAAGGCTGCAGCAAGGCCCCGCTGAGGCCCATGGCCAGCCGCTTCATCAGCGGCGGGCGGTCGATCACTTACGTTGTGGGCGTGTCAGCCACCAGCGGTGTGGAGTCGTCGTCTGAAGGCTGCAGCAAGGCCCCGCTGAGGCCCATGGCCAGCCGCTTCATCAGCGGCGGGCGGTCGATCACTTACGTTGTGGGCGTGTCAGCCACCAGCGGCGTGGAGTCGTCGTCCGAAGGCTGCAGCAAGGCCCCGCTGAGGCCCATGGCCAACCGCTTCATCACCAGCAGGCGGACGATCAGTTACGTTGTGGGCGTGTCAGCCACCAGCGGCGTGGATTCGTCGTCCGAAGGCTGCAGCAAGGCTCCGCTGAGGTCCATGGCCAGCCGCTTCATCACCAGCAGGCGGTCGATCACTTACGTTGTGGGCGTGTCAGCCACCAGCGGCGTGGATTCGTCGTCCGAAGGCTGCAGCAAGGCTCCGCTGAGGCCCATGGCCAGGCGCTTCATAAGCGGCGTGCAATTCCCTAGCCACTGGTAGCAGTTGATCACTTACGTTGTGGGCGTGTCAGCGACCAGCGGCGTGAAGTCGTCGTCCGAAGGCTGCAGCAAGGCACCGCTGAGGCCCATGGCCAGCCGCTTCATCAGCGCGGGCGGTCGATCACTTACGTTGTGGGCGTGTCAGCCACCAGCGGTGTGGAGTCGTCGTCCGAAGGCTGCAGCAAGGCCCCGCTGAGGCCCATGGCCAGCCGCTTCATCAGCGGCGGGCGGTCGATCACTTACGTTGTGGGCGTGTCAGCCACCAGCGGCGTGGAGTCATCGTCTGAAGGGCTGCAGCAAGGCTCCGCTGAGGCCCATGGCCAGCCGCTTCATCACCAGCAGGCGGACGATCAGTTACGTTGTGGGCGTGTCAGCCACCAGCGGCGTGGATTCGTCGTCCGAAGGCTGCAGCAAGGCTCCGCTGAGGTCCATGGCCAGCCGCTTCATCACCAGCAGAGGCGGTCGATCACTTACGTTGTGGGCGTGTCAGCACCAGCGGCGTGGATTCGTCGTCCGAAGGCTGCAGCAAGGCTCCGCTGAGGCTCATAAGCGGCGTGCAATTCCCTAGCCACTGGTAGCAGTTGATCACTTACGTTGTGGGCGTGTCAGCGACCAGCGGCGTGAAGTCGTCGTCCGAAGGCTGCAGCAAGGCACCGCTGAGGCCCATGGCCAGCCGCTTCATCAGCGGCGGGCGGTCGATCACTTACGTTGTGGGCGTGTCAGCCACCAGCGGTGTGGAGTCGTCGTCTGAAGGCTGCAGCAAGGCCCCGCTTGAGGCCCATGGCCAGCCGCTTCATCAGCGGCGGGCGGTCGATCACTTACGTTGTGGGCGTGTCAGCCACCAGCGGTGTGAGTCGTCGTCCGAAGGCTGCAGCAAGGCCCCGCTGAGGCCCATGGCCAGCCGCTTCATCAGCGGCGGGCGGTCGATCACTTACGTTGTGGGCGTGTCAGCCACCAGCGGTGTGGAGTCGTCGTCCGAAGGCTGCAGCAAGGCCCCGCTGAGGCCCATGGCCAACCGCTTCATCAGCGGCGGGCGGTCGATCACTTACGTTGTGGGCGTGTCAGCCACCAGTGGTGTGGAGTCGTCGTCTGAAGGCTGCAGCAAGGCCCCGCTGAGGCCCATGGCCAGCCGCTTCATCAGCGGCGGGCGGTCCCCCAGCCGTCGGTAGCAGTTGATCTCGGTGGGAGAGTTCGACTCCTCCGAGCTGCTCGGGCTCGGTTCGTTTACTAGCTTCGATACGCCCATTATGTCGCATTTCGCTGGGGATCTGAAAATGTTAAACCATTGGATTAGTTATCGTACCTATGTTTGATGAAATGAGTTTTTGCTATTCTTTCAGCTACTAAATAGAATTCAACCTTAACCGAGTCGGTTAGACTCCGACAAAAGGTTCTCTCAATTCGTCGTGTATACTTATTTATTTTTTTAGCTTAAACTTTGCCAATACAATTTTCAAAGCAATACTTAAATTCTTCTTGTACGGCCTGTTGGTGGCTTAAGGACCGGGCCGTGATCTCGGGGTTAATTCCCGGGTCAAGCAAAGAGTATGTTTTGAATTTTTCGAACATAGTTGGGGATTGTGATCACTGCACACGAGGATTAAGCAATCATGGCGATTAAGCCTAATCGCATCATAGTGGCGATGACTTGATTTCTATGATATTATGCCTTAGAAATGGGATATTTGCTGATACTTTATTTATGACTAGTATAGAGGAAGTAGTACCTGTCTCCGCAGTGAGGGTAATGGTGCGTGAGGCCGGGGAGGGAGTCCGGGGCGCGCACGCCCATGCCGCCGAAGTCACTGCTCAGCTCCTTGCTCTGTAGCAATACAAAAACGTTTATTAACATAGGCATATTTTTGTTTGTGTTAGGTGGCAGACAAACAGATCATCTGATGGCAAGTAACTGAGTAAAACTAAGAAAACAATTACTAACCACAACACATTTACACATAGAAAAAAATAAATAAATAAAGAAAACATAGAAGCTGCGGACAACAAGGACAACTAATTGCCGCCACCGGGGACACCATAAATAGTTTTTTATTTACCGTTTAACAATGACATAAACATTGACATGTGGTTATCTATAAATGATTATCTCACTAACAAAATTTAGTTAAAAGTCTAGAACAGAAATTCAATGACTACTGTGATCTCGCGGATGTTCGTGCGCTCTTGTGAAAGTTCGCCGTCGGGTCATCTACTTGCTTGTTTGTCGCCTCTAGCATAAAACAAAAACAATATTTGACAAACGATTAATGACATCACCTTTCTTTAAAGAGGTTCCCTCATTCCGCCTCTGTAAATCACAGAGTGACTTATTTACAACACTACAAAATACTTCCACGAAATTAGCTCAATAAATCGCAGCGTGCGAGTCGTTTTGGGGCCGGAAACGTTCGATTGTTTACTAACTACTCGCACCATCGAGACGGTAAATCAGCCGCATTCCGAGAGAAGAATGCGCGCGGGCGCATTATTGACAACGCAATAATGGCCGCCAAATTATAGCTGTCACAACTCACGCTGCTTGAGAAATCACATTGTCTTATAATAAACTAGCTTTTGCCCGTGGCTTCACTCGCGCCCCCCACTTGCTAAAAATGGGGGGTTAAAATGGAGCAAAAAGTAGCCTTTGTTACTCTTCTTCCCTTCAACTATCTCCACTTAACACTAGAAGGGCGGGCTTCATGCTATACCTTCAAAGACCGCAGCGGTCAATTTGACGGTACTAGAGATTAAGTGAGAATACTTATGAAATTATTAAAGATTTTAATAAAAAAATATATTTTAATAGTAGTAAACAATTAAGCATTAAAGTTAGTAACATTTTAAACAAGTTATAGTTTTTTAAGACTTTTTTGTACATTTTCCACAGTCAGCTTTCTTTTAGATAGTGCAGTTTTCACATTTTTTATTTTTGTTACGATTACTATTGATTTGACATTGCCGCCTCTTATTGTTTGTAGTACATGGTACTCTTGTTTCAGAATTAGTTTCTGGTCTCTGAGTCGCAGTAGAAGTGGATATTTTTTTCCAACATACTCTTCACGTAGTCCGCTAGTGAGCGGAAGGATAAAATTATGACGAGTTTTTTTGTCCTGTGACTTTTTGATGTATAGAATCCACGAGTTTATAGCTGGTAATTCAAGTATATTGTAAAAACGTTAACGAGCCATCGCCGACTTCCAACTCTTTCGGTGTATTTGCGTGCCATTTTATTGTCTTCGCCAAATTTTGTTGCATTATAAAATTCATCTGTTTGAGGCAACCTTTTTCGATCAGTTACTATGCTTACGTTGGGGTGTGTAGAGTACCTACTCAATATAATAAAATTTTTTCCTGGTTTTCCTTGATATTTGGTAGTAAGGAAGGGTTATATCGGTATCAGTTTTCATTAAAAATAGTTGTTTACTATTCTTATTGCCGCCTTTATATGTATGCGGTCATATTGACGGTGCGCAGTCTTAGTAGGTATTTGTCATCGAAACTCATAAAAAACATATTGTTATTTTCTTTTTCATACAGATTTAGCTTAACAATAGCAAATTAGGAAAAGTCATAAAATATGAAAAGAAACAAAAACATAGTTTGTGAAATATTCAACAATGAAATTGCTTTGCCGCCAATTTGACTGCCTTGGTCTTTCTAGTGTTAAATAATCACGTCAATTCGTCGCTCCGTTACGCCGTGAAAGAAAGACAAACATACAGACAGACAAACCCACTTTCCCATTTATAATATTAGTATGGATGTACGTACAGAAACAAATTTTCGTGTTTTTATTACGATAGTAGGTATAATAAATATATTATTACTCCCTATTCTTGCGGTAAAATGCCGCAAACTTTAAACTTAAAATTAGTTGTTTTTGCTGACATAAATTATAAATGGACAAAAAGCTAATATGGCCAATAGGAAATTATCCCCTCTTTATTATGGGGACATTAATGGCAAATCAATCACCTGTCAATCGAAACGTGTAGGCTTTTTGTCAGATTTGTGAGGACAAAAACATAAGTCTACCAATAACAGTATAATTAAATTATAGGAAATTACAGGTTACCTACTTACTTAACTGAATACTAACATTTTCTGAGATTAACCTTTACAACACTAGAAGTTATGTATTTTTCAACTTCTTTTTACTTGTAATTGTTTCCATACATTTAACTTAAATTTCTGTGCAATCTATAATATTTTTTAAAAAGGTAGATTCTACTAGTTATTTACAGCTAGGCTAAAATACTTGCCCAAAATAGTCGACCAGTGACATCTATAGGTACAGTCAACTCCAATAATATGTATACACTTTAGGACCTTGTCACAATACATAATGTATAAGAACGACTTCTATTTTCTTATACATTATGTATTGTGACAAGGTCCTATAGTGTATACATATTTTTGGAGTTGACTGTACAATATATTGGAATAATTATTTCAAAACAAAATACTAGTAGGTATTCTCCTAAAAATCGTGGTGTTTTTCAATAGCTTGTAGAGGGTCATGGAAATGGTTTATTCTGCCAATTATAGAGATACATACATAATTTTTAAGTGACAGTGTGGTTTGAACTAAATATCTTGAACTACTACCCGTGCGGTTAAACGCTGGGATTAGAAATGGCGGCGCAACTATTCACCTCTCGCTCGCACACTATTTGCGTCTATACTCGCACACGTGGGTACAGACTGACAAAAAAAATAGCTGCATTTTAATAAAAAATTGTGAGCTAGTTTTTCCGTGGTTTTGAACCTTTCGTTAGTTTTGTCTTATTTTGTTAGAATGGTATGTTATTCCTCATTACTATAGGCTATGTATGTACCACGGGCGAAGCCGGGGCGGACCGCTAATAAATGTATATATTTGTGAGAACAAATTCGTTTATAAATGCGATAATTATAAAATATTATTTGTTTATAAACCATTTCTTTTTAGGAAAAAAGAATTTATCGCAATCTTAATTATTTTCATAGATTTTTTACATAAATACAGTAAAAAATACTACTTACAAAATAATAAAACCTATAAAACATACTTATATATTATTTGAATTAATAAAATAACAAAACATTTTCAATGCTAGCGATATTTTCTACGATTTTTCAGTTTACTTATATTTAATTATAATTTTACTACTTAGTATGCTGACGGTACCGACTCGTCGGTCCGCCATTTCTAATCCCAGCGTTTATCCGCACGGGTAGTATTTGAGTTTTTTTAATAAAACACCATTTCTAAAATTATGTTGAAGAGAATAGAAGTAAATTTTTAGTTGTCTTTTTTCTTTGAATAATTTACAAAAGGCCACGCGACAGCTTGAATAAGCAGCCTGAAAGTTAAGTAGGTCGCACCAGCCCCAACGATGCAGGTGAGATGTCCCTAACGTCATGAAGGCAATCGACGGCGAACGACGGCGATGACGGCAGGCTGCCCCGAGCAATGAACCCCGGTCCCCGCGCGCCTTTACAACCTCTCAGGGCCCGAAAATCACGTAGCGCAAATTTAAATTTTGCGAAAAATGTTTCTGGGTTTGGAGCGAGGATCACCTTTTATTATTTGACAAGCACAATGTATGAGTTTTAAAATATGATTTCGGTTTAGCCTTATTTTGTGTGTATAAATTTTATTACCAAACAATGTTATAGGTAAACAGTTTCACGGTGGGTAGTGGGGCGGTTAAAGTTCGTCGTTCGATCCCTAGGTCAGATAAAAATGTTTAGGACCTAAGTTTTTTATGTTGAGAAAGAAAAGTCGCCGGTGTTGGTGTTGTACCCCCGTGTCTCGCAAAGCATGTTAAGGCGTTGTTCCTGCGCCTAATTACCTCTTTGGTCGTGTCACTTTGGTGTCCCATCGAAATATATAGGGTAAGTAAACAGATAGTGGACTTGTTATTGAGCACTATAATATCTTGCGTTTGAGGCTAATCGGCCGTAGCCGAATCGGATATCATAGCTATTTAGATCTGCAGGCGCAATGGTTCATAAAGTCAATTGATTTTGAAAATCGTGCCCGCGGCTGCCAGTAAATTCCTCTATTCATTTATTGTGCGTAGGTACCTCCTTCATATTGATATAATAGACCGCGGCCTCAGGCAAGCTTCGGCTACTTTACGACGTCATTTGCTTTGAAGAACACTCCATGATAATGACTGGTCATAAAATAACAGAGTCCAAACGATCTCCATGTAACGTACGATTGACAAAGTTTACCACGTTGGCAAAATTCTGAAGTTGTCATTTTACATTTTTTTACGGTAAACGTTTGATGATGGTTGAAGGACCATGGCATGTTAGTCGTTAAATAATGATTAATGACACAAAATACTTTTCATTAATTCTACTTACTTTACTAATACGTTATCTTTTTGCTGTCCAACTTTATGCAAAGAATTTGAAAATCTTAACAAATTATGAGAACGATGTTATACGAGTATTAACTAATCATTCGGTTTAGTAAATAGGTACTATATTGTTCAGACAATACGTCAGTAACAGACGTTATGATTTTAGTATTCTGTGGGCTCTGTTTCATTTCGAAACATATTATCGGAAAGACGAAATACAGACTTCAAGCGAGTTGTATGCTAACCGCAATATGCTAGCGTTTCTCATTGTGGGAACAGATTTAGTTTATTGGATTTTTATCGTCGAAAATAATATTGAGGTTTCATAAGTATTTTTTTTAATTGAACAATTTGCCTACAAGACACTTCCAAAGTGGTAAATTGGTTTCTATTTTGGTATTTACAAGTAGGATTTTTAAAATTAATAATAAGAGATATTGATAAGGATCAGGCGCAGGACCAACAGCTTAACGTGCTTTCCGAGGCACGGGGGTACAAGACCGCAAACTTCCAGACCTCGAGCTGACACTGAGAATTTCTAAACAGAAAAACACAGGTACAAATTTTGGCCCGATCCAGGGATCGAACCTGGGACCCCAAGCGCAGCCGTCATAAAGTGCGACCCACTACCTACTGCGCCACCGAGACAGTTTTCACCGAAGCATCTTATTAAAGGTAGCTAAATACGGATATGAAAAATTCAAGCTATTAAGAAACTGGGCTGCACTAGTGTAACTAGTGCACTAGTTAGTCCAAGTTAGTAGCAAACTTGGGCCCAGTTCGCAAGGCCGCGGACGCACGGAACTCGCAGTCGGCCCAGTTTCTTGCTGCGAATTATTTATGGACCCCTAATTAGCTCGGTGCAACTTATTGGAACAAGTTTAAACGCAAAATTATTCAAAGCAGCTGACTGGGTATTATTAATGTCTAATTTGGTACGCATTGTTTTCGAGGTATAATAAATTGAACAATAAATAAATTGAGACAAGGCACATTTATTGTAAATTATCTGTAAGTGTATTTTTTATAGAAAAAGGTGTCATGAGCAAACAAGCAGACGGATTACCTTAATGTAAGCGATTGCCGCCGCTAATGAACAGTGGAGTCATAAGCAGCTCGCTGCTTAAAGGTTAGGAAGGACCCTTCTTCCTACGGACTTGGCTCCAGTACCCTCACTCATATAGAAACCATTAGTGTTAACTGTTATAGCAAATATGTAACTCATATAGTAAACCATTTTTTAACCAATTTTCTGTGAGGTTGTATCATTCCGGTCGAGCCAGTATTCATGCCGAATCGTTGCTCCCCCACGAACAATATTGCATTAGGTTTTGTGTGTGATTGTCTTACTTTTTACTTGCGATCGAGTATCAAAATAATTACCAACCGAGTCGATATTTCGTTGAAATTACGTAAGATTTACTATAATGCCAAATAAATAAAATCCATCATCCAATCCTACGTCTTAGTATAATAATACCTATAATCCAACGCACCCTTTTCCCAGCATATCCAATAAGTAATCTTTCTGATACTTTAGCAGAAGGAAACAGATTCAATTTCCCAAATAGTCTTGCGATGGGATTGGGGCCTGCTGGGTCTTAAGAATGGTCTGTTTTGACCCACAATATGAAAATATATTTTCTCTGGCCTAGTTTTTCATATAGTCTCTGTCCTAAATATAAGTAGAATCCGTGATCCAAGCCAAATAATAAGGCTTTATGGTTTCAGTTCGTATTTCACGTTCCATCTCTCTATTCAGTACACCTACGTACCGTTTACCAATTTGTGAGGAACCTGTGTATTAACACATCCTATCGCTAAATAGGGATGGGACAGCCGTAGAGAAGTATAATATTCAAACATAATTTGTACTAATTAAAAAATTTAATGAGGTTGGATGGATGAGGCTGGCTGGGGACCGTAGACAGTGGCGTGATAGAGAAGAGCTTATACTCAGCAGTGGGTGGATGTGGGCTGATATGACGAATTAAAAAATAAGCATGTTGATAAAAAAATATTAATAAATAATAGATTGAGACCGCATTACATATGTTGTCCTGGTCCAAACTAAGGTTTTCCTTCATGATATGGAAACTATACGGAAACCAGACCCAACACAAATATATATTTCATCAAAAAACATCTATGTTGGAGCGGCAATTTAACCCGTGACTCTTCTGACCCGTCTCAACCGGTGCTTTAACCACTGCGCTACGGCCGCCAAATAATCTCTCCACACTTTGTTACAAACTAAGTGTAGCGTTTTTCTGCACCGGCCGGTAGCCTACCCCACGGCCATCCGTCTCCAGCAATAAACCAGGCGCTATCTGCCGCGCGCCGGCATTCGGCACGTACAATTTTCTCTATCGATGATCGGTCTATCGGTTATGGCACTGTTTGCTTTGCGGGCCGCGGTAGGGTTGGCTGAAGGGAAATAATGTAATTTATGAGTCCGGAAAAAGTTTATGTTAGATATAGATAGATAGGTATTCTTTATTGCACAGCGATATAATACATGAGTGAAACAACAGCAATAAAAAACAGTACAATACGGTGGTTATTGCTGGTATCGATTTCTTCCAGACAACCCTTAGCTTGAGGAAGGAAAACAGCATCTGATACTTCTTCTTGAAGTTTTGATACTTGAACATCCGCACCTTTGCCCTTTCTGCTTGACCCAAAGGTTGACTGGTAGAGAATGCCTCTTGGCATTAAGTTCGCCTATTGTACGAAGTTTTGTGCAATAAAGTTTTTAAATAAAAAATAAATAAACATCCTTTTTAGGCTTATTTCCAGTTTCCAGTCGTCACCTCTGGTATGACATGGGAACCAGACCATTAATTAACGGATGTGCTTTTAAATGTACAAAATTGACATCTTGAGAATCGAACTTCAATCTTCGATAAAGCATTTTAAAGGCTGGCATCGTATTTGTCCTCAGGTTACATGCTGAATTGCTGATGTCCATTTGCTACGGTGATCTACCATCAGATAACTCGCATGCCAGTTTGTCTTCTTTCTGGTAAAAATTCAAGTTTTATCGTTTCATTTAAAATATAGGTAGATAAAAAGGCTTTATTACTATAAACTTGCAATTGTCAACCCTAGGCCCTCAGCCATCAGTCGCAGGGCACGTTTTCTATCAGCACGAGAACGGACGCTGAGATTAGGCCGCGTTTAGGGGGCTCTGGTACACCCACCAGAGATGGAAACACATTTATGTGCTGTGCTCATAGCAATAAGGTTCACAGTCGAATGCTACTTCATGCCAAGGGTGTAAGCCAGAAATAAGATTCAGACTTTTCGAGTTTTGGATGAAATTCCTTTAACATCTTCGATTAAACAGAAATGATATTTGCGTTGCTGTGAATATAGGTTATATTATACTGTTATTGTGATCGTAGCTAGTTACTTATATTTATAGTGATCGTGTTAGTATTTAAAGAAACAACAAGCGCTTTCCAAATAGAGGTTTGTAAGTTTGATTTGATTTGATTTTGAAAAGTTGGGTGATCTATTTTCCGATCTTTCCGAGATTTTGGTACCACGGTGGTCTCATCATACTAAAAGTTGAAAACCACTGGAATTTATAAACCATATACCTAACCATTTATTGTTAACGTTGACTTGTATAGTTTAGTTAATCCAGTTCCCCTATCTAAAAATTACAAAGGTCATCGATTAGGTACCTTTCTAATCTTAGTGGAACAGTTCTTTTAAATAATTTATAATGGTGGAGATGAAACTAGAAACACCGCCATTCCCTTCCAGCTTGCACCAACCGAGCCCCGTGACATTGTCCCGAATACCGGCGCCCCTTTCACTGGCGAGCAGTGGGCTCAGCCGTTAGTGCTGCCTGTCACGACACGGCGCTTTAGGGGCAACCAGCACACCACGCCAGGGACGGACTGGAGCAAAGACTCAAAGTAGCAGGCCGCTTCTGCTGTCAGTTTCTGACACTCAAGGATTATCAAGGGGAATGTGTCACTGACTGTACCGGGACAAATGGGGCTAGTCCAGGTAGGGGCATATAAAACAAGAACAAATATGTATTGGTCTCTGTAGAGGGTCAAGGACATAGCTTCGTGTAGTCTTCAACACCTCTCTCTTTTTTTCTATTCGTCCCTACACGGACTATGCTAATAGAAGGACGTAGTGGATAAGTGATAAACTTTTGACTAAACAGTTATATATATAATATATAACAACAAATCTATTTTGCTGAAAAGTATACCTACTTTTCAGCAAAATTGATAGATTGTTGTTATAATAAAATTGGTATAAGATCACGGCTGTTCTTTAAACATATTTCCTAACTGGTACTTTTTAGTAGTCGGCTTTTAGTTTTGACGACCGAGCACTGCAAAGCACATAGCCCGCGAACGCGATAGCCCGCACTTTCGACTCGGTCGTAACATACGTCACCCGCACGCTTCCAAATACGGTCCTGTGCTTTTTTATTATTTTTCACAAAATTTATGTCGTTTCAGAACACGTAAAATAATTACTAGAAGTGCGTGGTGCGTCGTGGGTAGACTATAAAATGCGTTCTCGAAAACCTAGTACAGAGTCGTATTTTAGCCTGCCACTTTGGGTTAGTCACATTTTATAACCCTACTTAAAGTCGCTTTAAGGGTTTGGTACGTGGTACCGTGGTCTGGTATGATCATTAAACAATGCATAGATTGTTAAAACAGGTTGCTTATACAGGACGAATGGTTAAGCCATATGAAGAATAAACACACAGCGCTTTTTTCCCTGGGGAATCCATCATGGCCGACACCTTGTAATATACCAACTAAGCAGTGGCCAGGGCACATTTGTTTTGTTGTGTTATCTGTATTAGGTGGTGTGTTGTGTATATTACGTGTTTGGCGAGGACTTGTGTTTTCTATTCGAATTTTATTTATCACATTTGATTTCATAAGGTAAACTACTCAGCTTTTTTAATACGTAGATGATTATAGTATTAGTACTTAGTTTGTTTTGAACAGAGACGTATCCTGGCGTTGCTGTAATTCCCCTAGCCGTCCCTGCCCTTTGAGCCGGAACGCGGCAAACGCAAGCAATTCTGATTAGCGGTTGAATCATTAGCGGAGCAATCCTACTCATCCAACTAGACGTACATACTTGCGATGAGTATCATGCGTAGATAAACACCATATCAGTTCTATTTCGTACGAGTAGACTATTGCTACGATTTCTAATGGCTGCTTATTCTTTAAAGCAGATTTCCGCCCGTGTATGGATGTGGTCCGCATTCGTGTAAAAAAACATACTTTTTTGCCCGCATCTAAATCGCGTTTATGTAGCTGAAGATGTTGTAAAAACGTGGCTTCTAGTTTGTATACGGATCAGAATTTTCATTACCTACAGGAAAACAACACTTAGAACAGTTAAAATTAGTAAATAAATGGAGACGATGTCACATATTTATTCTGTGGAAACTTTAGACAACGAAGTGTATCTCAAACTAACAGACACAACACAAATATTAGTTTTATCGACAAACATTTGCATTGGTGTGAGAACCGAACGTTTGATAAGCAATCACTGCATATACCAGCGCCCAACGGTGGTCAAATTTGCAAAAGAATTTAATATTTTTGACAAAGTTTATCTTATCTGAATATTTATACGAAGAATAGGTAGCACATGTGCTATTATTTTTGAAAACCGAAATTTATCTCAGTCTAACTATCCAGGATTGTAAGTCTAAATTTTAACGGCTGTACTTGAGAACTAATTGTGAATGCTGACCTCAGGCCCAAAGTGCGGCACATAAGAAGTTACTGCCCGCTGAAGACAAAACCGTGTTAGTTCGCATTACAGCGAGCGGGGCTGCGGGCTTAATTGGCGTAATCGGCCCTGCGCTGCGTCACCGAGGTGCTTACGGGTAATTTATTGCACAACTAAATAATGGGCCAAAGTGGACTTCAGATGGATTCAACAGTTTAGATGACCAACTTTGTGATAGTCGTTCTAGTCATCAAGAACTTAGGCCCCTTTAACAAAACGGAGAAAGTTAGTCAGGTTTTAAACATAATGTCACTTTTAGAAAATTGACAGCATCAGTTTTCAACCAGGACTTACTTTCGACCTTTAGAAGGTTTGTAATTTTTGTGATTTTCTCATCAGCTGCCATGGTAAAAATGTTTTATGACTTTTAGAAAATTTTGCCCTTAAGTGTGGTCTTTCATTATTTTTGATGATAAAAATGTTTGATTAAATAAAAATGTATCTCAAGAAATAGTATAATTTTCTTTATTTTATCTCTAAGAGTGTAAAGTGGATTAAGTGTAGTATCAGGGTTTGTTGATTGTTAAAGTTAGTTAAAATTTTGATGTTTAGTTTCATTATAAAAAAAAAACAAAATTTCGGGATTTATCCCATAAGGAGTATAACGGTGGTAGAGAAAGATCAGGGCTCAAAGTTTGACTAAAACGTACGTACATAAACAAAATAAACAACACTTTGTTATTTATAGCGGACTAAAACTAGTTTAGTTCTGTATATGGACGTAGTTTAACTCATAAGAGCTAATTGTCAAGTTCAAGAGTCTTTATCAACTTTCTTATTAACAAAGAGGATCCATTAACCAGTGAAAGCTCGAATATTTTATCAAATTCTGTTACTTACTCTAAATGATTTCAAAATGAATCATGAACCTGACCAAGCTATATCCTAACCAATATTAATCATTGGTCCTTTTAACCATTCATTTTATCTGTTTTTATTAACTTTTTTCGTCATTTCCCAAGGTTACAAAAATATATAGGTATACCTACTAAAAGCACAAAATAAACCACACACACATGTGCGCGTATAGTTATCTCAGCGTGTTTGAGCGTGAATGATAAAGACATACGTGAAGACAGAGACACAATAATTAGGTATACGATATGTTACTGCTGTGATAACCATATCTTTAATGAATTCTTTGATATCAAAGACACCTGGAGACGATTTCAGTGTTCACTTATTTCGTGCTATAGCAAAATATATTTTTCCAATCTAATATATGTGCGTAATTAATTGCTACCATTAGCTCGGCAGAATACATTGTGAGGAAACCTACACGTTTTGGATTATTTCTGAAATAAGTAACCATGATTTGGTTGGTCTGATTCTCTTGTTAAAGCGTTTCTAAGGCCAGACGAAACTCGCTTCATTGTAATAACCAGTCTCCGTAAATCACGAATCATGGTCTTAACGTACCCCTGGCCCCTGGCACTAAAGTTCCGGTTGCATCCAAAGCTGCCCTGTCGAGTGCCGATATGGAACCAGGAATTACGCGTTAGAATGAGAGAGGAACTCTATACCATAAAGGTCATCTAATATTTCTCGTCGAAATAAACATTGATACGACATCCTGAGGCCGTGGAAACCATTAAGTTCGACCCGAGAAAAAACAAAGCCGGTCGTAAAGTCGGCAGTTAAACAGATTCTGTTGCGAGGCCATCGCGCCCGCAAGGGGTTAAGTGGGGGAAAGTTAGCCTCTGTTTCACTTGTTCACTGGAAACGAGTTAACTGAAGAAACATTTTGGTAGACAGTTCAAAAAGGGCATGTACGAGTTGATATTTTAAACACCCCACTAGTCTCGTGATTGAAGTATCGGGCCGTGAGCAATAGTATGCTTAAAATTTTTAAACAAAAGGTTTGTGATCGCCAATCCACATTAGGCAAGCGTGGTGGTTAAACCTAATCACAGTAGTGATGACTTAATTTCTACGTGGAGGCTGTTTGCCCTGCAGTGGGACAACATAGACTGATACTGTACTAATTTAAAAAAAATACTCTGTACCCAATGTAATACGTAGTAAATCATTTAAACGTTTCTGACGTCAATTTTGGACATTAAGTGTTTTCCCCCCATTTTAAAATATGGATTTCCTTAAACCAAGCTTAAAGAAGCATCTCGCGAGCCAGTATGGCAGTGCCAACGGATGTGATGCCGACCCGTCGCGTCCTTTGTAAGTGCAACTTGGGATTCCATCGGGCTACCAAAATAACACTGTGCCACTATACAAAATTGCTTTGTTTGGTAAATTCAGCTACAAAATCATCATCTATTTATCGTGCCGGAACTTGATCCACTTGTAACTATTTTTTGTGCTGTAATAATTGAATTTTTTGGTGTCCTGGTGAGACGAAACAAAAGGTTAGAAAATAGAAAGAATAGGGTGTGTAATAAATTAGCGCTATCTCGCGCTGGAGCGTGCCGGCCGGCTGTGAAATAATTCCGCGGGTTTATTACCCTGATGTCGCCGATATGCCCAAGCGCACGCTACCAGCCAATCGTTAGTTTATTGATGTTTTTGTGGTAATATTTCATCAAACTTCTGTTTAATGTGGTTGGGAAAGCAGAAGAGCAGTCGTATTACTGGTAAGTGGTTGCCGCCGCCCATGACCTGCCACACCAGAGGAGTCACAATGTTCTATCACCTTTAACTCTCTTACCCTCTAATTGGGCCTCTGGTACCTTCATTTTGTTAGCGAAACATCGCAGATGCTGTTAAGCTGGTATTCTGTGAGGTTGTAGTATTACTTCCAGTAAGCCGGCCCATTCATGGCAAAGCGTGGCTTTCCCATATCCATAATCATAAATTTTATTGTGAATCACATCTATACCTACATAAAATGTATATTTCAGAAATCTATGATACAAATTCCGCCCGATTGGCATGTTTGCAAATCGAAGTCAATTCAAATCCGAGCATTTAGTCATACATTTTATAAGCTAAAAACTAGTAACTTAAAAATTACCCGACCTATAATAGTCAGCAATCATAATAACAGCATCTTGCAACCAGACAATCATGCTAGTTTAATTTCGAGTAACATTTTAGTTTGTTGATGTTGCTGATATACCCAATAAGTTTGTTTTATACCAGGCTTAACAAATCTTGTATCCTATTAACTTTATCAAGTAACCATATCTCAAAAACGAATCTATCAAAGTTCATACCCAGCAAAGGTGTGGATTATATAAATGAGTTTGACATTGGGCGCGGCGCTGAAATAATTTCACGGGTTTATTACCGCCCGCCCAACGATACGCCCTACACGCTACCTTGTCGTGTAAACTACTAGTTTTAAGCTTTTTCGTTATTTACTGCTAGGTTCCAGCTGTTCGGAAATAGAAAGCATTCAGGGGTTGCATGTGTGAAGTCTATTTGTAGGTTTAGAACGCAAAGATTTCAGCTTGAGTAAGAAATAGAGAAATAAAACACTGTTTTACATGAATTTTACATGTGCTTATATCAGAATACGTATAAGTTATTATAATGGGGTATGGGAACTAATTTTTAGGTATCTTTTTTTATTTTATTTCAATACCTTTTACTATTTTAATCAATCAATTTGAATATTTTTGTAATCAAGACAGTAGTTATTTTTTAATTAAATTTTAAACATTTTAAATTCAAGCGTATTTGTGACGTCACAAGGACGCTAGACCATATTAATAGTGTTATCACGTGCTTTTTTCCCCAAATCGTGGCAAATAAATTATATGTAAAATGTTACTTGTGGGTAAAATCCCTTTTAATCAGGGGAATTTTACATCACTGTCTGACAACATTCCGGCAAAACAAAAAACAGAGAGGTATCTCTATTCAATTTTATATCACCTTTCAAATAAATGTCAACTGGTTGGTAAGGTTTTATTGTATTACAACTAGCGCCAATTGTTGGTTCTTCCGATAGACTAAGTGTCAATCACAGTAGATGTCGCCTAATGTAGCATTTATTTTATCTTGTTAGTGCAGTATGACTGAAAATTCAGCTGACCTTGGGTCAGATGAAGGTCAAACGCGATTTTATTGAAAATATCATTGATCTTATGCTTTTAAATTTTAAAAGCAATAAAACATGGTATGAAAGACAAATGCCTCGAAATGGTTTTCGATTTAGGACATGTTTGGTTTTTTTTCCCATACCCCATTATTATAACATTACATGGGGAAAGTAAAATTTACTATTAAAAAAATATATACAATAGGTACTCTCCTCAAAAGTCTGAATTGAAATAGTGGTTTTAGTATATACAAAAGTTCTTCGTTTTGTAGAGGAAAGTGTCGCTAAATTATATCGATTGTGAGAACCACGCTTCGGCATAATGGACTGGCTCAACCGAGGTGATACCACGGCCTCACTGAAGCCCGGCGTTTAGCAGCGGCTGCGCTGTGTTTCGCCAAGTAAGGGTACCGGAGACCCCATTGCACTGCAGTCATAGGGGTCTAAGGTTGCACTTGTGACTCTACTGATGTTACCACCGATGATCCGTCTGCTCGTCTGCCACCTATATATTATTAAAAAAAAACAATCGTCACAATATTTGGTTGGAATCCACCCGGAGTCCCCGTTTAATGACCGTTTCGGAATCCGTGCGTGCCTCAACACGCCCTTGGCCTGTTTTTAACCGAACCCACTAATTCTCTTAACAAATAAGACATACTGCTATTCAATTGACTGCTTTTAACCGGCCATAAAAAACCAAAATAGGCCAAAGCCTGTAATCTAAATTACGGACACCACTTAAGCTGGCAGTGAGGAGAAAAACAAATGTCGATATATCGATAACTGTTGAGAAGATTTATTAAAAATTCATAACCAGATGTTTTCTTTGTCTTAGTTGGGTAATATACATACATGATAATATTAAACTTTTATTACCTGTGCCCATCGATTGCAACCGCGTTGTGATATAATTTATCATTAAATTTTGTATAATTACCATGTGAATCTATTAATGTTACCTATGTGTTATTCTCATATGGAAACTATATTAAAGTAAAATAGATAATCCCACCAAAAACATTTCATGTAAAATGTTCCCAAGACAACCCACGTAAGGTTCGCCCTGTGAAAAAGATATCAGATCTCATGTAGAGCCAAGCTTCGGCATCTACACGGCCACACTCTACTTACGAATTCTACATAATATTATCGATATTTTACTCCCACCATAGTAGCGATGTCTTGATTTCTATGATGGCCTTTGCCTTGCAGTGGGACAGTATACAAGTGTTTTAGCTACTTAGTATGAAATCAGGTCAATTTATAAGATGTTGAATGAATATTTTTTTTATGATATAGGTCGCAGGCGTGCCGACGAATCACCTGGTGGTAAGCGATTACCGCCGCCCATTTTAATTACCTGCAACACCTCTTACCTTATTTTATTGTATAGGCTGATACTTTACTTTACTTTATCGATGTTTCGATGTTTTGAGACGCAACCAGCATCCCTTAGAAAAGTAAAGCAGGCTGCGTATGATTTACCGCCCCGCACATATCTGTTATCGCTTGTTGACCGACCTCGCTTGATTTACGGCTACGGACCGCGGCTCCGGTACAGCCGGAATCGTTATTTGATGACCGGTTGTGTCTACTAACTGGTAAAAATTGTTTTCTTTTTTTTTTTGCGCGTTTGGCTGCTGTGTCGCTTTGAGAGGTAAACTCCTACTAAAACTTATTTATTTTTCTATCTAGGTAGTATAACATAGATTCCAACCAATGAGGACACTGTCAATGTAATTTTTTTGGGATAGGGGGCAGATGAGCAGAGGAATCACATGATGTTTAGCGATAGCCGCCGCCCAAAGACCCCTGTAACACTAATAGAGTTACAAGTGCGCTGCCAGCCTTTAACCCCCTTTCCCCCGATTGCGCCTAAGCAATCCATTGAGGATTTTCTCATCATTCATCCAAGCTAAATTTCTTCAAAAAACTGATACCTGTAGGATCGACTAGGTATTTCTAACTATTAATGTAGATATAAGTCTTATAATGCAGAATAATGTGCAGTCAACCACACGTCAGGTTACCACAACCTGTCAAATTTTCTCAGTTGATTTTCAACCTAATACTGTAATACATCAAAATGTACGATTCATCATTTAATTGCAGTATTAACTTTCCAATAACTACAAAACTACAAATTAACATTTTATGCGTAATTTAATTTAACTTTGAAATGCGTGGGGAATTAAACTGATTGAAGTAGGAAGTCGTCAAGTTTAGGACAGCTATCAAACTCCTCATCATTAGGAAATGCCGGGTAAAGCATCAACAGACTGTTTATTAAGGAACAATAAAATGATTACTTATTTATTGAGGAGCTATCAACGGCGGATTACCTCCGCTCCATTTGACGCTTTTGTATTGGAATGAGTTTTGTATTATATTTATTGCTTTATTATTACGGTATATGGAGAGAGATTTATTTGGAAAGCGATGATAACGCAGTGAATAAGAACTCGTTTCCTTTACGGGAGGTCGGATGATTATACTGGGCCACTAATACACTTCATGGACATAAATAAATGGTAGCAATAAGTAGCATCCCCAAATCTATTAACTTTGTCGTTATGTCAATGTATGTTTTCTACTACTAATCCACCTAATCCACCAGTTCAAAGTCGCTCAAAGAGCTATGGAAAGGGCTATGCTCGGAGTATCTTTGAAGGACCGCATCAGAAATGATGTAATTAGACAGAAAACCAGAGTCGCCGACATAGCCCACCGAATTAGCAAACTGAAGTGGCAGTGGGCTGGTCACATTAGCCGCAGAACCGACAACCTTTGGAGCCATAAAGTCCTTGAGTGGTGACCGCGACTCGGTAAACGTAGTGTTGGACGCCCTGCTACAAGATGGGATGACGACATTCGTGGCGTGCATTGGGAGAGACCTAGGTCCAGCAGTGGACGAGCGTGGGTTGCTGATGATGATGATGTTTTCTACTTATTTATCTTGGCAGTCAAATCGGCCAATCGATACCCAACTAAAATAGAAATATAACTTGCATAGCCGTATTTAATTGGCTAAAAATAAAACCCCCAGACACTACAAACGTTTATTCCTCCAGACAGAGCATCGGCATCGCCTATTGGCGCTACGCACGCGAACTAAATAAATCCTACAATATCACCCCCGGATCTGTATTTATTGTTGTTTGTTTAAATCCTATAAGGTTACGTTACGTGTTCCTAACGAGGAGATTACAGATGTAGAGATACAGTACATGAGCTGCGTTTATTCGATTCGAAATGTTACGCTTTTGAAGATTATTTTAATTGGGAATAACAGTAGGTATGTAATAAAATTGAATTTTTTTTTTTTTTGTTGATGACTATCCAAGTAGTGCAGCTATTAAAACACGTGAGTGAGAAGACAAAATGTTTGACGAAGTTACTTTTGTTGCTTCGGTTATGAAAGTTATGTTTCAAAAGACTGAGGAAGATTAGGGTAGGTAATTACATGCATCTTTTCCAAAAACAGTTTTAAATCAATGCTGATGACGTAGTTTATAAATCTGAAAATTTCTTAAGAATATAGTTTTTTTATGATTTTCGATTTATGAATAGATATGGACATTTTCGTTTACTTTATAATGTATGGTAAATATGCATATTAATTAGTATTCACATCAGTGAATAGTTATTTTTATAGTCTATTTAAAACAACACTTTTTATGTTTGATTTCGTACATTACACTTATACAAAACAATCTCACCCACCTATTTACTAAATGCCAGCGACGATTTCGTTTCTTTACACTCCAAAAAAAAAACCCACATAAGTAGATTTTTAAAAATGATATGTTTATTATGCAATAAACATCCCACGAGGCGCCGTAAGTGGCTCAAATTACTCGGCGCGTTCCGGAAGAGATCCGGAACGGAACGGTTAGCCTGTCGCGGCTTGACTGATGGTGGACTGCGCTATTAGCATTTGGGGCAGAGCGGTGGTGGCATAGTACAAGCAATAAGTAGGTACGCTAACTCGGCCATCGGCCAAGTATAATATTTACATAACTTAAAAATTAAGATCCGTAATAGTTACGTTCTGATATTAAGGTATACTAGGTAAACATCATTATCGTCATCCGCAGCCCATATAAAATGCAGGGTATTGACCTCATCCTGTGCTCACTATTTACAACGATCACGTGCCAGCCTAATCCAGGTCTTTCCCATCGATCTATATATTCATGAGCCTATCTTGTTAATGAGCGCCCCCTGCTTTTTTTGCCTTGACGTGTGGCTATATACTGTGTACGTGTGTTGTCAAACATTTAAAAGTCTTAAGCCGAAGTAACATTATGATTTAATGACGAATATCGATGATAAAAATTGTAGCATTATTTTGAAACCGTTTAAAAGCGAATGTCTTATCTTTGGCGTACTACTTTCTCTACTAAACTTTAATTACTTATTTCCTTTTACTATGGCGTCGGCCCCGCGCTTAATCATACGTGATGGGATAATAATGGGGTAATAAATAGTGGTGGTTCGCGGCCTAGGTGGGATTCGCGTGGTACACTGCTGGTATCAAGACTGGAAGCTATTTATATACACTATGAGGCAAATAAGGCGAGTTATTAGCAAATTTTTATACAAACTTGCCCAGTTAGGAAGCTTACAGATCTAAAAGTTTCAGTGCTATGGTAATAATTTAAGTGTCAATCGACGTTTTATATTTTCAATTTATAATTCAGTTACACGCGATTTTCCTGAAAAATCGGAAAATGTAGGTGGATTTTCGCATCCCATATAAACTTGTATGAAGCAGGAAAAACAGCATACATTTTTCTATTTTTTAGGAAATCGACATATTTCTGGAGTCTAAAGAAATTTTATTTCATCATCGATTTGCATTTAAATTATTACCATAGAAGTGAAACTAATAATATCTTTAAGCTTCCATACTAAGCACGTTTGTATGAAAATCAGGGTAGTGGCTCTGTTTATTTGCCGCTCAGTGTACATTGCTATTGGTAGTATACTTAGCCAAGGGGTGGAGGTTATTTTTGCAGGCTTCAACTTGCTGCATGTACTATTTATTATCAGCATTAAGTATTAATTAAGTTTGCGTGACCTGTTTAATTATACAGGTTTAGAAAAGTATAATTAAAATGTCTTATGAAGCGAGAATGTTACTAAAATGATATTTTTCTAGTGAAGACTAGATTCTTTAGTTGTTAATTTTATGTGGTAGGTGGCAAACAAGCAGAGCAAATGGATGGCGATTGCTGCCGCCTATGGACACAAATGTATTCTAACCCCTCTTCCCCGGATTTGGCCTCCGGTACCCTCACCTGCTCAGTGAAACACAACGCAGGGTATCTTTAACGCCGATTTTCTACAAGACTATGGTATCACTCAGAGTATAATAGTAGCACAGATTATTATAATACTCTCGGCGTCAAAAAAATCGCACATCTGCGTAGTTTTCATACTAACGCGCTCATATCACGGCTTCGTATATTAAAAAGTACAACATTTAATTGCAATATTTTTACGTAACATGGTTTTTATATGCTCTTCTATTAATCATGCTTCTTAATTAGTCGTGGAAACTTCCTAATTTTCCCAAAAACATAAAAATGTAAATCAATGTTCTTGTCCCATACAATGTTCTATGGAGCTGAAAAACTGATTACTTTTTAATTTTTAGGACGAATCAAGTAAATTCCATGGATGATGAAAATGTTGGATTAAAAGACGAGCATATAATGGTAATGTTACCTTAAAAATATGTAATAAAATGTTTTACTTTTTAATATACGAAGCCGTGATATGAGCGCGTTAGTATGAAAACTACGCAGATGTGCGATTTTTTTGACGCCGAGTGTAGTAGTACTACACGCTAAGATGAGAGGGTAATAGAATGGCAGTAAGTAAAGAAATGGCCAATAATTATAGGTTTAGTCGACGTAAATACTACATTTATTAAAAAAACTGTCCTCTCGCATATTGCAGTGCCCATATGTTCTATAAATGGTGGTTGCTTTTTTATATTTACCATCTATTTGTACACTAGAGAAGCAAAAAAATATTGAGTACCCATTGAGAATAGTTTTATGTCAAAAACAATTATCCGCACTGTATATTATTACATCTATATTTGTTCAAAAGCAAAGGCACGTCTTACAGGACAGTCGTCTCGTGTGAACGGAAGCCCTATCGTATCATTATCTCTCTGCAGTTATAAATATCTCAAAAGCTATAGTTAGTGCAAGTAATGAAATCTATTTTACACGTATCGGTTACATGGAATTGAATTATCTTCTGTACTAATTATAAAGAAGTAAATTCTATGGACAGCGACGAGATTTACTAAACCGAAACGCTTGCGCGATGTAATCGACACCCAGCGCCATCTGTTGACAAATTGGAATTAATGTCCCGAAAAGAAGTGACGGCAGGTCATTTGTCCCTAATTAACTGGGTGCCTGCCCTGATTTCACACAGTTATATTATTTATAATGTAAAATGTTCAACATTTTGAAAAAAAAATTGTTAAGGTGCCATTTGACATAATAATATTTTGATTGACCTAGTGCTGAGCTAGTGCTACATTAAGTATTCAAGTCTTCAAAATAAAGTTGGTAACCTAACCTAACTTAACTTACCTACCTTATGTAGGGTATAATTATTTTTTAGGCTTTATAACTTTTAGGGTTGTTTTGATGGCCCTAAGTTATTTCGAGATATTATAATATATCAATGTCCACACACAACGTTTTAGATGTTTATTATTTATGACAGTTGTATAAATTCTTATACATTATATTATATTGATTCGATTTTCCATTAACAGAAAATCGAATCGTGTAAAATCCGTTGCGACGAACAGATCTATGCGCCTGCGCCTTGCGCGTGATTGATGGCTACCAGCGGAGAACCAGAATTTGCATAAACACACCATCCCACTATGTTATTACGAGTTATTTAGTACATGAATACCTGCCCAGTGTCAACTCTTGCTAGCTCTCATGTTTTGAGATCGAGTATTCTGTAAGTCTGCTAGATTTCCGTGTTTTCAGTCAACGACCGTACAGCGCATTTGGTAATTTTCGATCTCCACCCTGAACAAACATTCATGTGATGAATACTTGTGTTTATATCAAATTCGGCATTAATGTCTCGCTGTTCTTCTGCGAGGCCATGAATTACCGATTTATGTTCTTACTTTACAGCACGTATCATCTGACATACTACACCTTACTCCACATGTGTGTTTTGGCCGTAGTCGCTAGAGCTTTGGAAGCAGCTATCTAACCTATCCACATGACCTAGTGCTCCCAAGCAGCTCCTATTTCAAAGTTATTAAATACACAATAGCAAGTGGTGAGGTACGGCCCACTGGCTACATTAGCAATGATTTAGCGCGGCAATATCGTGCTGCGACGAGAGCGCATGCTGCGGCAAACGCGCTTAACGAGCGACCAAGTGACCTTTATGGCAATTGTGGACAAACAAACAGGAGTTCTGGCAACGCTAGCAAAGCAATCTTTGTAGCAAAGATAATGTTCATGAACATAGTCAGGTCGAAGCTTGTTAACAAGAAATAGGTGTGTTTTTCAATATTTTCATTCTAGCCAAGTGTCTCACTCAGTAACCATCATGTGCCTTACAAGTTTTACAACAGAATTTATTGAACCCCAACCGTTTTGGCCAAAATTACCGTGATACACCTGATCTTTCCAGCTGGGCCCTCGGCTGATTAACGTTCGAAATACTAATAAACTTTCTATTCACGAAGGTACACATCACTCAGTACTGGGCAGTAGTAAAAAACACTAATATTTGTAGCTGCCATCCTTATTACAGTTAGATCACGGTGCAAATAATTATGCTATGGTGGCAGGAGGCTAGAGGGAAAATATCATCGTGACAATCTCTGTCCGCCTTGCCACGTGTGCGGAACAGTGGGACTCTAACCGAAACCCCCGAGGTGTCCATACTGTCCATCTCAGCGCAATCGTTTAGACAACCAAATCAGTTTATGCTGCAACCAAATAATAAAATAGTGGTTTGACTTTCATTCTTTGCACCATAAACTTTAGTATTTCTATTAAATTTAACGTTTTTGAAAGCACGGATTCACACACACATTTCTCGCGCAATTAGTAGCATGTTGCGGCGGCGACTAACGAGGGAGCTGACCTGGATGCAGCACGTGGCACCACGATTTATAGCGCATCCTGCTGGACGGAGCGAGAAAGTCGACCGGCTAGCTCATTATTAACGGTCTCCTCTTGGCAAGGGAATTATTTAGGACTACTAACAGCCTGGCAGTTGGTTCAGGAAAAACTTTATCAGTGTTAAGTGAAAAGGAAGGTTGAGTTGAGATACTCGTTAGACTCCTGACCTCTGGTACAAACTGGATGAGGGAAACCTGATTTGAATAAATCTTTGGCGCAGAAGAAGGAGACTACTAATCTTACTTTCAGCGGTGTATCGAGGCACAGGCTCTTGATTGATTATTTTTCTTTATTTCGTACTCGACTTCAATTTGTTTCAGGACATTAGTTTCAAAGTGTGTCAATAGATGGTGCTGGGCGTCTATTACATCATGCAAGTGTTTTGGTTTATGTATAGGCTTTGAAGCATTAGTCGTCTTAAGGTACGTCCTTCTACACATTTTCAGTGCTAGAGTCAAGTTGTCATCTCAGCCAAGAGATCCCTATTAATCCTATGTTACTTGCATCTAAGGAATTCCCGCAATCTTCACCAGCTCTTCAAGTAAAGTCAACCAAACCGTCAAGTATTTTATACGGCGTTTCTTTGCGCGATCATATCCGAAATGAAGTGATCCAGGAGAGGACTTCGTCATCGACATTTCCCACAGGATTAACAGTCTAAGTGGCAGTGGGCTGGCCATATACATATACATGAGTTCTGGAGTGGAGACCACGTCTCGATAAACGTAGTTCTACACTAGTAGAACGACCTTAAGAAAAGGTGGATGCGAGTAACGAAAAATCTAATGAAGTGGCGAACAATAGTAGAAGCCTATGTCCACCTGTGGACTGCAACAGGCTGATGATAGTTGAACATTACTCACCCAGAGGGGCGCGGAGGGCTGTAGCTGCGACGCGAACGCCATTCGGAACGCATCTCCTACTAGCGAGTTCAGTTCTTCCGCCTGTAAATAAAAATAAAAAATTATAAGCATGTTACATAGTTTCATACAAAATTACCAAGTCACGTGACTTTCTAAGAAAAGTAGATTTTTAATCGAATTTCCAAGCATCATAAAATGTTCTGAATGGTTGGTAGAAGACGGGTTTTGTGAAAAGAGAACTTTTTAAACTGTATTGGGTTAGGTAAGCGACGAGCTCACGCCTCTGGTTCATATTGGAAAGTGCCCAACTCGCGGGCGGAATGCTAAAAGAGTTTTTGTGTTCGTGCCCTGTGGCACGTTCATATTGCACGTGCACTTTTTGTTCGTGAATGGCATAGAACGCTTTGGTTAATAATCTGACGTGATAACAGATAATAGAATAGTTTAGTATTAACAGTGTGTTCTGTTCATCATTAGAATTTTACAATATTCATTCATGTTTAACATAACTCCTAGTCATTCCTAATAGCGATCTCTTTTAGAAAACTTATAAGTAAAGAAAAATACAGTTGGCTTCGAATTGAGCTCAGTTTTACTTTTTATTGTATCATCTAATCCATTAAACAAAAAAAACATTACAAATAGTTCTTTAAATTTTCGCGTTGTATTATAACTAACATTATTATAGACCGCTTGTGACCACGGCTGCTTTGACGCAGCCGATACCTCAAGCAGTAAACTAAGTAGGTACGGTGGCCAGCACATCAAGTTACTACAATGTGTCAAATTTCTTCAATCGAACCTCACTTTTATGTCAAACGTGTTTGGTTCAATATCAACTGAGAAAATTGACAGATTATAGTAACTTGATGTGCTGGCCACTGTACATAATAAATTATAAGCATGTTACATAGTTTAAGAAACTAAGAAACGTAGATTTTTAATCAAATTTCCAAGCATCATAAAATGTTCTGAATGGTTGATAGAAGACGGGTTTTGTGAAAAGAGAACTTTTTAACTGTATTGGGTTAGGAAAGCGACGAGCTCACGCCTCTGGTTCATATTGGAAAGTGCCCAACTCGCGGGCGGAATGCTAAAAGAGTTTTTGTGTTTCGTGTCCGTACCGTGCACCGCTGGTTCATATTGCACGGTGCACTTCATGTTGCTCCTGAGTGAAATGGCAATAGAACTAGTTACGTGTTTAATTAATCCTGACGTGATACCAGTATAGTTCATATATATGATAGTTTAGTATCAATTTTTAAAGCTAGAAAAGAGATCTTGCACTGCAGGCTCAGGCATGACTGTGCCTCGGCATTGTTGAGTCTGTTAAGGGCGCGCATTTACCAGCAGACGCGCCCCATACTCGTTTGCCTATTTCAGTAATAAATAAATACCGATTAAAGGGCTATTCGACGAAACCGCGCCGTCAACCTATTTACACTGATTGTGGCGACTATAACATATTTTTCAAGAAGTTCAATTTCTACCACTTAGATGAAAGTAAATTGGATTTTTCAAGATGCAATTCAATATTTTTTACACGTGACTAGTAACAATAATGTTAATTATTGCTAAAAACGGCCACTTTTCGTCCTTGTAGCCCTTTAACAGTGTGTTCTGTTCATCATTAGAATTTTACAATATTCATTCATGTTTAACATAACTCCTAGTCATTGCTAATAGCGATCTCTTCTAGAAAACTTATAAGTAAAGAAAAAATACAGTTGGATTCTAATTGAGCTCAGTTTAGTTACTTTTTATTTTATCATCTCAATCCATTAAACTGTACAGGTATAATGAAACTTGATCGAACTGAGTGAAAGATTTGGCGCAACTCTAGTGAACATTCGGAGTGCATGGTCCACCGGTTGCGAAAGGATCGGCTTTTGTTGGCACTCGCTCTCACGTATGCGCTTATTGCACATTCACTTATGAATACTTGTCCTACGTATTTGATTCGCATTGCAATTATGCAATAACAAGGTAGGTTACAGTACAGAGAGCAAAAAAATTGTAGCTCAGTGAATAAGAAAAATAAATTATTTATCAAGCACCGAACATAACGAATTAGGTATTACAAAAAAAAAAACATTATAAATAGTTCTTTAAATTTTCGCGTCGCATTAAAACGAACATTATTATAGACCGCTTGTGACCACAGCTCCTGTAACGCAGCCGATACGTCAAGCAGTGAACTAAGTAGGTAGGTACATAATAATTATGTGCTTATAAATTATCGCTCGGTTTGATTCCCATCTTTAATAAAAATAGTTGAAAACATTACGAGCATCTAAATTAAGTATAAATTCCGTCTTTTGCCATTTGGCCACGGAACCCTAAAAATGTGTAAGTCGTGTATGTAAATCGTGAAAAAAAAATATATTATATTTTTTAAACTAATGCAGACCCCTACAACAAAGTGTTTTTAATACTCGTCTATTTAGTCTTGATGTCAGTGATTTATTACAAGGCTGCGTCCAATTCAAATCCGAATAGAAAGTCCGCCGCTGTCAATCAAACATTGCTCATATCCTCACTTTGCATAAACAAACTGGTTGTATTGTGTGCATGTACTAAATAGTTCCTTCATATTGTTTAGGTTTTACTATGAGAAGCATTGTAAAATTTGGAATTATTATTATTATCCGGTCATTTTAGACACGAATATTGTAGTCAAATAACGAAAATTCTAACACAAACTTCCAAATATTTGTGGAGAGCTTTCACCTTAAGAAAGATAAATTTAAAAATCCCCATCATGGGATCGCTGGGTATGATCGCTAATAAGTTATCCAGGTGTCTAAGGTAAGTTCTGTAACCATACTTATAGATCTACAAAAATCTCAAAAAAATTGTGTGTTTCACTTCAGGATTTGACAACGCATAAATCTTATCTCCCAGAGTAGAATGAAGGTAAAATGACAAGTGAAATCGCATGTGAAGTGACAATCAGGGCAAAGGGATGTAAAAGGTCGGAAGTAGAAGTTCCAGTATTGTGTGTGTCATGAGCAGGGGCAATCGCTTACCATCAGATCGAGGAGACACAGAGAGATCGAGGTAAAGGGATTATAAGTTGGTAGCACGCAGGTGACTCCAATGGTGTTGCACGGGTCAAAGAGCGGCGGTAATCGCTTACCAACAGATGATCCGTCTGCTCGTCTGCCTATCACAAGAAGACAAATTGATTGAAAGGGTCAAAACGCCTCATAAGGGCTTTCACTCAATTTGCATGACTATACGCAGTTTATTGGCGGTGGGAGTAACGAGGCAGAGACACGGCCTCGACGACGCGTGCGCCCTGCCTCCCACGAGCCCAGTGTCAGAGATGGCATGTGAGTGACAAGCTGTAATGGAAACTTTGAAAGGGCAGCCAAAGTCTTGCAGACAAAACAAAATTGTTTTGGCTTGATTTTGGTATTAAAACACTTGAATATTTCAAGTCTTTTACATATTTATATCAGGAAGCTCGGTGGTGAAAGAAAACATCACCAAGATACGTCTTACTTGTTACTTTTTAAAAAGTATAAGCAGGATTCAATTGGCCTGGGTCCCCTTTAATGGATTGCAAAAGTCAGACTCCCCAAACCCTAAATCACAATTTAAGCGTACTCCGCAAAAGCTGTCGGCACCGCTACTGTGCTATGAGTTGAGAAAGAATGCCTATCTACCTATCTTAGATAAGATAGATAAAGATATCTATCTTAGTGATAGTATCAGCCTATGTACTATCCCACTGCAGGGCAAACGCCTCCGTCATATGAATCAATTCATCGCTACTATGATAGAATTAGGCTTAATCACCACGCTTGCCTAATGCGGATTGGTGATCGCAAACCCGAGCTATGTCTATCTTAATAGATAACAATTTTACGCTAGTCAACACTACTCGACCACTAATCTAAGCCAAGTCTTCAGCTGTCCCAACACAGATCCAGACGACACGGTAATTGCATTGCACGACGAAGCCCTCAGCGTCGCATCACTTAATGATAACCTTTGGATGCAAATACAATGTAAACTGGCTGATCCGGTAGTTACTACTTTGTCATTAGAAATTATGGTGGTCGATGTAATTACAGTTTTAGTCCATAAGTGCGGGAGATAGAAACTATTTTTGCTTGTAAACTGGTTTATTATAAAGAAAAGGACTTATTTTTACAAAAGTGGTATGTTTGTGTTCCCCCCTTTTTATAAAGACTGGATATCCTGTTAACATCACAATAATATCGACAGTAGAGGCGTTATCTCGTATTGCTCTAAATGTCTTATAGAAAGTATCAATACTATTGGCACATAGTAATAATTATTATCCATAGCTAACACTATACCATGGCCTCACAGAAAATTACCCGATTGGCAAATCGAATAATTTGTCTGCTCGCCTACCATCTATTACATTAAATAAAAATCATTTTTAAATGATTCGCTCCAAATTTAATCCTGATCCACATTTTTCAAACACGATGAGAAGACGGAAACAAAAGTACTTATAACGTATTAATTCTAACAAATATTAAGGTAATACAGACATAAAATGGTTTTATAACTAAAAAGTGAATATTCTCTTGTACTAACTGTCAAAAAGATAAAATACGCTAAAGTCTATAATTTTATGGCAGTTTCTAAAACCATTCCTTCTGCCATCGACTGTACTCTACAGAACAGCCAAGTTCCTAAAGCCTGTAATTAGATAAATAAACAGCTCGGGGAAGATGGTAGTTACAGTCCCGCGGACAGGATGATGCCAGGGTACAGGTCGATGGCGAAGCTTAGGGCTCTGCGAGTTATTTCGCGTACTTTACCTCGCATTAAAATGGCTGGGAGATTAATTTCTGTTGGGCTGTAATGTTGTGGTGGGAGACGTTGATAAAGACGTCTGTTGTTTTAACGCGTATATTAAATGTTGGCTGGAAACTTTGCGTAACTTGATGTAGAAAAATCTTAGCGACATGAGAATGGCCATAATTTTAGAATTTGGGACGTTTTATGTAATTACGAGTACAATAAAGCTACTTATAATGAGGAAAACCGACCAAATTTTTTTATGATATAGGGAGCAGACGAATAGTCGGAAACTGAAAACATTTTTTAAAAACTACGGTTTTCTAGACCACCAAGCTAATGGTAGAAATACGCACATGGATTTAAAAAAATCGAAGCATGATCGGATTTTAACCACGACCTCTGGTCAAGGAAGACGCGTTCTTATCCACCGCGCTAACAAGGCTGTTATTTTATTAGGTACTATTGACGACTTTTGATATTGACTTTTACTTATAAACTTTCTTATTTACGCTACGAGTATAAAGTGAGAACAAATACTTTTTTATGAAACAGGAAGGTTAACGAGCAAGCGGACGCGTTACCGGCCCTTTAGGAAACTATCGGCTCATTTCGGTTCTAGAATACCGCTGCGAGAAGCTGATTCCATAATCAGCAGATGTGTAGCAGATTTTTTTTTATGTGATAGTTAGCAGGCGAGCAGGCGGATCACCTGATGGTAAGCAATTGCCGCCGCCCATGGACACTTGCAACACCAGTGGAGTTACAAGTGCGCTGCCAACCTTTTATCCCCTTCCCCCCCAAGTGGGCCTCCGGTACCCTCACTCACTCGGCGAAACACAGCACAGGGGCTGCTTCACGCCGGTTTTCTGTGAGGCAGTGGTATCACTTCGGTGGAGCCGGCCCATTCATGCCGAAGCGTGGCTCTCCCACTGTTCGAAAATGTCGCGTTAAGCGCACAATAAAATTAATTAATGCATTTTTTTCGAAGATTATCTCATTTAATATCAATGCTCATTTGTCTCCTTCATTGGTTGGGATCTTAGCCGCTACTAATTCCGGGTTGAGCGCCGTATAATTCGTTAGGGTCCCCGGGGCGCGGATTACGCGCCTCCGTCACGCGCCACGTTAATGTCGCTCTAGGAATTAACTTCTAGCGCGTTACCCGAGCTCATTCCAATGAAGGGTAAGAGGTGTTTCGAAAAATGGTGCAAAGAGACATTTTTAGCGCATTTTTTTTTCTTCTCTATTTTAAAATGAAAATGACACGCGTTGAAGTTAGGCGACGAAAACGTCTTATTTAGAAATAGAAAAAATCTTTAGATCCATACATAACACTTATGAATGCCAAAACCACTGGTTTGGAACGTCGATTTCTACCGAGAAGACACCAGCAAGAAACTCAGTAGTTACTCTTTTCAAATAGTAATAAGTTTCAGAGTTTCATTTATTCTTAGTTTAGCAATTTATGTAGCAGTTCATGATATCGGAGTTCTGTGATCACCAATCCGCGTTAGGCAAGCGTGCTGATAAAAGCTAATTTGTTAAAAGTGAACCGTTGTAGCATTTGGAAGAGAGAGTGTTATTTACGTCATCAACATTTTCGTTTTGTTGACAAATGTTATTCAAAATGGTTGGCAGAACACATCGTTAAAGGGATGTAAATGTTCACAGACACACCCTGTATATTAAAAACAACAAGGATCCCAAAACTGAGCCTTGAGGCACACCCACAATCAAAGGGACGCCAGAAGAGTCAGTTCCATTGACATTTACCTTCTGATAGGTTGATATTTTAGTCTGAAGCCATTGCAAACAGTTGAAGGTGCTCAGTAAGCCATGGGAGTTAATCTACGGAACACATTAAGAGCGCGCGTGACGCCGACAAGGTGCTGACTCTGCTCGCGCAGAAACTTTCCTGGCTGTTTTGTGCCTGTTAAACTGCTGCTTCCTTAGAATTTCAATAAGATTCGCAAAATTGCGGATTCAAAGTCTCAAAACCGTACATCAACCCGATTTGACAATATTCAAAAGCCGTGGGAGAGCCACGCATGAATAAGCCGGCACGACCGGAGTGATACCACGGCCTTACAGAATACCGGCGTGATGCAGCGCCTGCGCTGTGTTTCGTCAAGTTTTTGAAGCGAAGGCAGCCACTAGTATAACATAAAACCGCCATTGGACCTCTCACGCGTTTGAAAAGCGATGCATCCTTTCAAGTACTGAAATTTTTTTTATTGTGTGTTTCTTGCAAGTCATCCTAATATTTCAATTTGTGTTTGACAGTTAGATGAGAGTCGATTGAAGAAATTTGTCAGTTTTATATACTTTGATGTGTGGCTGTACGTACATACGTGTTTGTCACAGAGCTGCAGTATTCGGGTTGAGTTAGTAGGTACTAAACCTGACCCGCTTCGTTTCACTCTAAAATCATCCAGATCGATTGGGACGGCCTCTTTTTATTGACTCTGTATTGTCGACATTATGGGTTTCGAGTTTATAGAACGGTAAGGTTTTTTACTTGCGAATCGTAGTTGATAGGTTATGTCAACACAAGTAATACTTTACAATAAAATTGGGTACGGCTTAAACTTGAACTGACAACTATTAATGTAAAATTTTGAAACTTAAAAGTAGATATTACATTTGTAAACTGCATTAATATTTTCATACAAATATAAATACATACATACATAGCCTGTCAAAATCATAACCCTCCTTTTGCTTTGCCGTAGTCGGGTAAAAAGAAATCACTGGCGGTGTTACCTACATATTATAACTGAAACAATTTTTTTTTTCATCAATCCCATCATACTAAGGATTATCTCTGGATATAATATCTTTAAAAATGACATTCAGGTTTGTTCTATTATTTTTTTTAACTGAATGTAACAGTCTTTTGGTTGTCTGAAAGAGATCGCTACCGAGGCCGAGGCTACAGTCGCCGATATTGTATATGTAAATTACCATTAGCATAAGGTTCTGTATTGTGTTGTGCAATTAAGAGTATCTATCTATCTATGTATTTCAAATAAATAAATAAATATGAACCTTAAGGAATCCTCCGAGTGCCAGCACAACTCGCAACTGACCAATATTTATATCGAAAATTTATTGCAAAGTAGTAGAAATTTATGTGAAATGCCATTTGAAACCGCGAGATATGTTATATGACCGACGAGACAGACACTGAACTCGCATACATAATTAGCTCTTAAATGCTTAGGGCTTGCTGCAACCACTAGAGCCTATATCGGATTAAATAGAATATTTGCCTCTATTAATGATCTGATTCTGTACGAATAGCTTTGCCACTTGTTTTGTTAGTCAGTCAGCATAATACGTAGTAAAAACATCAAACATAAAGTACTTAATTGAATTTTTTTTCAAATATCGTCCGATTTTGTCCTGTTTCTATCAATTGTTTGTATTATGTAACGGAAAGTTTAAAATAGTGTGCATGATTAGGCGTATGGTATTTGTGCCAAAAGGTGTACAAAGCTACCTAAGTTTTAAAAATTACGAATTCTTCTCTTTAGTACATTAATAAGAGATGATTTTCTTATTGTGTCTTAAATTCATTAAAATTAATAATATCATTATGGCGGTTCTAGTGGACCAAACAAGTGCTCTTAACATATTAAAATATTAGCGGGCGATGGAAGCGCCACCTCTCGGCCCTTCCATTTGTTTAACGCCGCACATGTCATAGCGAGATAGCGTAAGTTATGAATTAAATTAAACTACGAGTATTAATTAGTATGAACAAGTCCGAGTTTTAAATGATAACTCATGTCTGGCCTTTTTGGACGTGTGCATTAATTTACTCCGGTTTCTGATTTGCGATTTATATGCGCGTATAAGCTCTTAACGTAACGTAAGTTACGTGCGTTTGGTTTTTTGAAACGCGCGTTATGCTCGTATGCGAAACAAGTGCGCGCAGAAAAATACGCTAATATAAAACCACTCTTACGTATTCTCTAATTGAAATCTTGTAAAAGTCGTAAACTTCGTGATTTTAACCGTTTTTATCGAATCAGTAATATTTGAATATCCGCTTGCTTCGATTGTTGCAAAAAGCGACCGACTGGATGAAGCATTTTGGTGTTAAACCAATATTAAAATATAGATTTTTCAAGTAGCGCAGATCAGATGTTTGTGTTGTTTTTGGTTTCCATATTACATCGGATAAACTGATGTCAGAATCTCATCACATTATATTAGGTATATATGTAGTGTCTGGGTAGTTTTGGTACCTTCATTGTTCTTCTTATATTACCTATAATGAGTTTTAAAGCATTCAACCTCTTCAAATAAACCCGAAAATGAGAAAGCCAGAACCGAAGCGCATGAGTGGATTGCAAAACCCACGATTAAAGATTTAAACCATTTGTATGCATTGCGTTTAAATATTCAGAGAGCAAACCGACGTGTCCATATTTTAACAACGTACATAAATCATCACAATACGAAGTGTAGTGATGATAACAAAATTAAGGCTGCTTTCTGAGTATCGGCGTGAGTTATAACTTCACCTTTTTGTTTTACAAGTTAGCAATTGCAACGTCGTTTAAAATCACAAATACATTTCTTGCTCATTTTCAGAACAAATTTAAACATATTTCAAGCTCGTTGCACAATTTTAACCCTATTAGAGCGTCTTGCCATCAAAGACCTACTGAACAGAATATCAGCAAGTAATTCAGTAGCCATACATAGTAAAAATATTAAATAACATATTTTCAGGCGAGCAGGTAACTATTTCTTTTAAACATTGTCTACCTGAACCTCCGTTAATTCATCAGAATTCATAGATAAGAAGATAGATGAGAAGATATTCATACATATCAAAAGTGCTTAAGTTGTTTACTTCAGGTTGGTGAAGAGTGGTTCATTTAGGTGGACTAGAATAGAATAGTTTATTTTCTGGATACATCAATAAACTAAATATTTCACCTCTCATTTTATTTATTCTTATCTTGTACAGAGACTTCCAGTTACCATCACATAAAAATAATTAGCAACATTAAACATGTAAAACACGTTCCATATCTCCGCGATGACAAATCGCTTGGAAAGCGTAAAAACCTGCAGCTATCATTCAGTTCTCTGTATGACATTAGCCGCGGTCCGAGTTAATATTTCATATCTCTCCTTGGGCAGACGCTTAGATAAACAAGTATGGAGTAGGGACGCTTACCGCATGCCTAATTAAGTAATTAAAGGGAGATATGATCGGTCGATTCGACCCACGCCGGCGTTGCAGGGTTGAGCGTATGACGGACGATGACTGTTAAAATAATGTTGATAAGAATTAAGTAAGGTTTTCCGTGTTTAAAGTAGGTATAGAGAAATCGGATTGAATATTTTGTTATCTTTCAAAATATGTAAGTATTAATAAATAAATGTGTATTAATACCTTAAATTCAGCTCTAGTGCGCATTGTGTTGTTTATGTTGTCCAATTTTAATTTGTTTATTTTTTTTGGACGGCAAACATATTATTTATTTAAGGATACGAAAGCTTACGTTCACGAAGGTTACCTGATAGTAAGTGATCATAGTCAGCCAATGGACAATTGCCACATAAAAAATTGATTCCAAATGTTTTATTATTTTTGTGTAGTTTGGAGTTTTTTTAAACCTCGTAAGACCCAGACAGCAGATACAATTGAAAATCATGTGTTTTTGCCCCTTAAAGGGCGTTTGGGTCTTACGACGTCAAATTAGTAGTAGATAAATAAAATCTTATTTGAAACCCCACTACCTACACATAATATGCACATAATTTGGTGCCTGGAAAGTTATTCAACTATTTATTTTACTAAGATTTTTTTAACGGTGGCCAACAACCTACCGAGTATTTTCATTCCAGTACTGGTATGCAATAAACAAACAGTAGTTCCACACTATTCGTGTTTGTTCAAGCCCGCGCATGCGTGTGGTCGCCGCGCAGCGTGTACCCTGCGCCTGCGCCGCGTCTGCTTCCCGTACTTCACACATGCGCGACAGTTAACGTTTGTAAGTTTTGTTTATTATATGCCAACACAATGTCAAAAAAGATAACCCAGAAGTTGCTTTTTATCATAGATACTAAACGGAAAGAATGGTGGCAGACGGTAAAGTAACTTATTCATTAATGATATCGACGGAGAAATGCCAATACCTAATTAACTACAAGAGGTTTTTTAGGAAAATGTCAATGACATTAGGGTCGATTTCTTATACTATTTAATACATAGGAGGGATTATAGGTACAGACACTTAACCGACGATATATGACAACACATACCAGCTAAGTTGTTCAAAATAGGTTGAAGGAAAGTAACTTTTACTCTGCCCAAAACTCGTGGCAGTCTTAGTCATATTTGATATGAATAAAATACTCTACCATCTGGTAAAGAAACTCCTAATTTTTACGTTTATGTACTCAATCATCATCTTCGTTATCTGCCTTGGACGTCCAATGCTGAACATAGACCTCCCCCATTGATTTCAAGGTAATACTTCAATCATTTTATTATTCATTGTTAGATCAAATCTACCAAGCAATCTGATTGCTCTAATTTAATTGTATGTATTTGACACCTTGTGTAACCATGTTTTAAGCCAAAAAATTTGTTCTAATTTCTGATGGCCCATCGTAATTAAGTCAGCATTTCTGATAATATATTACATACTTGGATTTGACTTTTGTTTCATCTGAATGTGGCAACCCCAGTTGGGTTCAAAGTTGTCCGCTATTTCAATTATTTATTCTACTTTTTTATCACGTAATTTATATTGCTATTACGCTTGGTCCTTGGCTATAAATATGGCCTAAAAGCAATTAAGAAAATATTTCGCAGTTTTACTTTCTGTAGGGGGACACAGTCTGTTAGTAACAGCCTACTCACTTTTAATTAAAGTTACTTAATAATTGTAATATTATTTAATGTGATACATCTTAGTAGTTGATCATAGTAGTCCAAACTCGTAATAGTGGTTATTAAAACACGAGCGAGATTTAAAAAACGAGGCTTTGCGATGTTTTTAATAGCATTTGCGAGTGTTGTAATTCCAAGTTAGTGCAGTCTCACGCACTACTTTATAAGTTTAGGTTTACAAATGGATAACTGTATATCAACCAAAAACAAATAGCCTAAGTATTTTCTGATTGCATCTGAATTCAATATTATATTCATCCACAATAAAGGGCATAAGGGTTTCACTTTTAGTGACATTATTCCGGCCCGCATCGCCAGTCGGTGCCGCTCGAAAGCCAGTAAACAACTTTAAAATATCGCATGAATCCGAAGCGAAGGCACGCAAGCGCCGCGGATCCAATTCGACTTTCCGAGAACATCGGACGAAACTCGAGACGCCTCCAATCATATGGCACGGGTTATTGGAACGAGCCTGGACAATTTATGCTAATGTCGAGTCAGGTAATCGCTTTTGTGCTTGTTTGTGATGTCTTTGGGAAATTTAAGGAGGAGCTTGGAGCATTCCAAGATTACAACAACTTTAGATCTTGTCTAATTTTGGTAATTGGATATTGAATAAACATTATTTTTGGATAATGGTGTCCAGGACCTACTTTATGATGGTTGAATGGTACGTTTCTATATAGTGAACTTTTCGCCCACTGCCTACGATACAGAGGAATATAATCTACTATTTTAGGTACTATTATTAACTTTATGTTATAAGATATAAGAGAAGACTATTAAAAAAAAAACATTCATAAACCATTCATTAAACACCGACACCACATCCAAATTCCTAAACCATATTTGTTATTGGACTCGTAACCTTTGCCCGAATCCTCGTAACTTCAAACAACTTTATCTACTGCCTTTTAAGACCGACCAACTGTAGTATCAGTGTTTATATTCGGCTAACGGATATCTGCCCCATAAATGTTATTTTTACTCGCCTTTGATCTGGGCTCTCTCAGGGAGGAGTTCTATGCCCACTTTTATTGATACCTTCCTCTTCCTAAACGTTGTCGGTTTCCTCAAAATGTCTCATTATGTAAGTGATTTATGGCATTACTTATATTGCTGTAACGCATTTTGTAAAGCTTTGATGTAGGTTTAAACGTTTTTTGATGGGTACTTTATTGTGGAAGCAGTCAAAGAATATGTTCTTGGTGAATGATTAAGAGATGCTTTCGTCGTGGCTTCGTAAGAAAGGAAGTCGTTTTGTCAATCATAGGTACATAATATACGAAAATTTCCCGTATATTTTTCATTAAATAGAAATGAATAACTTTGAAAACATAAACAACTTTTAGGGCCTGTTTCGCAATGTACGGATGAGTCCTACATAAAAAGGTGTTACTTATTGCTGCCATAAACACTGTTGCGTTATATGACTGTCAAATAGCATTATATAATATGTCACTTTACGCCCATGAATTTGACAGATAGAAATCGCAAATTTTAACCTTAAAATAATTTATGTGTTGCTTGCTTAGATGACGCTCTAAGGTTGCTTGTGAGGCTTTTGTCGAAACAGGCCTTGATTGTTCTTTTCTTTACATTAGCACAGCATTAAACAAATCATCATGCATTAAAATTATGTAAAACAATAAGTATACTATAGAGTGGTCTATTGATCGACAGTGGTTTTAAGCAGTTACGTTTAATTTTCCTTAATGCATTTGCTGGGCATCAGCGCAAAGCCGGCTCAGCGCTGCCCAGCGTAATGTATCAGCGCTGCGTTGTGAGGACCTGAGAACCAATTCTCGTTTACTCGACATCGAAATGCAATTTAGAGATTTAATACATTGGCCCATACAAATCTTTAACTCGACTTCAATGTCGTGTGCGCGAGAATTGTCCCCCTGAAGACGAATAATGAACGGGGAAATTTAAGCGACGATTAATTAAGCGGTACTGCGGCTATATATCTCGCGAGGGAAAGTTGCGCTTTTACTGGGTAGTTCATTCTACAGAAAGAAGTGTTTTAACAACGTGGTACAAAATTGGGTTCATAAATAAATAGAGTGAGATAACATCACATTGTCTTAAAGCCAAACTAGTTTATCTTTTGGTTTTGTATATTTTGGAGAAGTTGACCTACCTTCAATGTACTGTTTTGGATGCAAATTTATTTTAATATAGGTACCTATGTTCCTTTGATGTAGTATGTGTTGTGGTAAATTTTAATTAGACCTCCTTTATATTACACTATGAGTGAGTGACATCAAATGTGAAGTTGTCGCTTGTAATTGTTGTATTATTGTCTTAGGAAGTTCAGGAATAAATCTAAGCGCAAACATGAAATCTCGTCGTTTCAATTAATAAATAATACACGCTTCCCGCCCCGCTAATCCTGCAAAAGTATGCACTTTGGATCACCGTTCTAATGAAAATGTAGTCGGTATTTGAGAAGGTCACCAAACTGTCCTTCTCCTGTAAATATTAAAACCTCAGTTCAAAACTCAAACTTAAATACATACGAGTAATAAAGTGAATTTTGTTAGTTTCTCAGAACATTTAGAATGAAAACATATTAAAGGCGGTTGGAAGCCGCTAGAAAACATGGCGAGAGTTCCCCGCGATACAACATTGTACACTCAGCCGCAGGTTTGTTGGGCAAATAGAGTCTTTAATTTCATTTCTGTGTGCTAGTGCATTGTTTTTTTATGGGATAGTTGGCAGACGAGCAGACGGATCCCCTGATTGTAAGCGATTGCCATTGCCGATAGACACCCGCAGCACTAATAATAACGGAGACATGATGGTGCTGCCAACCTCTCAACCCCCTATTGGGCCCGGAAGCCCTCACTCACTCGGGAAAACACAGTGCAAGCGCCGCTTCACGTCGGTTTTATGTTAGACCATGGTATCGCTCTAGTCAAGTTCATGCCTAAGCGGTAGCTCTCCCACTGTCAACGTTACAGGATAAGAACAATTGATTCATCTAGAAGCAAAGGCAGCAACATCCATTTTTTTCTATAGATTCTTATACAAATAAAAATGGATGTTGCAGCTTTGCTGAAGCAAAGGCAGCAACCAACCTCGACCAGCTCACCACCAGCCGGGCTAACATGCGCACCACGAGATAATTTGTCGACACTCGTATTTTGTCGGCGCAAGTTGCGTCTCGCTCACCTGACTGAGCGATGAGCGGGATAGAAGGATGAGCTCTCGCGAACGAGAGTCGACAAAATTTTGTCGCGGTGTGCATATTAGGCCTACAGGTGAGCCGTCTGCTCTTTTGTCCACTATAATGTAAAAAAAGAGCATCTCCTATTTCTATGTACCTCAAAGTGTTTTTCTCTGGCGGAGTGTACTCCAGGAAGTGGCAGGCGCAGATAAACCCGGCGCCGAGATTTCATTGTGCCGCTAACTCGCTAACGCATTTAGCTCCAAGGACAACTTGTACGACGAAACTCTGTTTAGTATTTGTTGCCTTTAAAGTTGGGATTAAGCGATTGTTTGTTTATGAATGGCTGGGAGTATAAATGGAGACTAACGAATTAAGCTACTTGGTTAGGTGTGTGATATTTTTGGGAAATAATAAGACCAGTATTTGACAACGTTTTCTAACTTATAACAATTATACCCTCCAAAAAATTCAGCTCCATCAAATCTAAACGATCAGCCACGTAAGCAGAATATATTATGTTACAGTGCTCACTTGTGTGCGCACACATAAGTGCGCTCTCTATTCCTTTAGTTATATATTTTGGCGAGATTCCATTATGACATGACTGAAGATAGATCACCAATCAACATATTATCTGCTCCAACTGTGTCATCTCGTTTGGCCGTAGCTATACAAGGCCGAATTTTCTGCTCATATGAGATATTGGAGGGTTCAAAACATGCGGTATTTCCTCAGTACCCCTCCCAAAAAGATCATCAATTTTCATATCATTTATGCTACTCACGCAACCGAAGATGACAATTAATATTCCATACCAAGGGTCGTAACTAAACCGTGTAATCAAATAACGCAACACATGTACCAGTAGTGGGCAATTAGCCGGTAATGGCCGGTGCGGGTTCGACGCCGTTACTCAGCGGCGCAGACGCAGGGGGAAGTATGGAAATGCACGAATGTTATCTAATATTTATTGGGAGGCTACACGCGAACTTTGGGCTTTGCGGCTGAACACAGCAGAGACGGCACAGTAGATTATAGCTTAAGCAGTACAGAAGCTACGAAGGTACCTAAAAACTAAGAAAAGACGCACGCTTACAGATGTACCGTCCACCACTCTAAAAATAAAAGTCGTTCTACATACGAGTACTTATGTGTATTGTGACAAGGTCCGTATACATATTTTTGGAGTCGACTATATTATCTAAACACGGTCTCTAACTAAACGGGTACTTTGTCGTAGTGATGTTGTAAGTTACACTACCTACTCTCGGTCATCATCATCATCATGGAAAGCAATAAACGGATTTTCATTTAATTATTTTTCATATTCAACCATTAGTGATCCACCTTAGGATATAGTTACCATCTTGTTATAAGCGATGCAAAATTGACGAATCTGTTGTAATTTGGAAAGGTTATGGGGTGTTTTATTTTGTGCGAGAGAGAGGGATATTATCCCGTAAAGAAAGGGCAAAGGTTTAATTTTTAAATTTCTTACTCAATTTTTAAAATATTGATGCGTAGGTATTAATCTCTACAGAATGACTGAGTTTCGATACTGCTTAACCTTATAGTATCCACTGTATCTGAATTCTTGGCGGAGTATTGGAAGCGCGTCTTTCGTTTGTAGCATTGTTATTCGTATTTCAATTCTACTTTTGTGGAATCATGTTAAGTCTTAAGCCTTTCACAATCCGTTGGAGAAACATGAATGTTGTGTGCGGAGTACTGTCTGAGATTTTGAATTTGGGTTGTGACTAAATTACTTATTTGTATTTTTTCTCCTTTTATCGCATGTTCCTTAATAGACGATTATAAGATAAAAGAAATGAGTTTCAAGCAGTAAGTCCATCTAAATTGTTTACTAAATTTAATATCTGGATATAAAGTTCTGTATGTTGTGTCACTTCTACAGTAAAGAGTTTTCTATCTGTGCAGGTTCAATCTCTAGCGGTGACCTTGAGTGCGCAGAAATCAATTGTAGTAAATGAGTTATTTTACAAGTGCGCAAATTCCCACAGCACTTACGCTAACGGCTAAAGATTCGTGCCGGGGCTTGTACCTATCGTTATCTTTTTTTTACTGTCCCAACTACAACGTTTATAGTTTTTTAACAAAGTTGAAATGGGTAGGTATATCGAGAACGTTTGATGCTTTAATTTTACCAGTTAAACTTTTAAAAGGGTCCTCAAAATTAGTGCATTCTTTTCTTATTTGTGATGTAGTACTCATTCTGAAATAAAAATAATGTGCAAAATGTTTTAGACATAAAGCCGATAGTGTGTGTGATTTGATTATATTAACTTCCTCAAGTTCTCGTGTAAAAATTACCTGATACATTAGTTATATTAATGTGTGTATGACATGGAATCCCAAAAAAATCGCCAGCTTTTTATCATCATGGAATTAATAACGTACCTCGAAGCCGTTAATTTCGCTAATGGCTCCAAAATGGCCGTAAACCGCAACACATGCTCTTAGCTCATTAAGCCTGATACGCGGCCAATAAACTGTGATTCCCGAACCGCAAGCATCGGCGCAGGCGACGTATTGTAATTATACGACGCCAGGTTGGGTACGAACAATCGTAAATTGGTTAAACTGTGCTGCGCATAATTACGCACTTGGTGGAAAAACAAACACAAAAAGGAAGAACTAGCCATCAAAGCGCAGGTAAGAAATGCGTCTTCTCTGTGTAGAAGCGCAGGCTCAAATCCGAGCATGCATCTCTGGATTTTTGAAATCGAGCGCGTATAAGAAATAAATGAATTAATTAAACATATTACTTCGGGAGGTTTTTTTTATGTGTTAGGTGGCAGACGAGCAGTCGGATCACCTGATGGTAAGCGATTGCTGCCGCCCATAGACACCTGCAACACCAGTAGAGTCATATGTTCACTGCCAACCTTTAACACACTTTCCCCCCAATTGGGCCTCAGTACCCTCACTCACTCGACGAAACACAGCACACGGGAGTTATCGTTTTGGCAAGCAATTAACCCATGAGACTCGCCATTCGACACTCGCAATCTATCGTATCGAATGCATTGGCTACGGGTAATATTCGTAATTTTTAATCTTTACGAGATTGGGCGCGTGACGTCGTGGTCGAATAAAAATTGATACTTGTTGAACTGCCATCTGAACAGCTAACGCTTTAGCTCCGGATTTTTTTTGCAAATAAATGTTGAATAGAGAGGAAACTTGCAAAACATGTGCTAAATTTACTTACTTTGGGATTAGCTATGATATTTATTTGTGTTAAATGCAGGTATTATCGTTAAATAGAAGCTGGTTTTTGTCCTTTATTTATTCGAGAAGAATAAGAAGATTTATCTCAGAAACAAATTAAGATTACCACAACATACTAGGTACTTGTTGTGCTTACAGTAAAAAAATGTTAGGTACCTATTCTTATTTAAATTTAGATTTTTCAAAATTACATTCAGTTTGTCACTTTAGTCTTAAACTTAATTTAGACAATTGGCCATAGTGGAAATCCATAATATGATTTGATACCCACGAGCCTAGTGCTTAGTGTGGGAGTCAAAGAACTTTTATTTCTGTTAATGTGTGTTTTTGGTTAAAACTCGTAAATGTTTTTATTTATTTATTTTTGTTTTTAAGTTTTCAATAAAAAAATGTGTTTTTTTTTTAATTCCAAATTTCATTCTTATGTTTAATCCTCTTACAGGATGAAAATGTCATCGTCTTCCAATTCAAAGTATTGGATTTCTGATCCTTTTATTATAAAAATTGGATTTTTCGAACCCTGAGAATGGCTTTTTTCATTTGTGACTTCATTCAACGACACAAATTTTAATCAGTTGATCGTCTTTCATCAAAGTTGTGCTCTAATCAAACTATCAACGTAGCTATAAATCCTCATTAATCAACAAAACACGCAGACAACTATAGGGCCATTTACACCCCGCTTCTTTATTATCCTAACCCACATTAGCTTGCTCAAGTGACTCCACTCGTTAGATTCGAGAGTTCCAAATTGGGCTCCTGGCCACTCCGTGAGCGGAAGCGATGACGTCACCGCCGTCCCGGGCAATTTGAATAGGCGTGAGGATTGTGGGGAATGTCAACAATGTGTAAACACAGGATGTGTGTTTGGTGGTATTGAATTAGGGAGTAGGTTATTTAGAAGGTGTATGAAATAGATGCCGCCCGCAACTTCGTACGCGTGCAGTTTACCTACACCGTAGCTTCTGAATACTCGCTTTTCCAGATAGCGCTAAAAAGTTGATCACTTTTTAAGGGAAGGCGATTTTTGTTTTTGAGTTTTTAGACACTATACTTTCTTAAGGGGGAAATGTTTATTTTAATTTTAACGGAATTGGGGTCCAGGCCTTTCATACAAATTTTCGAACCCCGTTTTACCCTTTAAGGGGCTCAGTTATGTAAAATCTGTTTCTAATAGATATTTAAACCCTTAACAGAACCTTCCTATCAAATCTTTAACTTATAGGTATTACTAGCGGCCGCCCGCGACTTCGTCCGCGTGGAAAAGTAACTTTTTACCCCCCTTTCAACCCCTTACAACCCCCTTTTCGCAATAAAAAGTAGCCTATGTTCTTTCTCAGGGTCTAGATTATCTGTATACCAAATTTCATTTAAATCCGTTGAGTAGTTTTGGCGTGAAAGAGTAACAGACAGACAGACAGACAGACAGAGTTACTTTCGCATTTATAATATACTTAGTATTAGTATAAGTATATTAGTATGGAAGTATGGATTGTTTTTCAGATTTCGTAACTTATTAGTGAGTGGTACGTAGGTATTTGGCTTTTATACGGATAAGTGGTACTTTTGTGTTTTTTTATTTATTTTGCGCTGCGATTATCCCCAGTAGCACTCTATTATGTATGGAATAGATAATTCGTTTTAGATAAAATCTTTCATCATTAGATTACCAGAGCTCTCACTCGTTTAGCGTGACAAGGTTAACGAACAAAAACAACTCCACTCCCCACTTTCCTATCAGAAAGTGCCAAAATATCGCCAAAACTTCTAAATATTCTTTGTCATGGGAAACATAAAACATCCAACATATTTCTACCCAGCTGCAGGGAGGGTGGTTTGACATACATACAAACAAACGGTATACATTGCTGTGTGTTTACTAACGTCACATCCCGCGTAACACGACACAGATTATATCTTGCGCCGTAACCGCGTGTAGTTCTGTGTTGCCACCAATCTGGGGTAGTTTATAGAATTAGAAATCATTTCTTCGATAATGAGTAGGGTATAACATAAGATGACTTGTGATATAATTCATACAGGAAAAACTGCTATTCTTAAAAAAATAATCACTATCTCTCTATCAATCACTGGTAGATCATTTTTCTTAGTTCTTATAGCGCGACTTCCTAGGGGTCGTGGTTAGAATCCGAGCATGCATTTCTGGATTATGACAAATCTATGTGCGTATTTCTACCATTCGAAGAAGAGGGAAAATTTGTGAGAAAACAAAACTAATTTGCACATCTGGGATAGTTTCTGAAACGTGTAACTGTGTCAAAAGGTAGCGAAGAACAGACGGCAGTCGCTTCATTGTGATTATCAGTCCTACTATAATCCTGAATCGTGGTCAAAGTTTACTTAAATAGGTATACATTTTAGGCTAGAATGAGAGAGAGTCTAAAGCATGGCAACACCGATAATATCTCGCACGCCCGTCACGTCGCCGTCGATCCGCGGGCAGCCGGGAGCGTCCTCTACCTATTTATTTATGTATTACCTACGCAGCCTATTGTTTATACCCATCTGCATTGGGCTGGTGTCATTTATTGCTCTATTAATGTTAATCAGTTTCGATGTACGAGGGCTGCGAGCTAGGGGTATAACGGTTTTTTTATGTGATAGGTGGCAGACGAGCAGACGGACCTCCTGATGGAAACCAATTGCCGACGCTTATGTACCTACATCTGTAACAGCAGTGGAGTTTTCCTATTAACGTCGTAACGCCCAGACAGCAGACACAATGGAAAATCAATTGTTTTACGCCTTTTAAAAGGCTTATGGGCCTTACGACGTTAATGATACAAATGCTGGTTTCAGAATGCAGTTTTCTATTGAAGACAGGCGAGAATCTAGTTCACTCAGAAAACCGATTATAAATAAGGAAATCCCAGTTAATATTAGGTAAAATGAATGAACGTTGCTACATATAATATTGCGATGAAACATTGCTACATATAATATTGCGCAAATTTAGTTTACGTCCGTGACTTTTGCATGTGGATTCCGATCTGGCAAAAATGGTTTTTATGGCGCTTCCGAAACATTCAATTTTCCGGGATACAAGTGTTTTTCAACTCGATTTTTTCCAACCTTTTCCTTTCGGTGACATTCTTTTGTAAATGTAGATAGAATATAGACAAAAATAACAACGTTCTTGTTGTAAGTAGACAAAAATATCAATCTTGATTCATCAAGATTTAAAATTATTTTTGTAAAATATTTTATTAGATCTTTATCACACAAAAATATAAAAAGAGCACAGTAATAATTATACGATTGCCTTGTGGTTTTTTTTCTATTGCTTGGTACAAAATTTAAGAATGCATCTAAATATGATAACCAACATATACCAAAGTTTATTTTTACACTAATGGCGACAAAAGAGAAAGCGTGTTATCAGATTTTAAGTAATCACCGAAGTCCATGACCATTGCGATCAGAAAGTCGCTGATGCATCGCGGGCCTCTTAGAATGGTGTAGATACATAAGTAAAATCAAGTAAATGAAGAGTCAAGAAGTTATTTGTTAGATCACCAAGAAGTTCTATGAAAGTTATCTTCGGAGAACAAAAGCTCGTAAACGAAAGCTTACGTCCTGTACACAGATGTCTACAAATAGCACGATTGTAGGAAATAATTATATAGCTTAGTCCTAGAAATAATTCAACTACGTTACTTAGTTTTAAAAGTATTTAGATGACAACAGACATGACAACAAATGACGATTTAATGACTACTATGTAGGTAAGTTACTTACTAACTCACAAAAAAATACCACTTTGCATATCAAGAGCCGATTTGCTTTCATAGTATCGATATAGATAAATTGATTTATGACATTTTAATAGACCTTCCTTTGACAGACACACGACGAAAGTTAATTTTTATAATTATATTCTTGCCAAGCTTTTAAGAAAGGGAAACTATGTATTCATTTTATATACATAGTCCTGAGACAATCTTAACTTTCACGGATAATACAACTGAGATAAATATACAATGGTACAAAACATGCATTGTTTGCATGCACACTAACACAAACAATAAAGGCAATGCCAGAAGTATTGAACGATAACATCGGCATATTTCTGTGATGTTCATGTAGATATTCACAAATGTAGTTCCGAAAGTAAGAAAAATTAATACAAGTTCTTGCATACGCACAATAAAAGATAATAACAGAACAGAGATAACACAACTTTGAATGGACACAAAGAATCCCGAACAAAAAGTTAAACAAACGAGCACAAAAAACACAAAGGAACTTGTAATTAAAAGATCAGGTAGACAAAGTGTTGGACCCCCTGCCAGCGGATTGTTCTCGCCAGCATTCATGCTCCGGCGACCAGCAGACGAGCCCACAACAACAGTGATAAACAAAAAGTTTGCGGACAAAAAGTAGACCGGTTCCAAGTTATCATAACTTGATTGAACTCGGAATGGGAATAGCCGGTCGCATTATAAAGCTATAATATCGTATTAAGAGTATAAAACAAGAATTTCTCCCGGCATACCTCGGGTCAGTCGCACAAAGCTTGCATACCAGAGGTGAGCTCCCACGATTGTATCGAGATCTCGCATCCACCGGTCAATCACACCACTACGCACGGTGTAACACCTTCACAATAGAACTATCTGTCACTACGTCACGGTAAGACACTCGTCAACCGAAATCTGGAGGCAGCGACGTCAGTCCGACGCGCGCGCGCGACCAAAGCTCACAAGCGACTGCGCGAGCAGACCCGTCCCGTACCTAGCGAAGCCTTCACGGTAAGTGGCGCGAGCACAATGGGAAACGCGAGCGCCCGCGCACCTGTGTCGTATGTTGCTCTTTTTCTTTTAATTTTATGAGGCGACGAACTTTTCTGCGCACTACGCGATCGGTTGATGACCCCCGCTAATGATCGACGACGAACGCAGTCGAATTCAAATTCTCGAATCGTTTCGATCGTACATTAACATAATGGCCGGTAATTCATCTGGTTCTTTTTTTTCAGCGTCTTTGATTCACGCGACGACATGTGAATGGGGTGACGAGACAGTGGCGAGGAGTTATGGGTAGCAAAATGAATTAAAAGCGAATGGCAGTTGACGTTCGGTGGGACTGTTATTGAAGTAGTGGGTTGGTGGTGCAGCGGAATGCGCCGCCCGCGCCCCGCGGCGCAAGGTCGCGCGGCGGTATGCGCGCGCGCCGCGCACGCTCCATGTCACTCGATAATCCCCAACAGAACAAGGACTCGACGACATGTCGCGTCAATGAGAAAGGGATTACAAGGGACAATTTATATCTTGTCACTGAACTGTCTGCCTAAAATAACATGTTAATCGGATTAAGAGATCAGGATGTGTGAAAAAAATTGTTCCAGAATTTAAGCTAAAGTTTAAATGAGACAACTTTTAAATTATAGACTTTCAAGTTAGTCTTACAATTGTGAACCTATAAATAACTATACAATTTCTTACACAAAGGACCAATATGTTTTTACAGTTGCCATTGTATTATTATTGATAGAGTAGATATTATTATTTGCACAGAAACCATAAAGTTAATATAGGAAACAAGAAAAGCAGACAACAGAAGAAGACGGGCTTATTGCTTGTAGCAATTTCTTGAATACAGCCTTTGGGTAGAGGAAAGAAACAGCGCATTAGCAATTTTGTTGGAAATGTCCAACGAAATGCTCTCCACAAGTAAAAGTGTTAAGAAAAAAGAACAGACACAGAAAACCCACCCTACCGGTCTTGACCGAGACAGCAGATCGCAGCGGCCGATACCGCTCAGACCATCTCAGCAATTATCATAGAAATACAATTAGTCGGTGTGAACTTCAATCATACGGAGAAATTCCATTTAGATAAAGTCAGGTATCGCAGCCATCATAATCTTATCTAACACATTAGCTATTTCAAATTATAATCGCGACCTTAACTTAGTCATGTTGGCAATCTTTCCTTATCTCTGTAATTATACTTCAGATTAAAAGCCTATTTGGTTCCTAAGTAGTTGTTCCTACTTAACGTGAACACAATTAGGTATGAGTAAATTATGTTAATAGTTTATATCTGACAAAATCTTTGTAGATAAACTTTATTAATTTGCACGATGCTTAATATTTATTAACTTTAATCCCAAATTCCAGTACATGGTATCAAGGTAAATAGTCTGTAACGAAATACACTAAATGATATCCTATCTACTAACTTTTTATGTTAGGTACTCTATCAGTATATACTTACAGCAGATGGCTTATTGCCATCAATCGTTGCCAAATTCTAAAGCAAATAAAATATGAATGAATGAAAAATGTCCAAGTTGAAATGGTGACAATCAAACAATCATAACTAAATCCAAATCAATACATATTAAAAAAAATTGTACACAATTTCATAAATAACTAAATTAATCTTATCGAAGACTAATAAAATTATTATACTATTTTTTTTTACCCAAATTCTCAACAATTAAATTTTTGGCTAAAGCTTTAGCGCTACCGCTAAAGCTTTAGCCAAAAATTGTGTAATAAATATTTTAATAACAATTCTTGCAAATGCCCAATGATTTACGAAGAATGCCGCATTAAACAGGACACAGTCGCCACAATTTAGGAAAACAATACGGAAGCAATAAAACATTGCCTAATGACGGCCCCGAAAAAACATCTTCACGAGGGGAACCGGCGAAAGAGATCATAATAAAACTTCGTTTTTTACTCGACCGCGGTGATCCGCGTTAAAACGTTCCGGAGATCACAGCCATAGAATTAGAATCTTATAAGAAGAACAATGTCATCTGGTAAACGTTTACCAAATGACATTGTTCTTCTTGTAAGATTCTTCACACACATTCTGTGCACTTGCACTCTCTATTCCTTTGTCCTCTTAATTCGACGGGACACCAGTGTGATACGGCGCAGGACCAACGCACGTAACGCAGTCTTACTTCATGAAAAAGTCACTCACAAAATTTTACTTTTAGCTTTGCATAGAGAAATAGCTTAGTATAAACGGAGTATGCTTTCACCATGATTGAATCGATCAAAGGAAGTGGTATTTTTTACTAATTCTATGAGGTAATTACACAAACAGTTGCCGCCCAGATCATAAATATTCATCGCCAAGTAAATAAAAAGGATTTACCTTACCCTGAAAAAGAGGAACTCACTAACAAGAGCACGTACTTGTGACTGATATCTTTTTTATCCGTCCATCAATTTGAAAACAATATGCCTCCCATTCAGAAGCAGTGAGCTAAATGAAAAAGCGTGTGGACATCAGGCGACAAAGTGGCCGATTTGTCAACGGCGCGGGCGCAGGTAACGCTGAATGGGCAGCGCCCGCGGTTTATTGCTCGTGACCAATCCATCCGATACGGCGGGGCAATACGGATTACGGAATGCGGACGTTTTTGTCTAGTCACGTGGAATTTTGATTCGATTTGCCGGTAAAGTATTATGGCTTTTGAACAATTTTTAAGGTCCCCTTTTTTGGGCAATCCAAAATCCAGAGTCTTTGATTATGTTTAAAGTTTATAAAACTATTTTTTTACCGTTTGGTAACAGTGAACATTGTCTATGAAAACCTTACCTATATAAATTATCAACTTTGGTAAGTGTGCGAAGGAGCTACATGGGCTAGTTCTGCCGGCCCCAATCCATTATCGGGATACTATACTAGACGAAGATTGGGTGGTCAACCCTACATAGTTGAAGTTCCAGCCACTTGCACTAAGCGCTACGCAAACTCCTTTTTGATGCAAACAGCCAAGAAAGTTAACTCTTTACCTGCCGATGTATTTCCCAAAACAATATAACCTGGACCGCTTTAAAGCAAGAGTGAATAGGTTTTTCGTGGGAAAGTATGGCCTGCCCTTAGACCTTGCTTGTCTGTCTTATAATAAAATCAAAATAAAAACTTTTGATGTAATTTCCAATCGCGGCCCAAAACAGGAAGTACACTTGGACACAGACGAATGTCCCCGCGACAGCGGATTAATTCCGCTCTGGAAGCCATCCGACTCTTATCGCAGTATCGAATCGTGATTCGTAATATTGCATCGCTAATTGGGATCGATAAAATCAGCTACGCTAATCGATTTATATCGATTATTCTTCGATGAGAGATTATTCTTTGATCGATGACAGCGAAAAAAGGGGCGTTGGGTTGGAAGGTAGTATACTTTTAATTATAAGTAAGCATTTGCTATAAGAGATTTTTCATGACTGCAGGCTAGAATATTGTATGTACCTACAGTATAAAGAAAACTAGTGATACTCAGTCAGTCAGACTGTCAAAAATGTAGAGTGGTTGAGTAACCAGCTACAGACGAAATCTGGTATACCTTAATGACATTAACATTAAGTTCAGAATAACTTGAAGCAATTTCACAGATTGTAGTTGCCCAAATGTCAACACTGTACATCACTAGTTCCACAGACAATGTGTACTCGTATTTGCGGCGGAATCCTCTTAAGCGGAGTGCGGACTGGAGCAACTAGGAACAAGTTGCGCGCGCGACGGACAACTTTGCGCCACTTCCCGAGACTTGCGCTTAGTTCTGGAGTGCATTTGGACTAGGCCTAGAGACGGTTTTGCTGTAGATTTGGAAGTGTTTCAGAAAATAGGATTAAACTTTTTTACAATTCGATGTCTCCGTGCAATAAGATGGTAATCGAAAATTTAAATTTTACAGGAGACACGATTTGTATCAATATAAAAAATCTTGGAAAAAATGCTAAGGTTTATTGTAGGCAGTTGATACCGATTAACATTAAGTCCATAATAATGCATTACCAACTTATTGGGTGGGGATCGTTGAATTGCACTGATAGCTACTTTTTAGTGAATCAATTACATTATTTCTTCTATTATAGTTATTATTCCAAAAGTTACACAAAAACATTTCCGACCTATAACCAGTTTCATAAAAATCTAATTATTCACAATGTACAAGATGGAAACACAACTTTCTAAGAAAATATCAATAACACGTACTCTCATAAAATTCTATTGCATTCTTATATAGTCACCTAATGGAATAGCGGACCATATATTCCTGAAAACATTTCTAAGAACAGTCCCGAAAATATTCGATATTACGGGAAATGTCCTGGGGTCATTCAAAGGCATTCCTTATAGATACGATATAACACACGACGATATTGCGTCTCTTAATACACGTTCAGAATGTGCCTTGTAATTTTATAATATTTTCGGTAACTTTCTTGGACAAAATAAGACGAATGAAAAAAAAATACAATAACTAAAAACGGTACAATATCTTCATTGGAATTCCATGAAACAACCTGTCTCTCTCCAATGATGACACAATTTTGCAACTTTATTATACGAGTATCTAAGGTAATGAAATTAATGATCCACTAGTTAAATACAAATTAAAACAATAACATTTATCTGTTCAAAATGGTCATGATTTTCGTTTAATGAAAATGGATTGCGAACATTCGTGAGTTGTATTTGTATAGTACCGGTTCAGAAGTATTTGTGTTGAACTAATTTAAATAAATCATTACCATTGGGAGTAAGGAACTGTTAAATATTTTTCCTGCGGCTTAATTCTAACAGTTCAGGCACAAAATAAATACATTCAGAAGGATGCCTACATTACGATAAAATAGGCTATGTACACATTCATGCGTGCTCACAGTGATTTTGCCCCGTTTCACAAATTAACTTGGGAGAGAGACTTTATACGATATACTACTGCAACTAGAGCTATAACCAATTATTACTCTTTGATTTCAATGACTGGCCTGCCTTCTGTTTGTAGTGTTCTAGTTCTACAAAATTAGTGGTACCTATCCACAGGCAACTTCATAAGACAGGTCACTTGTACGAAAGACACTTTTAAAGTAATAGTAATAGTAACGCTATGTACTTATAGAACATTTTGGAAAATGCTATTACATTAATTCCCGAAACGAAATGAAGTCCGTCCGTCATTTGTAAATCTGAATAATAGACAATACGGCGGGACTGCTTTATACATCACTCAGTGTCATAGAGTGGAAGTACGCGACTATTATTTATTCTAATTGACAACGAATCATTTGGTCGCGGCGCATAGAATACTATGAAGACCTCGATTCAATGATAATCAGCTTTGAATTTGAATTAAATGCAAGTTTAGAAGACTGATATGGGAAATTAGAACGATTGTTATTTGCAACAGTTAACGGAAATGATTCGGTATCGAAAACTACAATGATATCATTTTAAAAGTATATGTCTATGCATATATTTTATATCTGATTATTTATTAAAGTATAAAATTATAGCAGTATCTTGTATTAATTTTTTACTAGTATGAATTTATGTATTTATTATGATGTATTTATCTTATTACCTACATAAAAGATCTGCACTGCCTTACCCCTTGTTAACTCGCTGCATTATTCCTCTAACCAAAGGTTGTCTGAAAGAGATCGCTATTAGCGATAAGGCCGCCGATATTGTATTTGTAAATTACTATTAGCATTAAGCTCTGTAATGTGTTGTGCAATAAAGAGTATCTATCTAATCATAATAATATGCAACAGAACGCATTACAGATAAATAGATTTTCTTTATTGTATACTATGGTACATTCATATTAGGGTATCAAATAACATTTTAGGAAGTATTTTTAAATAAAGTCTAATAATTATTAAATAAAAAAATGCAATACCTGACCTGTTCGGGCGTGTCGGTCTCGAAGGCGTGGCAGTACTGCAGCGCGTGCTCGGACCGCGGCTCGCGCGCCACGAACGCGAACAGCGCGCGCGCCGCCTCACACGTCGCGTACGAGATGCGCCGCAGCACGTGAGACATGCGCACCGCCTGCAACACACACGCCGCTGTACCACACACACACACGCTGCGCGCCCCTCACACGTCGCGTACGAGATGCGCCGCAGCACGTGAGACATGCGCACCGCCTGCAACACACACGCCGCTGTACCACACACACACACGCTGCGCGCCCCTCACACGTCGCGTACGAGATGCGCCGCAGCACGTGAGACATGCGCACCGCCTGCAACACACACGCCGCTGTACCACACACACACACGCTGCGCGCCCCTCACACGTCGCGTACGAGATGCGCCGCAGCACGTGAGACATGCGCACCGCCTGCAACACACCCGCCGCTGTACCACACACACACACGCTGCGCGCCCCTCACACGTCGCGTACGAGATGCGCCGCAGCACGTGAGACATGCGCACCGCCTGCAACACACACGCCGCTGTACCACACACCACACACGCTGCGCGCCCTCACACGTCGCGTACGAGATGCGCCGCAGCACGTGAGACATGCGCACCGCCTGCAACACACAACGCCGCTGTACCACACACACACACGCTGCGCGCCCCTCCAACGTCGCGTACGAGATGCGCCGCAGCACGTGAGACATGCGCACCGCCCTGCAACACACACGCCGCTGTACCACACACCACACACACGCTGCGCGCCCCTCACACGTCGCGTACGAGATGCGCCGCAGCACGTGAGACATGCGCACCGCCTGCAACACACACGCCGCTGTACCACACACACACACGCTGCGCGCCCCTCACACGTCGCGTACGAGATGCGCCGCAGCACGTGAGACATGCGCACCGCCTGCAACACACACGCCGCTGTACCACACACACACGCTGCGCGCCCCTCACACGTCGCGCACGAGATGCGCCGCAGCACGTGAGACATGCGCACCGCCTGCAACACACACGCCGCTGTACCACACACACACACGCTGCGCGCCCCTCACACGTCGCGTACGAGATGCGCCGCAGCACGTGAGACATGCGCACCGCCTGCAACACACACGCCGCTGTACCACACACACACGCTGCGCGCCCCTCACACGTCGCGCACGAGATGCGCCGCAGCACGTGAGACATGCGCACCGCCTGCAACACACACGCCGCTGTACCACACACACACACGCTGCGCGCCCCTCACACGTCGCGTACGAGATGCGCCGCAGCACGTGAGACATGCGCACCGCCTGCAACACACACGCCGCTGTACCACACACACACACGCTGCGCGCCCCTCACACGTCGCGTCACGAGATGCGCCGCAGCACGTGAGACATGCGCACCGCCTGCAACCACACACGCCGCTGTACCACACACACACACGCTGCGCGCCCCTCACACGTCGCGTACGAGATGCGCCGCAGCACGTGAGACATGCGCACCGCCTGCAACACACACGCCGCTGTACCACACACACACGCTGCGCGCCCCTCACACGTCGCGTACGAGATGCGCCGCAGCACGTGAGACATGCGCACCGCCTGCAACACACACGCCACTGTACCACACACACGCTGCGCCCCTCACACGTCGCGTGAGGCACACACACACACACACACAACACACACACAAATACACACACACAGACACACACAAACACACACACACACACACACAAAGCACCAAAAACATGGTTTATAGACACTTTGTGTAACACAAAATTAAGTTAAGATCTATTATGCAGATAGTACGAGTAACTGAAAACTACGTTCCAAAATGTATTACGTGTCATGTCCACATATTTCAGAACTCAAAAACGCTGCTGAAAGCTTTAAACTAAAGCTATCACTGTTAGTGGAACTGGGTGAAATATTTTAGAAGTCGCACTTACTGATATTTATGAGGTTTGTTTCGGCTCCGAGGCGCGCCCTGGCGGCGGAGCGGGGAACTAGAGCGAGCGGCGTTAATCATGCGACAGTTTTAAAGTTGTTTTTTATGTAGCTTTTAATTAAACGGCTGTCGTGACAGAAAACAATACCAGTGCTTGATATCAAAAACTATTTCCTTTTAATGCCTAAATTAAAAAGAAGTATTCACGTTCTCTTGTACGTATTACGTGAAGCCTTGTAGAGTGGTCGCAGGCATTTTGATGAACGTTCGGGATTATGTACCTATTATGTATTAGTCCGTTTATTTATTTATTAGTTATTATATTCACCTGGTCGTCGGGGTCGCATACTTTGACCCCGGTGAGCGCTACCACCACCAGCACTGGGACCGCACGCCCGCTCTCCTGGAACAAAACAAAGTAATTTTAATCAAAACAATGTTCTCAGGAAACTGTCTCGCTTCATGAAAAGAGACGTGCTAATTTAAGCAGCATAAGATACAGTAAATTGGTGTTTATTTCTTTATGTAGATCGATGGTAGCTTAGTGGACAATACCGCGCCTTCCATACGGCGGGTCTTGGTTCGAATTCGAGCATGCACTTATTAAAATATAATATGTGCATATTTTTATTATTAGCTCGGCGTTGAGAGAAAACCTCGTAAAGAATCCTGAAAATTTCGGCTAGAATCTGATCAACAGGCTGATGATAATGATGAACTAGCGTTGACTTTGGCAACCCTCAAACAGTTTAGCTAGACCAACAGAATCTGATCGATCCTGAACGTCAACTATTCATTGTGTGATAAACTATTCGAAACGTGTAGGTTTTTATTTGTATTGAACGAACCGAACCATAACGTTCCATAAAGGGTAAGTACTGGCTATTTTTAGATGCCTAAACGCGCCGACAGGCGGCGTGACGAAGAGTGCTGCGCAGCGTCTCGTTTTTTGTCCGCGGCGTAAACTGCGCGCACGACATGTAATATTTATACGCTTACTAGAGAATTTTTAGCGTTTGTTCGCCTCTATGTGGTAAATTAAAAATTCTTGGGATACTTTTTAAAAGGGTGAGGCATGTAGGTTAGTGGGAGTGCACGAACGCCTTCTTAGCAGAAAGTAGAAGATACAAATCCAAGCTTGCCCATTTCCATTTTTAATATCTGATTGTGCACAGGATGTCCGTCAACATAGAAATCACAAAAATAATATTTGATTAAAACATGCATTGAACTGAGACACTGACTTTCTCAAATACCTATAATAGGAAAATATAATAAGGAAGTTTCGAAAGTTTCCAAAGTTTCCACATCGCCAAGGCTAAGCGCTAGATTGGAAGTAAAAAGTTGATCTTTGTCATTCCAACCTAGCGCTTAGTCCATGTCTGGGCAAAGTAAAGAAATTTTAAATCTAGATAAACCTATCTAACAAATAAGTACTAATATAAAGACGCAGCAAATTGCAGCACAGAAAAAATCTTTGTAAAATGTGTCACTAAAATTAAAAATTCTCTTGAGTGAAAAGTTAGTTAAGATGAAACAAAGTCTTGTAACTTTCTCTGCAGTTACCTGCTCCGAGGCGTTTAGCGAAATGAAGAGTCGGGACATAAGGAGGGTTGGAATAAGGATGGGAAGGCGTTTTTTATGTGATAGGTGACTGATGAACAGATGGATAACCTGACGCCACGTCCTCAAATTACGCCTCTAATACTTTTACGGTTTATTTGAGAGGATGGGACTCTCGAATAAACAGCGCAGACGCAACGCCGAGGCCGTGGTATCAATCCGGTCGAGCCGGCCTATTCACACCGATTCGTCGCTCACACACGGCCAGTGTTGGCCACGGACATAGTTTCTTCCTCAAATATTTAATTTGGAAGCGTTGCCGCTCTTTGCGAGATGCCTAAGTTCGGCAGTGAATAGATTTACTGATTACTTTAACAACAAAAATATAATAGTCGTACAAAGCACCTTCGAAGTTCTAGCAGGGAGTGTGGAAAGTTAGAATAAAAGACCAGTATTGTTAGTGTATTTTGTACTGATTTTTATTCTAAGCTTAGGGTTACACACTTTAGGTACTTTGGTGTTTTAATAATGCATAGTGACATCTGCCGAAACAAATGTTTAAACTAAACTAAAGCTGTGTTGCTGTTTAGGGTTAATTAAATGAGCTGTCTGAATTAGCACAATCATCTAATATATCATTACACTACGTCTGTTTGTAACATCCCTACTGAACAAGGGCGGTCTCAAAGGGTATGTAGGGGGAAGAGGGGAGGGAGGTGAGCGTAACTCATTAGGCATTTTAATTAAGACAGCCTCGGAGCTGTCCGCAAGCTACATAATGGCTGGGCGCCGATTGCCCGGCCGCCGAGTGGAAGACTTATTACTTGATACTCCCATAGTTTAAAAATGTTGATTTGTTTACAAGAAAAAGTAATTCACAATGAGTTTTTTGTATTGTTTACTTATAGTCATAAACTATGACGACTCTGCACGAGTTCTGGTGTGGAGACCGCGTCTTGGCAAACGTAGTGTAGGACGGCTTCAGGCCAGATGGAGTGACGATCTGCGCAAGAGGGCCGGCTGGAGCGAGATGCGAGTAGCCGAAGATCGATCAAGGTGCCGAGCATTTGGAGAGGCATACGAAGTCATGGGCGGCCGCTATTATCACATAAAACAAGTAGTTTTGGCGTGAAAGAGCAACAGGCAAACAAAAAGACAGAATTACTTTTGCATTTATAATATCAGTGTGAATGATAAACTGAACATAATTATTTTATAAAAAATCAAGCCATTGTCATCTCCATTGTTTTCATAAAGATCTTAAAGAGGAAATAAGCACTCCAAACCAAAAATAACAGCTAATTACTGGCTTAAAACTTTATAAGCGGTCTATTAATTTTAAGTACATGCCTCAAACGCCGTAAAACAATGCAATTAGTAGCTTCTTGTTTCGGAACTACCTACAACGTTAACATCGCACGGCGAGACCGTAAAAATTTACAAGCGCTCTTACGAGGCGAGTTCTCGGAGTAGGCGGGACGGCGCGGGCGGCTGTTAAGACCTAGTGATGGATCACCCACCACCCAAGGTCCTTCTCACCTTCTTGGCATACAGACCGAATCGTGAAGACGCCATCGGAAGGTACTACTTACTTGCACGAGGCTCTTCCCCGCGAACCAAAGCAAATTAATTTAAATTAAAACGTGAAACGGACGAATGTGAACGTGTAGGTAGGGCGTGAAATGGCATCTTAGCAGACCTTTTTTTATGTGATAAGAAGCAGATGAGCAGACGGATCACCTGATAGTAAGAGATTACTGCCGCCCATGGATACCAGCAACACCAGTAGTCACAAGTGCGCTGCCAAGCCTTGACCCTCTTTCCCCCCAATTGGGCCTCCGGTACCCTCACTCACTCGACGAAACACAGCGCAGGCGCTGCTTCACGCCGGTCTTCTGCCAGGCCGTGGTATCACTCCGGTCGAGCCAGCCCATTCATGCCGAAGCGTGGCTCTTCCACGATAATCGGCCTTCAGGGTGAGGATGACAGACTCAATAGGTACTTACTTTGTTCTTTTGTACCTGTCAACCTCATATTTGGATCGCACGGCCGCTTACCATCAGGCGGAGTGAGGTCATTTTGTTTGTCCTCAATGTAAAAAAAGAAGTGGCCCAGCCAAAGTAGACGCACCACTTTCCCATGGCCCTTCCATCCGTGCTAGCACATCTCTATTAAACCACCACGTCTTAACACTTTGGGAAACGTTATTAAAAATTTCAATCTCTCTCGGTAAGTGAATATAAACTTGCGGGGAATTTTAAACGAGGCAGTTTGGCTTTGAGTAACGGCCGACTGTACCGCTTCTGATGAGTTTACTGGGACGACAAATGATGAAAGCTTTTTTTTTATTTTCAGGTATCGGCTGGATGTAGTGGTAAGTAGTTAACCTGTTTGTTTTTAAATCCTATTAAATAGCACATCTGAATATGCTGCCCGAAAACTTTTCCAATTTTCGATTTAAAGTATGGTAAGGTTGTAACTGAAAAAAATACTTTATTGTCCTTAGTAACGGTACAGAGACTTCATTCTATACCGGTTTCTAAAGTTCGGTAAAGATTAATTAATCTACTGAACCATTATTAAATGAGGGTCACAAACATGATTATTCTGGGGACATTTTTTTACTGAATATTTTCTAATACCCATAGGCTTATTTGTTGTGAGACACTTAGCCTCACCTCGAGTGGTAGGTACAATACTTGTAATATCTGTTATCTTCTTATAGGAATCACAAAAGAGGCTTTCACCGGCCGAACACCGTTTACACATTGTAGTGTAGAAGAAGGCAACATTTAAAAAATCCTAGATCTAAAGTTATCCTAACTTCTCGGAAGCATAAACGTGCCCGCGAATACGGGAACATTTCCTTGGCATATTGGCTGGTTAACCGCTCCCAGTGCTTGGCTTAGCGTGTGCTGGCCGTAAAAATTACATGCTTCTATTATGATACGATGGTATCCGCCGTCAGGAAACTACTTTTGGAATATTTTACTACCGCATTTTAGAATATGTTTGGCTTAAGAATAGTTATTTACGGGATTTCTACCATGTATCTTATTTTATCAAGTGTTGTGTACTAAGTGCTGTAAATCCTATGCAGATAAAGAACACTTTGATTGATTGTTTGCTTCTTCAAAGTGTTCCTCATTGGTCAAAGATCGAGCCTTACTTGAAATGCCTTTCAGAGGCGGTGACAAGATCTCTTCATTCTTCTTTTAGTCTTAGAGCAGTCGGGAGAATAAGTTCTGTCACTTTCCTGTCTTCACTTTTTGGTTTGACCATCGGACAATATTTTACTTAACATTACCGAATATACTGGACTCCATACAAGATTACGTTAGGTAAGTAGTATGTAGTAGTAGAATTAAATGTATTAGTTGATATTTACAACTTTCCCTTTTCTCGGTCCCATTAGCTACAAAGTATCTTGATGAAAATTTCGCAACACGGTTAACCTCTTTAGTTCATTATACAGCGCAGCTCAGCTGTGTGCAAAGGAACGACAACGTAACCTTTTAAACCGCAAAATTGTCTGAACAAAGGTTCAAGGTACGTCATCCATTACCATCCACGTGCTGCCAAATGGCTTTCCACCATAACGACACCTATATACTTTGACGTGTAGGAATAGGACACATTTTCCTTCGACGTTCTAGTGTGACGGTGGCTGATGGCGGATCATCTAATGACGTACGAGGAGCTTATATTTCGGTAATAAGGGTTGTTTTGGCATGTGCAGGTGGCTCGGTGGGTCGCAGGCGGGTCGGGTCTCAACATTTGCATGCAAACGGTCGGCTGGTTCACTCACTTTGCGTCCCTACTATTCTCTGAAGATGGGGAATGTAAAGCCTTGTTGCCATATAGCAAGTTTAGAAGAGGCCTATGTTTTGATGACATTGTATTTTACCTGAGGTTTCATTAACTTAAAATAACATGTTTTAAGTGATAGGTGGCTGACGAGCAGACGAATCACCACATGGTAACTAAGTGATTGTCTATGGGTTCTATTGGGTAACACCTGTGGAGTCTCTCAAAAGTGCTGCCAGCGCACTTTTATTCCTTTTGACACCTTTTAATCATTTATCCTCCGATTGGGCAAAAACCAGCGCTGGCGCTGGTTTACGTCGGTTTTATATTATATTCTAAGTTATAGAGCTCAGAGAAAAAAAACTTTTTTAAATTTTTGGAGTCTTTTGCATTCACTGCGTACGTACAATATTCTTAATCTTTTATTGTTCATTCACTTACAAATTGATTCTATTTTCAAGCAATTCTTTGAATCATATAGTACAGTACAAAATTACTAATGAACGTTCCGTAAATGTCCTACTGCAGGTATGCACATTGCACCAGCGGCGGCTTCTTGGCATGCTACGTTTGACCCACTTTTGTATTACTCCATAAAAATTTATAGTAGAGCAATAAAGATTTTTATGAATTCACCTAGAAAATTAAAAGTAAGTGGTAGGTATTAAAAATGTACTCTTCTTATTTGACAAAGAAAGTGTTGCTAAAAAGAAACCTGGTTTGCGAATGTCTATCGTACGTAAGTCCCTAACCATCTCGTGATCTGTCTGTTCTACTCTATCACATAAAAAATCCTTTAATGCAAGATGAAGTCTTTATCTCCACAGAATTCAAATACCAAAAAATGAGGGGTCTAAAGAGATTAGTATAAAAATAAGAGAGTCTTAATGAATTGAAGGGCTCGGAGGACGTTATCGGGCACAATCAGAGGCTCCGGGCCTCTTTAATTGTTTCCCTCCGCGACCGCCCTCACAGATTGTTCCCAATCAGATAAACGTTTTACTTCTTTCGGAATTCTTGCCGTCCTTCGGTTTTAATCTAATATCTATCCAAATTCGGTTTCGGAAAGATACCTCGATTGTATAATCAATTGACGGTATCGATGCTTGGAGAATGAAGTAGAAATGTTAAGGTTTTTCTAAATTTAACCTTAGGGAAGTAATGTACGAGCAGGTCCTATATTATGAAAGTGCAAATTAGTTATTTAAATTATTGTGTATATGTTCACTTACTAAACTTAAGGCGAGTTTGGCTTCCGATCTCTTGGTAACTATCTCGAAGTGATTAAGATGATAAAGCATGAGAAAATAAAACACATTGATCAAGAGAAAGAAGAATCAACAAGCTTCGCCTTGTTTTATCGACGTTACTCATTATCATTAATTAATGAAGTCATCGACCGCTAGCGTTTGTTAAATCATCATTAAACTGTATTGCAGGCGCCTTGGGAATCAGTCGTAGTTGTCCCTCGCTTAATGAAGCAGTAACAAGAACACAAATTAGTTTTAATGAGACTGTAACTACTTGATTCCTAGGGTATAATAAAATATCAACTCGAGAACAATGATGGTTAAAGCAATTTAGAGCTCAGCAGTAACTTCACATACTAACCGTGTGAAGTTCTTTAATAACTCAAGATAGAATCAAATTAACGATAAGAATTAAATTACTTCACGTCATGAAGTACCTCCTTTGAGTCTATCTATGGAGCATAGCCGCATAGCATGTTGTCCCATACAAACTTAACAAGCTTTTTTCACCAATTAGTATTTCAAAAAATACTTTCTCACACCTCACCTACGCCAAATAAGGTTTTTACGATCAGTTATTTAGCCTGTGCGTTGGTTTCTCAGCTAGTAAGATGTAATACCACTAATCTTTATTCGACAGTAAATCTATGGTATACGAGTAAGCACAGTTATAATGCTGTCGTTCTATACGATTTGGAGCGTTATGTACCAATAGATTTATCCTCTGATAAAATTTGGTCAAATCGGGCCTTAGTTATTTTCCGCTAAAGCTTATTATACATTTTGGCCTAGGAATCCAAAACCCAGTCGTTGCTGTATTGTGTGTGTGGCCAGAGCAGTTAAGTATCTTCCTATACCTACTCATCAATCTATCTAATTAAATCGTACTAAAGTAGAAATAGTAGAAGTATTGCATTAAGTTCTGTAAACTTCTGTGTAATAAAATGTAACGAAATATCTAGGCCACGTTTTGTATTTCCGAGTTTGAAATAGCATGTTTGCCGTCACCTCAAGTTAGTACGCATATGGGAAATCGCAAGTCACACTAGCTGATCGCGCGTACAATAGATAGGTCGGTGCTACTGCGCATCTCAGGGGAAATCTGCATCTTAGTGGAGGTGATGACGTCATCACAGGGCTAATGAACTATTTGTGGCCTCAAAGCATAGAGGGTAGGGTTGATTAAGTAAACTTCTTTTTGTTTACTTCTAATTACTGAAGATTGTCCATCAGGTCAGTGAATCTTTGCTTATACATGACAGGCCAAGATTGTCTCGATCATGCACTAAAATTCTTCTAATTAGATACATGCTTACTTTTTGCTCGACCCGGTACTCGAACCCAGGACCCTAAGGTCGCAATTCAGTACTTTGACCACTAGACCAATAGGATATCTCTGCACTATAAGATTAAAAATGATAGTCACTTTTATAAGTTTTAAGCTAAGACTAATTTTGGACGACGTTTTCTAATCGGTAATGATTTTAACCACTCTTTGTAGCACATAGATAAAAACATGAACTGGCGACTGCCTTGTACCAACTGAGCCACTTAAACATTTTAAAGTGCTAGCTTAACCATGGGCCAATGTTCACGGTTAATGTTGTAAACTTGCAGCATCCGTTGGGGTGCAATTTCACCCCGGGGAAATCTGTGTTGACGATGTCATCATGTCAAACAGCAACGTACGGTTACGAGGATGCTGCAATAGGCTTTACAATGTTTTAAGGATTTGCAACCTTCGGGGGTGGGATCTTACCCCGGGGAAATCTGTGTCGTGAGGACGTCAGCGTTAGTGCAAGAGGAAAGTGTACAGTAACATTTAATGCCTATGTGTATGAGCTATGAATCTGTACAGTAAGAAATGCTGGTTGAATTGATGTAAAATACTTTCAAAATTTCAAAGGGGTAATTTTCCGACACATCTGTAGCAATATATCGTCTTTTTTATAAAACATGATCCATTCAAGTTTTGTTATCGCTTTCGAAAACCCGTTATTGTAATTCGGTTTAGTTACCTCACTAATCGAATTCTGCGATACAGGTCTGCGAGCCCAGTATACAAGTCGCGTGCGTGAGGTATCTTCAGAATTTTTAATTCACATCTTCAATATCCAATACTGGCCTTCTCTTCGCACGTACCGCGGATCTTAAAAATTCCAAACTTACCCTCACGTCATACCTTTCCAACAAAAGGGGGTAAGTTTAGTACAACAACTTCGGCGCAATACCCCGCGATCCGCATTTAAATGCTCCGCTAGATTTAACGTGCACTTCGCTTAACTGCGGGTGCAACGCGATATTGTATTGCCAATGCTTTATTTTTGTATTGTAGGCTTCTTCAATAGCGGTGGAACTTAAAACTCCTCCATAATATTCTTTAACAATTGATTTTGCTTTATATGCGCTATTTGCAGCCTTTCTTGCATGTCGATTGCAGGCTAATAAGTTATAGCAAATTTGTAGCTGATTCATTCATTTTATATCGGTATAGAATGGGATTTAGTCAAAAATTGCACTGTCCGAAAGTTGAAAAAGCACGGTCTATAAATGCTGAGCATTTATATACTCAATAGTTTACAAAATTACTTAGTAAACGGTGAATTCCTAAAAAACGCCTTCAACATATTAAATGAAAGCAAGCACAAATAATGGAACATACCTACCTACTAGTATTATGTAGGTCACGTCCCACTGTCTTTTAAGATAAATGCATATCAGAAATTTGATGTCTTTATAAATCTTGCATTGTAAAATGCAAATACATCGGACGACAACAGTTTCTTTTACATTTCTATTTCTTAGTATGTGGATTTGTGTGGGTGGGAATATCCATTTTAGTATTGTAATTAGTCCTCAATAAATAAATGCTGTTACTCTTAGGCATAATACTAGGTACCTAATCAATAATAAGAGCGTACGAGAGGTTGTAGCCGTATCAAACCCCCGAAAAAGTGGACCGACAATTTGGTAAAGGTCACGGAAATTCCATACCCCCATACTATACGGCCTAACAGAAACCGGCGTGAAGCAGTGCTTGCGCTGTGTTTCGTCAAGTGAGTGAGGATACCGGGGGCCCAACTGGGGGGGAAAGAGGGTAAAAGTTTGGCTGCGTACCTGTGGCTCTACTGGTGTTGCAATCACTTACCATCAGGTGATCCGTCTGCTCGTCTGCCAAATATCACTAAAAAAAACCGTTTACTAAAATCCATTCTTGACTCCTAAATAACTAGTTAATAGAACTTCCTTTTATAAATTACAGATGTCACTCTAAATAACTTTCCTGAAAGCATTTATATTATAATAACACACAAAAAAGCAAACTTTAATGGATTCAAGGGAAGTAGAGAAACTTTTTACACAGTAATTTGAACCGTAATAGAAGTTCCAAAAGAAAAATCTGAAACATTCACAACATTCATCATAAGTTCAAAGTTTTTCAAATTAGCGACCAATGAAACCGACTCGAACAGAAATTATAGGACCTACAGTTTCTAGAGACACAGTGTTAAACGAGCAAGTTAATAGGGCCAAACTTAAGTGCAACTTTACTTTTATCATTCTCTTATCATGGAAGTTAGAGGATGGGGAGACACATTTTACCACTTTGGAAGTGTCTCTTGCGCTAACAATTCCATTTAAAAAAGAAACTATTATAAACATCAATATTATTGTCAATTAAAGGTGGATAAAATAAAAATATCCCCAATTTTTTTCTATTTTTATCTAAAAATCTTGCTGGAGTTCACTAAATACATATCATTATCTACTTGCTAAGTTTCAACAAGATAGTTCTTATATTTTCGGAAAAAATAACTGTGACATATGAACGGAGAAATGACGAATTTAGAAGGGTTCCGATTTCTGCCATTTGGCTACGGAACTACAACACGTCCCGTCTTGCCGGACCACATAGCACTGTGTTTGAACACTGGGAGAAAACGCCCCCGTTACTCACTTTAATCTTACACCAATTAAGGCGACACCAGGCCGCTGCCCTAATTGGCGCGGAGATGTCGCGATGCCGATAGGTGTATTTGGTGTGGCTAACTAATGGGCTATTGTCAAATGTACGCAAATTGTTGTACTTGGTTGCGTTTATGGGTGGTTTTATTCGATGTTTGTGTTTTCTTTGAGACAAAGTTGCGACGCGAATAACTTCTGGAGGTGTTTTTTTGGTTTGTTCTGAAAACAACTGATAAAATCAAATAAGTAGCCGTCTTTAGCCAGCCGATCTGATGTGAAAGCACGTAATACTATGCCTGCCCACTATGGTATTTAGTTACTTTCAATATCAGAGAAGTTTATTTATTTTTAGCTCATGGCTTTCAAAATTCGTCAACTTACTACCTCTCTATTGGGTAACATCAGTCCATTACGTAAAAGAATGGTTAGTATTATTATTACAAGTACCTTTGCTTAATGGCCCAGAAGCCCTGTCAACTAATTGTTACGGACTTTTCTGAAATTTTTTTTTATTTAGTCGGTTTCCATATGATATGAAATGAAATGAAATGAAATGAAAATGAAAATGAAAATGAATTTATTCAGAGTAACAATTATTTACACGTTCCAAAAAAAATGGTTTTACAGAAAGTAAATTTAAGAATTGTACCCTAAATAGGCGACTACTCAGCATTGTCGGGCGAGAGCTCGCCACGACGCTGGTCTTCCGTAGATGCCTTTACAATGACAATTAAACATTAGTACACGCAACACGTTCCTTCCTAAATTACAACAAATAGAAGTTAAATAATTATGATCTAAGTAGCACTGTAATCGGTATAATTATGTATATATATATATATTATATCTCGGTGTATACATAGACAACTGAATATTACGTAACATGCATATGCGATAAATATGTAGCTGTTTCCATTATTCTAACTAATACAGTATACGGCCAGTGGTTAAAAAACGTTATTAATTGAATCACTAAAACACACAGCAACCCATCTCCTATTAATTGCTTTTTTGTAGGTTTAAAAGGTACTTTTTAAAATTAAATTTAAATGTACTTACGGCAGTCAATTTCCTAAACGGGGGGGGAATATTATTCCAGCACTTCGTGGCAGCGTACCGAAAACTGCCACGAAATGCTGCTGACCTATAACCAGGGCAAACGAGCCGGGAAGCAAACCTTACTTGTCGCTGGGAAAATGATAGTTTATCGTACAAGTACGATGGTGTTTTGGTACGAATGATGCCAAAAAGCAAACAGGCGAAGTGCAGTGTGCGTCTAGACTTCATATTCATAAGATTCCCCTGATTGAGGAAAGGGGTGACATGGGCCCGGCGTGGTATGGAGAAGCAAAATCGGGCACAAGCATTCTGGACGCGTTGGATTAAGTTCTTGGTGTAACCGAAAAGACATTCGCCTGTCACAGTGTCTGCATAGTTCAGCTTGGACAATATTAACGTCTCACACAACCTTATCCTTAAATCCACATCCAAAAATTCACGCACCCGATAAAGAACTTTGAGCCTGTAGTAGCAGTTTCTTACCGTCTCTAAGACATGGTTGTGGAACTTCAAGTTACTGTCCATAAGTACTCCCAAATTGCGGGCTTCGGAAACTAGATCCACGGTCGCATCACCAACTCTTATAATCGGATCAAAAGCACCAACTCTCATAATTTGAGCTCTTGAACCCAGAATTAGGCACTTTGATTTTTTCGGGTTAAGCACTAAACAATTATGATTGGCCCAGTCTTGTATTCGTTCTAAGTCATCATTTATTTTATCTACGGCTATTAATGTATCCGTGGGCTTAAAAGAAAAATATATTTGAAGATCATCAGCGTAAATATGATGATTACAGTTATTTATACAGTCAGTTAAATTGGCACTATATAAGATGAAGAGGATAAGTTTCATGACTAAACTGAGGGTCAGGATCTCCCTTTGAAATGATTAAGAGTCACAAGGGCACTTCCAACGTTTAACCCCCTTTCCCCCTATTGGGTCTTCGGTACCCTCACTCACTCAGCAAAACATAGCAGGGGCTGCTTTAAGCCGGTCTTCTATGAGGATTTGAACCTCAGCCTCCCGTATGGAGAGCGCGTTATGCACACAGCTACCATCGTTCCAGCTTTATCTAGCTACACCTTATTTATGGTAATCTCAGGCAGAGAAATGTTCTCAAGGCGAGGGCTTCATGTGAGAGGAGTAGTGGTAGCAAGCGCAACACTTAGAGGAAGTAGCGGATAAGTGTCACTCGCGACTGAGCTACGTTTTATACTTTGAAACTGTCCCTCTCTTCTAAGTGCTGATTTTTAAGTAATGGGCGAATGACAGGATAGATACGATTTCTTTATGACAGCAATCAACTTGGTAAGCCATTGCCGCCGCAACAGTGGAGTCAAGAGTGCGCTGCTAAACTTTTGACTCTCCTTTTTCCCCGATCGAAACTCAGCGCAAGCGCTACTTCACGCTTATAAAGCGGTGGTACCACTCCAGTTGATCTGTCTTGTACTATTGCGCCTCCCGCCGTGTGACACTGGTCTATCAAAATATGAGGGTGAGACTTCACATTCATTTCGTGTAGGTGGTAGTACCGGTTGACATGAAATAAGGGTTACAGGTACCTCTCCCACATAAACACAATTCTGTAGATGATGAGGTGTAGACTGTAGATGGATATGCTTTGCAATAAAATGTCAATAACCTATCAATGAACAAGTGAAAATCTCATATTAAAATCCACCTAAATATGATGTAAGGTCTTTATATTTCTCTCAAATAAAACTCTGTAACTTATTAGGTACTATTTGCAAAAAGTCTGGTCAATGTATGAATGTTGTCTGAATTAATTTATTAATAATCTAGTCTCTTATAACTTGGGTCGCAGTCAGCCGCAGTGCATTAGTAGGCCTTTGTAGCCGCAGGTTCGACTGGCGCGAGTCGCAAATGGGTCATTACTCGCCGAGAACTGTGTCGCGTAGGAGATGCCTATCAGCCGAGCAATACCTATCATCTGAGGGGAATGTTGATGGAACACGACGACTTATCTCGGCTTGCCTCGGAGGAAGCCGGTTGCGCTCAGATAGACGCGGAGTCAAGTTTACCTTACTAGATTGAATTTGATTTTGACATACTTTGGTCCAATACGACAGAATCTATTATCTATGTCTTCTTCAACTGGCAAACGAGTAAGCAGGTTACCTATTGGTAAGGAGCAAACCGAATTCCACGAGAAAGTGTGGTTGCTCATGAGTATCGTCAGCCCACGACGAATCAAGTGCTTGCTAAATTTTTTTAGCTTAATATCGAGAAAATCGAACGTTAAGCTATCAATTATCAATAGCATCAAAATAACGATACTAATGATTGTTCTTTTATTATCAATAGCCAATACTACTGATTGAAAATCAACAGCAAAAGTTAAACAGCACGTCAAATCGATCCTTGCCGAGTGCAAACACACGGCCCGCACCCTGCAGGAGTGTTGGCGCTCCGGGAGCAAACACCCGTAATTGCTCACATTTAATGCACGCGCTGATTTGAGTGCACTTTGCTGTGCTCATATTTAAATGCAACTTTAAATACTCGTAGAGCAAAGATAAAATCAAGTATTTTTTTTCTTTGATTAACGATTTTTTTATATTGGCTCAGTATATTGGCTCACCTCAGCCTGATGATAAGCAAGAGGAGAGCCCACGCTGCAGTTACAACAGACGCAATGGCATGGCATCACATCATCATCGGCATTTATGGGAAATAGTTACATTAAGCCTATTAAATTTCCCCATTGGATCGATCTTTTCATACAAGAGTAACTCGTCGGACTTGAAAGATACCGTAACCTATCTTTTATACTATTTGTAAACATTCGACAATGAAAACGCTTAAAGGTAACCCAATAAAGCGAATCACTTGCGCGATTGAATCGACTCCCCGCGCCATCTATTGGTATTATTTGAAACTAATGTGCTGAAACCAAGTGAGGGCAGGCCACTAGGACATAATATAGCTTACAACTGGCCAGTTATGTGAAGTTATCTTTGCTAAATTTTCTTTTATATACTACGAGTACGTGATCACGTCTACGTGTTTCTACATCTATAGTGTTCCCGCAACGGCTTTGAGTGCGTGTAAAATATATTTTTTGTATGTACGTATGGCAGACGAGCAGACGAAACACCTGATGCTAAATTGTTGCCGCCCATAGACACCCGCCACACCAGTAGTAACAAGTGCGGTGCCAACATTTAACCCCCTTTCCCCCCAATCAAGCCTCTGGTACCCTCACGGACTTGACGAAACACAGCGCAGGCGTTGTTTCACGCCGGTCTTCTCATGCCGGCCCATTCATGCCGAAGCGTGGTAAAGTGCCCTCAAATGTCCCCTCGGGGCGCATGTCCCGGGGAGCCGCGTCATCCCGCAACATCGGGTCTAATTACAGGTGACGTGAGGGCTGTCACGCGCCGCTTTAATCTGATGCCGGTGATGGAAGACAACTGGGTTGCGATTAATTAAAGTCGCTGACTTAGTTATTGGACGCAGTGGGTGGTGGATCGCACTATAAAGCAACGGAGTTTTTCTGTTAAAATGACTTCAGTGTCAGTCATAAGTGGAAGATGGATCTTGTACCCCCGTGCCTCGGAAACCATGTTAAGCTGTACGTCCTGTGCTTGATCTTCTGTGGTACTATCAAAATATTAGGGTAAGGGAAGTAACTGTGTTATTGCCAGGTCCAATTTGGATATTTTCAATACGATATCTGGTAATATCCCGCTGTAGGTTAATGACAATTGTTCAACAGGTTGATAGGTCCCTACTTATATCGATAGTTAATTTGTTGAATAATAGCCTACACACTTTTTCCCTCGCTATTTAACTCGCCTGTCTAATGTCAAATGGTTTTACTCTAATTTGATACAGTGACGTCAAGTAAATGTGCGTCACTACTTCAACCCCACACTCACCCACTCATTGCACCCACTATTAGTGACTATAAATACACTAAAAAACTATACTATATATGACAAGTAAATTACTTGACACTTTACTCGGAGGTGTTGAACGAGGCCCTATGCGTACCATAGATTTTTAAGTTATAAGGATGATTATTTATGAACAAATTATGTTCATTAGACTGCCAAGAATACGAGTAGTATTAAGTGTTTTCTTCTGACTTCTTACTTTAAAGATTGAAACATGAGTGTACATAAAGTATTTGAGACTGCACATAGCTTGGTTAATTAAAACTCTCGCTAATGCTAAAAATCTCGATTGTGTTTCACATAAAGTACTACTTCACGTTATCACCTTTATTGTTGCATTTGTTCAGTACAAAGTAAAAGCTACGGAGGTTTTCCTAGCTAATTCCGTGATAAGGAACACAATAGAAGCTACCGGAATTCGATTGTTCTAAATTTAAATAAGTTTGAATTAATTTAACTAAGACTAAAATCCATGTTCATCGCGTGCCAGCTACAATGAGGTTGTTATATAATGTTTGTATTGAAGAGAAAAAAAGAAACAAAACAATGCAAAAAGTAGGTCAACTCATATTAATAACTGTCTAACAAAGAAAAGTTACTTGGCGACATTCGTCATAGATTTTACAATTTGTTTACGACATAGCCCATTTATCATTTTTTGCTTAGTAACGAAATAGTATATCGTGCTAAATTGCTTTACTTTGGGAGAGGTTTGCTTTGGCATGAATGGGCCGGCTGAATCAGAGTGATACCATGGCTTAATAGGAAAAGTTCCAAAAAATTAACCCAATATGTAGCGCTGTCATTTTAGTATTTTAACAGCAATAGACGTTTTCAATTTTGAACATACCGTCAAGATTTTATGATAAAAAAAAACCGCCAAATGGTTCAAACCAATAATATCAAAGTTTCTAAGAAGGTTTTAACCTGTTCTATGAGTTTAGTATCTTCTAGCAAAATTATTTCAATAGGAATGCTTATAACTTTGAATTATTCCTTCTTCTGGCCCCCAAGGAGAGCCTTCAAAAACTCCAGGTCTATTATAATCAAAAATAAACGCCAGCCCTGATGGTGACATGTTACAATGGGAAAAGTTATGCAATAACAGACTAACTTTCGCCCTTCAACCTTATCAAGCCGTTAGCGTTCAAATGCCGCCCTTGAGGGGTTGGTAATAAGGTCCTCGGGCAGTTCTCTGTTTCGAGGCTGAGATTTATGCGAGTGAAGCACGCCAGGTTATGGTTTACGGCGGAAGGCGCTAATCGAACGGACTGGGGGAAGTGCGGAAGATACGTCACTGTCACAACGAACGAATCGAATATGTTTGAATGTTCGTAACGCCAGTTTTTGTTCGAAGGTAGAAAGTAATTGGGTGAAATAGCCGCAGGTGAATTGTGCAGTCACGCATTATGACTATCTCTGGCCTCGTCGTGGTAAATGATGCTTTATAGAGCGTCTCGTTGGACAAAGAAAAGTTGTAAGCACAAGGCCCCGTGGTAGATCTCCATTAAGGTGGACAGGCCAGATCAGGGCCGCAACTAAGTGCTCAGCTCAGTGTGCCCGGAAAGCTGAAGTTCGCGGTGAGTGGCGTCGAATCACCAAGATCATCGACCACGCTAGTGTTTCTTATTGTGACTGGTTGCAGACGGATCGCCTGATGGTAAGTGATTGCCGCCGCCCATAGACATTGGCAACAACTGCTAACTACCGATCTAGTCAAAACTGCACTCAATGGTCCATTCTGCGAATGCTACAAAACAACTTTGTTTCGATGAACAATAACCTCTCTACTTAAAGTATGACAAGTAAAATGCATCTCAGATGTGTATAATTGTTTCGCCCACTTAATAATCAGACATAAGTTCCGCGGTAGGAGAAACAAATGACAATCGAGAAAAGTTCATCCACAGATATATAATTGTCAAGTGGAGAGTAATCGAATGTCTGATTGTTTCTAGATTAGTTGGTTTTTGTTGGTTCGTTTGTGTTATATTTTGCGGGAGGCGCTGATTGAACGAGATCTGGGGAGAGATACATCAGTGTCCGATGGCGACGAACTGAACGTCCGGTGGTTTCTAGATTAAATTATTTACTTTGTTTTTTTTTTATATCTTCCGCCCAAATTTAAGAAACAGTTCAAGGTTTAGTCGGAGACAGCAAAATTTTAGCCTTTTGCTTTGAAATGGATATCGAAATGCCAATAATTTTCATAACTATCTACGTAAAAACAGGTTTTTTTTCTACAAGCTTAATTTAAACTTTATCGTACGCCAGGATGTACTATGATTTTGATAATTGATAATAATCAATAGATTTAATTTACAAGAAAACAAAACATTTTACATCGTATCAAATGTGCCCACCAAATTTTAGTCCAACAAATTATGTTAGACTTAGAGGCTTACAAGACGTATCTTTTATAATAAAGGATAAAATGGTATACACAAAAACTAGGGAAAATACAATAAATTTATAACCAAGTAAATTATCCAGAATGTATTTTGTAAATATTTAAGCCAGAAAACTTACTGTAACAAACTTTTAGTCTTGCATTTCCCCATAAAATATCGCTTTTTGCATATATCACATTTTACAAATTTTTATGATATCAAGGAAATTAATAAACTAATCTACATAAACAAAACCTATTATTTAAAGAAAAGAATTTAAGATTGATAAAAAAGTAACTAAACTAAAAACTCACCAACGAAACTGTAACAGCTCTTCAGAACACACCCAAATCCTTAGCATAAAACCGATTGAAAGCAATTACAGACGACACGGTGCAAGTTTGTCAAGTTCGCGCGAAGTTGAGCGGAGCGAAGTGAGCGAAGCGAGCGACGGGCGCGCGAGCGGGCCGGGTCGCGAGCGGCGACTGCGGCGCGACGGGTGCCGCCCGCCCTACGCCGTGGCTTGGACACAGTGTAGCCAGAAATGAGGGGTTTATGCAAGAACTTCAAACAATTTAGATTTTTTTATTTTGAGGAAAACCGTTCCGTAACCTCGACAGAATAAAAGCAGAACCCTTACAAGATTATTGAGTCTGTAAGCAAAGGCTCTTAGCATGCGTAAAGGTTTTGTGTTCAATTCTACGATTTAATCTTTAAATATAAGTCTATATTTTTAAAGCGGGTTCAAATTTCAAATTGAAGCTTTAAATAGGGTATCATAATAAAGGGCTGAATATAAAATTATTAAGGGCTTAACAATTCATTCCAAAGCTTGGCTCTCCCACGGATATAAATGGTACGTGTAATAAATGCATTATTTCGTATTTCCCGCTTCCCGTAAATTCGGAATTTTGAACAGAGTGAGATCAGCTACGTAGAGACATTGCCAGTCTTAGTGTTCTCTAAAAAAAATTGATATGTGTGTTTGTAATCAGTGTCCAGCGTGTTCTATCTGACATACAACAAGCGTGTGGATCCGGCTTCAGCATTTCGCTGTTCTCATTTACCCTGTGCCCTCGCAGGCACGTGACGTAGTCGTTTAGATTGAATTAAATCGTCACACGGCACCGCACGGACGGCGCCCACACACGCCCGCCTAGCCCCACACAGAGTGATGTACCTACTCGACTGGAAAATCGTACACATTTTAGTCCCTTGTCCCAATACTATACCCACCTTGCTTGTAAAAGTTATAGTCATCTAGCTATTATAACGGAGTCCCATCAAAATATGACGGTAAGGGAACAGAGAGTGCACTTGGGTCTGCGTATAAACTTGTACACTATAAAATAATGTCCTGCATCGATGGCTGATTGTTGAGATTGGCCTATATTCTGTCTTACTGCGGAACCTGCTCTGCTGCCTCCATAAAAAAACCAATCACCGCTTCTATAAATCTGATTACGTTTGATCACCACGCTTGCCTAACGCGTATTAGAGATCGCAAACCCGAGCTATGTTCGAAAATTTTAAAACATACTTTATGCTCAACCCAGGAAACGGAACCCCAATATCACTCATTTACTTAAACCGCTAGATCAATGGGACGTTAGTACCTACCTAAAATGATCTACATACCTCAATTCTTTTACACGTTACACTCGTTTTACCGAACTTCGACGTTAATGTACTTAGTCCTGCCAATTGAAGACTAAAAAGTGTTAACATCACTACACATGCCCATCACGCCGAGCGAACGAGTGAAACCGACCGAGATTTGTCCCGATAAAGTCGTAATTGGTTCCCCGCTTAATGCCGAACACGACATTTTACCGACCGACAATGTAGTTATTAAAAATATTTAACGACCCCGCTTGTGGCTCGAATTAAGTATACATAAATAAAACGGTGCTAAAGGGATTTGGGGTTTGGTTTAATGACCTGGAAAGCACAATATTTCCTTTCAACTTACCCAATTTGACGATGTACTTTCAAAAACAAAATTAATAATTTTAAATAGGTAGCTACAAAGATAATATTGCGAAACCAAGTCAACTGTATTCGCTACGTTATAATAAATGAATATTTATGAATCATGAACAATGGTTTTATTAATACCATAAGTCGCTGGTTGGACATTACAGGGATTTTTAGCAACTCGAATTTTCTCTTAATGACAATACCTATTCCCAACAACGCCGAAAGACAATGGTTTATTACATATTTCTATTTCAATTGAATACAATTAGGCAAAAGTAAAATATTGTTTTAAAAGATTTTCAAAATTGTAACTTGACATTGTAACGATATGTATTTTTGTAACGTTTTCACTTTTATTGATTTTCACCCACATTTTAAATTCAAAATTCCTTATTACGAAATTTTCGCGCTGCATTATACCTTGCTATTTTATTATTATAAATAGATGGGAATTAACGCGACGTAAATTCCTGCCTATAATAATAATATTAGGTAGTCAGAAAAGTCTTTTTCTATCAAAAGCAATGTAATAAACTATTTAAAAGCGTATTTATAATTAATAATGCATAATAATACTCGTAGTTTGCAAAATATATATACTCCTGGGCAACCGATCGAAACTAAACTTCACTGCGACTTTTGAAGTTCAGGCCGGTCATTTAATTGTACGTTGTTAAATCAAAGCATTTGCGTTTAAATGTCTAAACAGAAAGTGCCTTTCCTCCGCATAGCCATTACTTTGTATCCGAAATGAGTTTTCCCGCTGACAGACGCGGGTCACGGCTCAGGATCAGCCAGAAGAAGCCGATCACTTTCGCTGTTTAATTAACTTTAATGAAGAGCATTGATCCTGCATAATGCATGAGCATTAGTTATTTATATGGTAACGAGACTTTGAGACGTTCGGCCGACTGCCTGTGGTTTATGGCCGAAATATGGTAATCGCCAAGTTTATTAACGTAGGTGTTTGTTGGTGGTGAAATTATCTTTTTTGCTTTTTGTTCTGGGGGTGTTCCTTTGCGGGTACATAATTATGACGATTAACAAGTGAGACATGCGTGTTCAGAAACATTTGAATGGGTTTCATTGTAGGCTTATTAATGTTCATTTCAAGATTCTACCCGGTAAAATTTCTCTATTAGAGCCACTCAGCAGCCTCCTGTAATGATAAGTACAAACCTGCTTCATTTTTTAAGCCGACAAAGGAGCAAACGGATTATCTTGTGGTCGGTAATCATCACCGCCTATGAACGTCTGCGAGATCTGACAGGTGCGTTACCTTAGAGCTTAAAGTAAAGATTTGTGATAATAAATGGAAAAAAGAAAATCCATTGAGAATCACATTCGAGAAAGATTCCCAGCATCTTAAGGAAGTGTGAATATGATTCTCCGAGGCAGACAAAGTGTAGCACTTGAACTAAAAGCGTCGCGGGCGCAGGTAACGAAGTGAGCTGCAATTTTCGGCGTCCTCTCGACGCGCGAGTGTCGCGACAAAGACGCAGACGTATTTGCGAACTACGAGTGTGTTTCGAATGAGTACACACAGCTCAAGAAAAGGGTAAAAGTCTTTCGTCTGTTTGATAACTATATTTATCACCCAGTGAGACTGGGTAGTCTACGCTTGGACCGTGTTTCAAGGTTTGTATAGTCTAATAATTACATTGAACCAAAGTCAAAGTGTAGCGTCATCTTTATCCCTTAATCAGGGGAACCAGACCAACTGTAATAAATAATTAGGCACTAATAACATTTATTGCTCTTTGAAGTTTTGATTGATTTACCTATTTTCTTTATTGAGGAAAAAATACAGCAATGATCGTAAACTTTGAGAAATAAATCGCATCATACTGTTCTTTTTCTTTTCGAAAATAAGTGGGTCCTTCTCATAACTTCTTATGTAAAGTAACGAAAGAGGGAAGAATATTTTGCCTTAACTATTCTTTGACTATCAAGAGTATCGTTTATGTAGTTAGTTGTACTTGAATTCACCGCCAAGTTTTCTCTACCTATTCTTTGCCTATATTTCCGACTAGAAACCTACGATAAATTATGCAATACAAATGGCACCCCAACAAGACGAAGAGTCCACTTTAACCTCTTTGCATAAGTGACGCCGTTTTCTCCCTCATTAGGAGATTAAAACGTTGACGTAACTCTGGAAATTTTACCTGTAAGTATAACTTGTATTGCCTAAAATAAGACGTGATTTTAGATCCGTTCAGTAGTTTTGACTTGAAAGGGTAACAGACAGACAGAGCTACTTTCGCATTTATAATATTAGTTAGGATTACATTTGTGATCCTCTACTGTCTAATATCTGCAGCACAAGTGCATAAAATACTTAGTACGAAGTCAGGTCAATGTTTTAGATGTTAAGTGATTTCAGTACCCTATAAGACCTCACCCAAATATAATGTTCTATCTCGTATTAAATCAACTATCAAAGTTAGATATAGTGATCACAACTTGAAGAGCCAATAAGCGCAGGCTATCTCTTTACAAAGCGAAACCACAGGGTCTGTGAGCCCTACAGAATCGAATCAATATACATTTCCTGCCGAGCGGCACTTAACCACAACGACCCTTAAATCTATAGCACAAATAAGTCTCATCTTTCCGTTTTATTGAACGACCAAGAGCGGCTCAAATCCCCTCGCCGGAGGACATAAAAATCTAGTCAAGAGGGTACCGGGGCACGCGCCGTGTGAGGTTCCGTAGGTGCCCTAATAGGTACCTATGCTTTTTTTTTTATTAGACTATAGGCCAACGCTTGACCACAATCGCACCTGATGGAAAGTGACGATGAGGTCTAGGATGACACGCGTTTGCCTAGAAGATGCTGTTCACTCTTGCCTTAAAGATATCCAAGTTATAGTGGTCGGGAAAAACAGACCACACAACAGACGGACAGATGCGTATATAATCGTATTATCTAATCGATTGATATTTGATTTAGGCGTGAATCCACTGTTGTTGGGGCAATGAAGGCATGACCTCAACCTTAAATAGACTTCGTGACATCACAGATTCTTCGATCAACCAAGGAATCTTCACTAAGCTTGCATTGCATTTTTCAGTGAGGGGAAAGGGGAAAGGGCTGTGCCCACAACCATAGTGTGCTAGGGGGGTTGAGTCGCTAACACCTTCAAATTGGATATTGTATATCTGTTTGAAAGAAATTTCAGGACTATTCGGCAAGTAGGTATTCAGAATAACTGCTTTCTTTTAAGCGATATTTAGAGAGATATATTTATAGATTAGCCCTATGGCTCGGAAACACTTCCTTCCCTACCAGGTGACGGTACCTACTTCACATCGGTTTTCTGTAAGGCCATGGTATATATCCGGTCAAGGCAACCCAATCATGCCCCTTTATCCCCTTTGAGGTTTTTTGTTAGCTAAGGAACCCTAAAAGTTAACAGAGCAAGTCGTCGCCCTCCGCGCGCCCGGGCGGAACACCAAACATTGGAGGCGCTTGCAGACCCAGCACACTGCAGTTTTATTCGGCTTGCATTCTACGTTAACGTTAACATGTCGAATTGAGAGCAAAAAGCGGATATGGATTAGAATATGAAGAGATTGACTGTTAAGAAGCTAAGTTTGGGTTGTTCGCGTTATTCGGAAATCTGTTTCGTTCAAAGAATAACAACCCCAAATAACATAGTATCTAATCGCCTTCTCATACAAATTCTATGAATCAGTCAATCACTTTTGTAGAGGAAGATAATGTTACTTTGAAATAAGGCCCTATGATATACCTCAAGTAAGAGGAAAAAAATGTTTTCATGAGTATAATTCCCTCGAGAAGTTTTTAAAACACATAAAAAATTACAGGGAATAAATTATCTCTCCATTCTCTAGAAAGAGAAAGATCAAATCTGTTTCGCCTCTATTTGACACAAAAATACGAAATATGTAGAATATTCACTATATCAACTCCCTTGTAACATCTGCATAGATACTTTCAGTACAAATAAACTGGGCCGCCTATCATCCGCTCCGTAGTAAGTTAAGCTCAGAGCGAGATAAGGCGGCGTGTTTCTAGCGGCAAACGGATCGGATGGGTTCTCCGAGATTTTTGAGAGACGTTGATGATCCGGACGAAAATTGAAGCCAAGTCATATGGCAGCTGTACAAACTCCTATTATTTGTATTTTAAAGGATTGTATTAATTTTGATACATTACAATATAACTCCCATATCACCACAATACATCAACTAAAATTCATAAAGATATATGTAAAACAGAACAAGGTCCAAATTCACAATTAAATAATTATGGAACAATGTCATTAATAGTAGATTTGCAAAACAAATTTGAATGGGAAAACATTTTTCTAAAAATCTCCATGGAAAATAGCATATTAATAAGTCAGGACCTACCTATTGTATTACTAGCGTGAAAGATTCGGAAAAATAGAATCAAATGCTTTAACTTAGAACCTTAATTAAGCCATTAATTAATCTACTGAGCTACCGTCGCTCGATGTTACACATTGTGCCCTAACAATTGCCACTTGAGTCACAATGCTTTGGGCTATGTCTACCTTTGACTTCCTGCGGAACTCATAATTCCTGACCCGACCACGCAGGGGGATTCACAGTACCAGTGATGACACATAGAACCCAAACGTGGGCGCTCACAATGAGCCAATTAAGAAGACTCAAAGTCATGTAGAGAGCTATTGCTCGTCACACCAGTCCCCGTTCATAACTTTTCCGCAACATTTGCAAACGCGCTTTCTCCAAGAACTCGTAGGTCTGCCTATCTGTAGCGAGAGCGTTGGCTCAAAGGACAGATAAGGCGGCGTATTTCAAACGAGATCGCGGGTCAAATGACCCGCTGCCGTCAGATATCTGAGTTGATTATCCGATGCCGAAGTGGCACTTGTTAAGGGTTTGAAGGCCGCGAGGTGGGGCAGTGTTGTCTCTAGGACATGATATATACCGTGAGAAATATGGTTGATTAATGGCTTAGGAAAAGGTTTTTCTAGAATGTTCTCATTAATTAAAAGGCCTTGGTATAAATTATTGGTAGAACTTATTATAGAAAAACCGGTCAAATGCGAGTCGGACTCGCCCATAAAGGAGAACTCGACAGACAAACAGAATATGACGAATCTATAATGGTTCCGATTTTTACTTTGACAACGGAACCCTAAAAACGTAGACAAATAGTATCTAGTATGTGAGTAACGTATCCATCGTTTGCGAACGTATACCAAGCATGCCCTTACTTGAATGCAGGTGGGCATAAGTGATTTAGTTATATGGATTATGTGACATTACCTCCTGTCCAACAAATTAATTTATAAATGATATCGACCTTAATACCAGTGATATAAGAAAGTCATTTGCCTAAAAAAGTTAATATGTGACTTAGTAAAGACGTTCTTTTGTGTGTTAAATATTGACATATATAATATACCTAATAACCATTTACAAGTGAAACATTTTATGCTTTTATCAATTACTTTGTAGCGTACAAACAGTTATTAAAAGTCTACTACATCAATCAGCCTGCTTAGCACATTAATCCATTTCCGCCAACAACCAGTCATAAATGGAGCCTCAAAACTCTAACAAATTATCCATTAACCTTCAACTTCAAAAAATAAATCAAACTAACGTTCGTATCAATCGTTAGCTGGAGCCAGATGGCGCGAATCTGAAGGCCTACAACGAAACCGTTCCAAGCTAACGAGAATATACCTGTCGCATTCAAACAAAAGAGACGCACATTGTATTTGATAGGGACGGAGATAAGAATTCAGCCGTGAATGCCGTTTAGTTATAGTCCTTTCAGTCCTCTCTCGTGTACCCAGCTCCAACGAAAGATTCGCCGCGCAATAAAATAACAGTTTCACGAAGCGCTTGCAGATTCTTACAGCTTGTTCAAGTGTCCTTTACCCAAAGGTTGCCTGGAAGAGATCGCTCATAGTGATAAGGTCACCTTTCTTGTACATTACTCCTGTAATATTAGTTTTAAGTTCATTCATTCGGCAGTGGTATTCATATATGATGGTATCACTCAGGTCGAGCTGGCCAATTCATGCCGAAGCGTGGAGTCTCCCAGCTACCTTTCTGAACGACCATCGCTCTTGTCTAATCAATGTCAATCAGATGGAATTCATTATTGCCTTGCCTTTATGGCGGGTTTCATTGCAAGACACGCCTGCTCCAACTATTGCTATTCTACAGCAGATTTGGTTGACCACGGCTATCTTGATTCTGAATCGAAGTTTATTTTAGTAACATTTACCCATTAAGGTCTTACATAATGGGTAAATGTTTTTTATTTATAATTCAAGATTAATAAAAGGCATTCTATCCTTCGTAGCAAGTAATAATTTGAAGGAAATACTAAACCTTTTTACAGTAAAATACTTTTTCTACCGAAAAAGTTACACAGATTTTCTTTGACACCAAATACCGGTGCGAATAGAGGGCAGGTTCTCCTAAAATAAAACGCCTTCGAGACGGGACATAAAACTAGAAACGTTTCAGGGGCAGGAGTTAACGACGTTTCGTAGCAAGAATGGTTGGTGACGAAATCCCAGCGAAGTTATTCCTAAAGTTCACTCATAAAGTAAAGCCTTACATGTATGATGGTACGAGTTTTTCTTACAAAATAATAATGTAAAATAACTAGATTATTTGGAGAAACTTGGTAAACTTTATTCAGTTCGTTTTGTTTTTGTATGTTTCGAATAGTTTCTCAAACGGTGGATAGCCACAATTTTTGAGGTAATGATTTAGAACTATTAATTTAGTTGATCTATTTGGTCTGACTCCCTTGCGAATGCAGCAAAGATCAGACAGCAGTTGATTTAATGTAATAGTAGACCTTACCAAATCTTGGATTATTGTCCAAGTGTACCGAGTTGTGGCAATAAGACGCTGAGAATATATTTTGAATATGGCCAAATACACGATAAACACACGATATTTATGAATAAAAATAATACATAAAACATATCCTTGGAGGTTTTATGACGGAAACAACTTTAAGACCGCAAATGAAGAGCTTTTGATAGCTTATACTATTCGCAATTAGCCTAAGTCGTTATTCCTTCGCGGAATAGTTACGATCGTACCTAATACCTGACTTAATGACTCAAACCTTTGCCTACAGGGAAGAAGTCATAAATAGTAATCTATTTAACGATTCAAGATTATGAAGGCATTCGGGATGAAACAGCTCACGATCCACCCATAGTTATATCAAACAAATAGGTACTCATAATTTCCCTGTAATGCTTCAAAGGTACTTTTTATAGTGGCAAAGTATAATGGCTCCCCTTAACCAGCTGGTAGTAGACAAAAGGAAAGACGACAGAAATCACAACGGACCCGACGCGACGGCACGGCATCCCATTGGCACTACCTACCATACTGGCCTACGAGATGCTGCTTAGTTTAAGGAGTATAATATATTGTAGGACGGAGAAAGTACTTATATACGCCGGCAATGTGAGCCATTTCAGTACATAAAATGTTTTATTATTAAAAGTAAATTCAATGTTTATTTAAAGTAAATTCTAATCGAATATTACGTGCAAATGAAATTTTACTTCCATAAAACTTTCAATAAATTTGGTGAACATTTGATAAATAGCCTTATGTGAGAACAACGCCCGCTCGGCAGCATACAGCGCTCAGCGTAATTTAATAACTGACACAATGGGTACATTCTACGTAACTCACTCGCGCCAGACGCCTAGGAACACTACCGGAAACGTTATTGTTATAAAGGAAATGAGAAAAAACGGAACAACGACACGACCGTGTGGGAAAATAGGAAAGATCGGAATCTACGTGATTACTTGAGTTTCTGCCGAAATACTTCTGCAAACATGAGGGGTAAAGTTCACGGGATTTTAGGCATCGTCGGAGTGGCAGATTGTAAATTTAAAAAAATAATATCAAGGTTGTGTATAAACGCGTATTTCTCAAAATTAGTAGCCTAGAAGTAGTAACAGTGGAATATAATCCGACTATATATAGAATATAAGACGCGCTGTCCGCGTCCGTGTGAGGGGTCGTAGTTCAAATCTAAGCATAAATAATTACCATCTAAATAACCAAAACTTTTTCGTTAGGTAAATAAATACAAAAAAAAATCTCACAAGAACATCTTATACAGTGACCTACCTCCGTACTAAGTAGCTTAAGCATTGGTGTTACAGATATCATGCAGACAAAATAATTACATCCAGACATTTAGTTGATGAAATTAGCCTTTGTAAAAGTATTTGTATTTAATTGTATCAATAATTAAGGCATGCTTATCACAAAATCTGTATAAGGAACCCATTAAAAAGTTTTGCTACTTCTCTGTCTCTAACTTATTAGAAAACTATTAATCCGAATAATACGTTTGCTCAGTAAAGTCGTTCTATATTAAATGCGCACGAGTTGAGAGAATTAGCCATACTCAAAGAGCGAGTTTGGGAGCAGATAATCGAAGTATTACGACTGCCTCATTCTGCGGCTCCCAGGTCGCTCTCCACCATTGTGGGTCGGCAACTTAATTAACATATACCCTGAACATGCGACTCCTTGCCTCCTGACACATTTCGTTCGCGAAGTTTTGATATAAATTACGCCATTAAAACTCTGCTTTGCGCCGCTCAAATGTAATCAACTTTACTGCGATCTAGGTTAGGGAGGCGAGCTGAACAGCGCACTAGCATTTTGGTATGGGACATGATGTATATTAAGAAATTGCCGCTATATATTTTTTAATCGCGGTAGGCGAGCAAGCGAATCATCTGGCGGTAAGCAATTACCACCGCTCACTGACACTAATGAACACCAATGGAGTCATCAGTGAGCTGCTAACCGCTAAATCCCCTTCAGGTTGAGTCTCCGGTGCTCTCGGCGAAATTCAGCGCAGGCATTTACTTTGAGCTCGTGGTATCACTTAAACCATTACGCAGAAGCACTCTTCCACTGATATAATTGTTAAACCCTTTTCTTGAGGGACAATGCTCCACTCCATTGGTGTGTGTTCGAGTGTCTTTGGGCGGCGACAACCCTTGCCATCAGTGCATCATCATCTGCTACCTATCACATAAGAATAGGGTTACGAGGAAAAATATGAAGGATTTTAGGATCAAACTCGTATATTTGTAGTATAGTCCAGACGCGTCATATCGAGTTACCCTTTTTAGACTATGGACCATCCTTATGTTTGATACACAAGTGCTATTTTTGCATTGCACGGTGGTAGCTCGCCCTGACGCCGTCTGTACTCATATTATTTATGAGCACTTGCCAATAAAACTCTTGCATTCCTATGATTCATCATGGTACTAAACTGTTAATGAAGCTTCACACAATGTTAGGTGCCATCAAACATAACGCGATGAGTGAATTAATGTATGATGGGTGGGCGTTGCTCGACGCTCAACTTTAGATGAGTTTAGAACACATTTCACCGACTGCGTGTAAAAGTAATCACGAGTTTGGTTGTGTGTGATCCTATTCACCCCTTCCTGTGGTATCTACAAAATTATCTATATAATCTCTCTTTCTTCGGTAGCTCCCTCATGACTGAGAATCATGGTCAACATGTCTGTTGTTCGCGCTAATCTTCTGAAGGAATTGTAATAAAACTTTTTCCCCAAATACGATCAATGCTGTATACCCTGAGCTCGCAAAGCGACCGCTTTAGACGCAACCAGGAATAACACGCTCAGACTGCGAAGAGGGCGCGTCCGCTTGAACCGACCTAAGCGTTCAACCGGTTCATTACCGAATGTGTCTATTATAGAGTAGCCTCGTATGAGTTATTAATTACGCGAGGAGTAATAACGCCGCCCCTCACGCATGTATTGGGGATCTCTTCGCTTCTACGGAAGGTGTTTATGAATTCAAGTACCCCTGATTAAATAGAGTCGATTATAAAACTATGAGCCCCGCCGTAAGTGGATCAAATAATTGATGAAATGTATACAAAGACTTCATAGCCCGGTGAAGCGTTACCAAACGTCCCGTTTTTGGTAGGAACTGTGCCTCATTTATAAAAATTAAGAATTAACTTTTAGAGGGATTTGGGTGGAGACATTTTAGGGTAATTGGACAAGTGAAAGGACTTGACAGAAGTGGTCTGCATTTGGTGTCAAAATAGCATAAGCAGTTTTTTTCAGTTCACCTGTTGGTAAGTATTCATCGCCGCTTATGACCACCTGCCAATAAAACTCTTGCATTCCTATGATTCATCATGGTACTAAACTGTTAATGAAGCTTCACACAATGTTAGGTGCCATCAAACATAACGCGATGAGTGAATTAATGTATGATGGGTGGGCGTTGCTCGGCGCTCAACTTTAGATGAGTTTAGAACACATTTCACCGACTGCGTGTAAAAGTAATCACGAGTTTGGTTGTGTGTGATCCTATTCACCCCTTCCTGTGGTATCTACAAAATTATCTATATCTATATAATCTCTCTCTCTTTCTTCGGTAGCTCCCTCATGACTGAGAATCATGGTCAACATGTCTGTTTGTTCGCGCTAATCTTCTGAAGGAATTGTAATAAAACTTTTTCCCCAAATACTGAATCATGCTGTATACCCTGAGCTCCAAAGCGACCGCTTTAGACGCAACCAGGAATAACACGCTCAGCTGCGAAGAGGCGCGTCGCTTGAACCCGACCTAAGCGTTCAACCGGTTCATTACCGAATGTGTCTAATTATAGAGTAGCCTCGTATGATGTTATTAATTACGCGAGGAGTAATAACGCCGCCCCTCACGCATGTTTGGAGATCTCTTCGGCTTCTACGGAGGTGTTTATGAATCTAGTACCCTATTAAATAGAGTCTATTATAAAACTATGAGCCCCGCCTGTAAGTGGAAACAAATTATGAAATATATAAAGACTTCATAGCCCGTGTAGCGTTACCAAACGTCCCGTTTTTGGTGGAACTGTCACATTTATAAAAAATTGATAAGTATCCCGCGCAAGTCAATCACAAATTCCACTTTTAGAGGATTTGGGTGGAGACATTTTTAGGTAATTGAAAGTGAAAGGACTTACAGAAGTGTCTGCATTTGGTGTCAAAATAGCATAGGTAGTTTTTTTCAGTTCACCTGTTGGTAAGTATTCATCGCCGCCTATGAACACCTGCCAGATCAAAGTCGCTGTCGGCATTTTAGAATGGAGTACGGTCTACTCTTGTATGTCTTTTAGTCATAGTCTTTAAAATAATAGTGTCCTAATCTTTGAGGATTTAAAATGGTGAAGTCTTTAAGGGTAAATGTTATGGCTTTTGCGTCATTTTCGCTTTGTCCTGCTCTTCGGTCGTGAATCCTATTGAACGACAGGCCCTCAGGTACAGTCCGCTTCATTAAAACTTACGTCATCTTCAACAGTTTGAGCTGATTGTACGCGGGTGCGGTCGCACGACACGTCCGACGTCCGACATGTCTCATTATTGTAATTGCTTCGTGTTAATGAGTTTCGGTAGTTTGGATGCGTGGATAATTTTGTGTTGTACGTAATGGGTATTTGTTTAAGTTACAGGTGACAAACCGGCAAGCATGTGGGTTTTTTATAAATTAATCACAATTATTTTCGACGAAATTGTGATCAGAGAGGTCGCTGATGCGATGCTGATATTTTAGAAGAAAGTACGTTCTAGTCTTGAAGGTCCCATATTGGGTATGGGACCTTCAAGACTAGACAAGACAAGAGTGATTAATAGTCAGGAAACATTGCTCCAGCTAAACCGTTCCTCAGATGTTAGCGTACCTAGTAGTACACTAGTAAGTTTAAGACTGCAAGTGTTGTTAATGGCTTTGAAATAATCCTATGATGATGGGGATGTATGTAAGTTAGTTTTTTACTTTGTTTTTTTCTTAACAGCTGCTGTCATTTTGAGTTTTAACGGCCTGTTGGTTTGGTCCCTTTTTGCCTATTTGTTTTAATATAACTGCATATTGGTCTTACTTAAATTAGAATACTAAACCGGACTGTTGCCAACTTTTATGGTCCATTACCTGCAGCACAATAGCTCTTACTGAATCAACCATGAACGTCGCCATCAAAACAGACTAAAAACAAAAATATTCATAACAACAAGTTCACTTTCATCGGCCGCATTGTACGTCAGGCTCACAATAGTTTAATCTCCATCCGAGCCGGCTCAGACGCGAGCCAGACGCATTCAGTGATCCGTGCGGCCCGGAGATTGGCGGAGGCCTAGAGATCAACCATAGTGAGGGACCAGTGCAAGACCGGTGACATCGGCATCTGACCTCATCTAAGCTAGCCAGCTCAGAAACGAGACCAGAAGCTTTCAGTGATCCATGCGGCCCGGAGATTGGCGGAGGCCTAGAGATCAACCATGGTGAGGGACGAGTGCAAGACCGAAGTGAGACCATGCATCTGACCTCCACGCTAGCTGGCTCAGATGCAACCTCAGACGCAGTCAGTGAACCATGCGGCCCGTATATTGGCGGAGGCCTAGAGGTTAATTAGAGGTAGTGTGGGACAAGTTACTGATTTCCATTCTAGCTGGCGCAGAAAAATAGTTCCTTAAAGAATTCAGGGATTGATATGTCCTGGATACCTTAGTGGAGACTGAAACATAGTTTCATATTACCAAATGCGGGACCAATACCAAAACTGCAAGACGAAGTGCAATTGGGTAAGGCGGAGAGCCTAGCGCAGGCCGAGCGGGCGCGGGGTCGCCTGACTGAAGCAATCGGCGAGATTGCCCACTCGTCTTTGATTGAAGTCTGGGCGATGCTATATTGATGTCATTGGTTATTGCATTTGCGTAAGGGAAGGGAAATATGGACTGTTTGGTTTTAGAGGCGAGCGTTTGTAATAATTTAGAGTACCATGATACTCGTACTAGTGTGAAACATTTTTCTAAATCGAGATGTTACTTCTTTGAGAAAATAAAATAATTTACTTAAGTGTAACTAAACAATTATGAGTAAACCTTGCGTGTTTGAAGCCAATGTGGATTTGAATTATTTAGGTCAACTACCACGATGCATTCGGTAGTGATCTTGCCTCATACGCCAAAGATCTAGGACTCATCCTGGATTTAAGTACTTTTCTATTTATGATCACGTCTTCTAATGTATTCACTTATGTAGAGGTATACTTAGATAATACTTCTGTCTGATATAATAAACACAAATGATTAAACTACTTACTGCGGAATCAGGTCAATGTAAGTATGTGATTTTTTATAAGTTTGTGAGTCAGTTGAAATATTTAAATCGAAATCATCAGTTGCAGAAATTAAAATCTGGAATTAAAACAAGAAAAGTTTAAATTATTAAAATGTTCAAGCGTCATAAAATCTTAAGGATTACATTTTCTGCCACAGAGTGATAAGTCGTCAAATAAAATTACTCTCCACTAAGTCAGCGAAAACGTTTTGTTATGTACGCGCAAACAAAATAAATCTTTACCCAGTTATGATGAAAATTGTCATAAAAGCGAAGTACTCGGGCCTTCGTGAATATTCAGCTCGGATCTACATACAATCGGAATACAGGGTGAAGAAAAATATACTGCAGGGGACATGATGAAAGTTTGATTAGGTTTTTACGACCCCCCTCGCCCCTCCCTGCTGGTGAGTGTCGCAGCTGGAGGGGATAATTTGTTACATTACAATAATCCCAGATCGTTTATAGCTCACTCGCATGAGCATGCGATTAATTGGCGCTGTCAAGTTGCGGTTTTTTTCAGCGACTTTTAAGCATGTAGCAATAAAATTTTAGGTTCTTATTTTTTGTACTTTGACCATGGCACACCATTGATCTAGTGGTATAAGTACCGGATCGTGATCTCGGGGTCCTGGGTTCTAGTCTCGGGTCGAGCCAAAAGTATCTTTTGAATTTTTCGAACAAAAATCGGGTCTGTGATCACGAATCCGCATTAGCAAGCGTGGTGATTAATCCTAATCTCATCATAGTAGCGATGACTTGATTTCTATGATGACGGCATTTCCTCTGCAGCGGGACTGATAGTTAACTTTACTACAACCATTGGCGGGTCCAATATCGTGAATGAGTCGTCTCCACTGGATAACACGGCCTCACAGAAAAGAACTGAGTAAGACAGTTAAAATAGCAATATCTATAACTTGGCTAAATATATATCTGCGCTTATCGCACGCGAGTACCAACCCGTGGGATAGCCATGCTTCGGCATGATTAGACTGGCTCCACCGGAGTGTTACCACGGCGTCACAGAAGACTGGCGTGAAGCAGTGCCTGCGTTGTATGTATTTCGTCGAGTGAGTGAGGATACTTGTGCTGTGAGCGCACTTGTGACTCCAATGGTGTTGCATGTGTCCATGGGCGGCGGAAATTGCTTACCATCAGGAGATCCGCCTGCTCGTCTGCTACCTATCACATAAAAAAAATACCGGAGGCCCAATAGGGGAAAAAAGGGTTTAAAGTTGGCAGCGCACTAGTGACTCCACTGGGGTTACAGGTGTCTATGGGCGGCGGCAATTGCTGACCTTCAGGTGATCCGCCTGCTCGTCTGCCACCTATCACATAAAAAACCTCAATTTCAAATCGAAAGCTAAAATCCACCTCCCCAGATATTACACAATGGTTCGTATTACACAATCTAACTGCGTCGTAGAGATCGCCGAATTAATTATGAGTGTCGGTGTGATCCTTCTCGCTTAGCGGGAAGGGCTCCGCGTGACGTATGGCGCTTGTTCGCCGGGCCCTTCGGTTTGATTATTTTGTCGCAGAGGTTGTTACCCAACAGCCTCAGTATTTACATAGAACTGCGATGGTGTCATTATCCGTAGGCGAAAGTTGGCGGTTTAAAGAAAATAAAATTACACTCCCAGAATCATTACCATTAACTATCGCTATAGTAATTACTCGATAAGACGTGTAAAAATTTAATCGGTATATTTTATGATTATGTAAATTTCAGAGAAGTATTGGAAATGAGGAGCACTGCTACAAAAGTTACATCTTTAAGAATGACCCAGGTACTTTCTTGCAATTTACGCTGTTTAAACCGTCTTGTAACATTGTTATAGATGACAAAAGAAGCATGAATTTTCAGTAACCAAGCAAACATTGTGTAAATTCGGTAACCTATCAAGTTAAACAGTGTAAAAGCAAATAAATGTTGGCAGCGGATTTGTAACTCTACTGGTTATGATGATGAGCACCCCAATGGGTGACGGCAGCTTTCATTTACCTACTCGTATGTCACCTATCACATAAAAAAAGTTTACTTTAATATCAAGAAAATATTTTTTCTCCACTCTCCGCACAATTTTAAGACCAGTCTTTTATTGAGTACGTTTTACTATTCCCTACAATCTGCGAGTGTTCTAGACTTGTCAACCATAAAGCGGGGACCCTCTGGTGGCAATGGCGTCCCGCCGGTTCAAAGGGCCTATCCAATCTAGGCGATAGGCCCCGGCGCGAGTTGGTTACGTAAGGCCCGCAGGCGGAGGGAAAAGCCTTAGGGAGCGGACATGTTACTGAGGCGTCCGTGTAAAGCAATAAGTGCAAGAAATTATAACCAGTATATAATATTTCAATTAAAGCGTGAATCCTAGGCACTCACATCACTTTCCATCATGTGCGATTGTGGTCAAGCGTTGGCCTATAGTTTAATAATAAAAAAAATTGAAATATGTGTACAAATAAAACTATACTAATCAGTTACATTTCTTGTCAAGGTAATTCTATCAGTCAGTCTAGTCAGTAACTATGATGAGTCTTCCGTATGTAGCCAGTTTGTCAATCTGTAAAAAGTACATTAAGAGAAATATACAAGAAATTAAAGTATGGGAGAATATATTTACAATTAAAATAAAGCTCTTATACATCGTTATGTCAAGTCCTTGTCTTCAGAAGCCATCTGTTTGTCAGTCCGCATTACCGATAGTCGTCCTATTTGGCCAGTCCTTCAGTCAGTAAAAGTTAATCATAGTCCGGTTGGTCCAACTTGGTCCTTAAATCATTAAAAACTACCCGAGGGGTAGCCACGCTTCGGTATGAACGCCTGCTTCAACGACCGGAGTGATACCACGGCCTCAAAGACGACCGGTGTGAAGCAGAGCCTGCGCTGTATTTCGACGAGTAAGTGAGGGTACCGGAGGCCCTATTGGGGGAAATGAGGTTAAAGGGGGAGGGGAGGCAGCGCACTTGTGACTCTACTTGTGTTGCAGGTGTCTATGGGCGGCGGCGATCACTTAACATCACTATGCTCGTCTGCCACCTATCACATAAAAAACAAATAAATAGTGCTCAAGCTACTTAGTACGAAGTCAGTCAACGTATGAGATGTTGTGAGAATTTATTTATTTATTTTATATAAAGACACTTTATTCCTGTGTCAATGAGAATCATTCTCGCTCCCGCTCCGCCTGTGTCCGTGTGAGCGGCGCTACTCGATAGCCGGCAGGGCGCCCGCGGGACCGCTTGCGCGCCGCCTCCGCGCGGCATCGAACTCGATTTGCGAAGCCTGCTCTTAGCACCTTACATCACAGCGTAATAGCACGGCCTGACAAATGTCTTTCAGGTTTATTATGTTTGCTTTTTGAGCTGCTTATGGAGTTCCTATATAGGTAGATCCACCGTTAAATTATAGTCGGTTTCTTTCCGAAGTCCTCATGATAGGTAACACGAATACTACTCTAACGAAAGCCTTTTTTCCATTTTAGATATCAAAATAAGAATCAGCTGTGCCATACTAAAAATAATATTCACTTGTAAGCGATGGCGTGATGACTTACCTCTTCTCCGTCCATAGGCAAATCATTGCTTCAAATAGAGTCCAAAGGAGACTTTTAGGGAAGGCTTATGACAGCAGGGACAATGTAGGCTAAAACAACAAAAAAAAGGAACAGCTGATTTTTATTTTGATGACCTAACATGCTAAAAGGGTTCTATTTGTGTTACCTATTATAAAAGGCTTCGGAATGAAATCGACTCCCAGCGCCATCTATTGGTACAGAGAAGAGCTAATGTCCCGAAATGAAGATAGGATGGGCCACCAATGCCTTATAAAGGTGAGCCGGTGGGCAATACTGCCCCACACTATTAAGTTTACTCAGTTTCTTCCAACACTCAAAAGATAAGGAACAAGAAACTGGCGGCCATCTTTAAAGTTTGAGGAGGCGAACAAAAGAAGATCGTTGCTTATCACCACCTCGACAAGTCTCCCGGTAGCACTGTGGTAGCACTACGGTTACACAACCGGCGCGTCACGCTCCGCCCCCGTCCTTAAGTTCCATTCGATAGTTATTTAAATCGGACGTTTATTTAAATTCCCGATTGTCATTCCGTAGGTCGCCGCGAACACTTTTATTTCCCCGGTTTCCGTTTCTCGTCGAGTTATGTAAGAGCTGGCAGACTTGGTGGTCGTGTCGATATAATTCGCATTCCTTATCTGAGGTATTTTTCGACGGCAGTTTTAGAACTTTATTGAAGTAGGTATTTCGATTTTTTTTAACCGTATAATGTACTGACGTTTAAAACAGCTGTTTAACAGTTATCCCTTATATTTCGATGGGACACCAGTGTGATACGACTAAAAAGAGATCGGGCCCAGGAATTTCCGAACAGAAAATCTCAGATACAAATTTTTGGCCCAACCCGAGGTCTAGCACGCAACCGTGCTTTAAAGTGCGACCCAGTACCGACTGTCGTGACGTGTAACGATACTTATACAACGTCACTGAAAATCACATTAGTGGGCAGGAATACCTTAATTCCCAAATTAAACTTAACGATTGTTACACAAAGTGGTCGCTACAGATGATACTAGGAGTCATACTAGGAGTCCATAATAATTCGAGAGGCTGTTGACATGATGAAGTGGCTCAGCCTTGCAGGGCGGAGTGACGGCCCTCTGTGTGTTTAGTTTCTGATGGTGTTTGTGTTGAGGTCGCTGAGAGGGTGATTTGTTAGTTTAGAGGGAGTAATGACCTAAGCTAACTAAGACATATCGTAAATTGATTTCATAGTAATAAAATTTTACGACTGGAAAGGCACTTTTGAAAAAAAATTTTGCCCGTTTGTTTGTTATTTTATTCGAAAATAGTCTAAAAAATCTTCAAATCTTCCAAACCCACAATCTTTTGCTTAGTGTGATTATTTTATTATCTTTGTACTTGATACATCCTATTACCATATCTTACAGAAAGAAACCCCATAAAAAAATCAAAATAGACAAAAAAAATGAATCCAAAACGTTCGTCGCATCAAGGCAAAGTAACAAATGTATGTAGGTACCTACCGACAAACATGGCAGTCTTATTAAAACTGAAAAATGACGATTGCTTTGTCTGCGTTTGAGCAAAGCGTTTTAACAATGAGTGCGCCCCAGCCCTTGGATCGGCCGCAAGTAATTACTCGCAAACGCAACGTGCTTTAGAACGGGTACAGACTAGCAGTTTTTTATTCACGAATTAGCTAAGTAGCCATTTAGTTTCTTATAATAATCTAACACCCCGTTGGTCTGATAGCTTCTGTATCGGGCCGCGATCTGGTTTCAATGATCAGGGTTCAATTCATGAGTCCAAAAAGTATGTTTTGACTTTTTCGAACATAACTTGGGTTTGTCGTCACCGATCCGCATAAGACAAGCGTGGTGATTAAATCCAATTCCAACATACTAGCTATGACTTGATTTCTATAGCCTTTGCTCTGCAGTGGGAATGATTTATGAAACACACATAGGACGGCAAACGAGCAAGCGGATCATCTGATGGTTAAGGATCACCGCCGCCCATTATATCAGGTACACTAGAAGGAGTGCGAATACGTTGCCGAACCTTTAGGAAGGCGTACCTATGTAGATATCGGCTGTTACTTTAATTTTTTCGCAACAAGTACAAAAACACGCTAGTCTGAAGACAATATTAATATCCGCAGACGACTGGCTGGAGACTGCGGGCCCTTTAGTGGCCGGTGGCTCTTTTTGTCTAGTTTTGAATGTCTGTGTTATTCAAAGACGCAGACTTCTTTTTTTACTACAATGGGAATATTATTGGCGGTTACCTAGCATAATGAAATCGAAGATTTTAATTGAAGTGACTGACTATTAGCTCAATGAATTGTTACTATACTGACTTTTTGAAGATAATAACTTTAACCAATCAAAGCAATTTTAAAATAAATAAACATATAACATCTTATAAAATGACTCCAAAGGCATGTTAACCCGTTGGTCCTACGTCCGAACTCTCTTTGAACGTGTCACACTGATATCCCAGCAAAATTTAAGGGTAAGGCAACAGAGAGCGCACCTGCGTTTGCGCACACATTTGAGCACTAATATAATTTATTCTGCGTACGTGGCTGATCATTAAGATCGGCCTCCGTAGCCGAATCAGTTAGAAGATAATAATAATAATTATTATAAGGAGCATAAAGTAGCCTGTCTCCAGGAATACCTATTCACAAGTACCTGCATAAACATCAGAAAAAAACTAAATGGAAGCTAAAGAGTGGTGTTTTTAATATCCGCAAACAAAGGCATTGTCAGCCCTTTGGTCGTCCGGTTTGTCGTTTTGCTCCGGCGACATGCCCGCTAGATTAATGTGAGTGTACACTGATCGCCTGCGACGGAAAATACTTCTGTACGAACCATCGTACATGGCACAATGTGAAAACGCCTTTATCGTATCCAGATCAATGAACAGTACAATCGACACGGCTTGATTTATCATCCCTTGAACCTTCCTATTAATATCGTCTAAAATGTAAATCTCTACAGTTACTGCTCGTCAAAAAAAACATATTGTTTTTAAAGAAAAAATCTAAAATGACTTTGGGAAAAAGCTTACATCTGTCACCCGGACTACTAATTACAAATTGATAAATACGAGTATTGACCACATCCATCAATCGCTGAGTGAGTGAGGGCGCCAATCCAAAAAAGGCTGGCAGCCCACGACGTATGTGAACTCACGGTTGTTTTTTTTTTACATTATTGCGGACAAACGAGCAGATCAGACGGCTCACCTGATGGTAAGTGATCACCGCCGCCCATGGACATCTGCAACACCTGAGGCATCACAAATGCGTTAGCCGGACTTTTAAGGAATAATGTTGGTGTCCATGGCAATAATATACACAAACAATTTCACATACGAGTTCTTGCATACAATTACTGTTCCAATATGGCATTGCTGTCGAGTAAAAATTAAGTCACAGGCGTTGTACATTACCGGGCAGATACTATCGCCAAAGTAAAGTGTGCGGTAATTTAAAATTTCGTTGAACAGACATTACTGCTTCCAATTCCAAGGATCGTAATTATTGCGAGTAATGAAACACCCACGCATACTCGTAATTCAAGGGGAAACTGGTTTCCTTTACAACTGGATTTACCCATATCGATGGCAGTGAAGAATAAACCGACGTTTAGACTGCTGCGAGGCTGCGAGTAAAAATCCACCAATAGAATCACTTCATTCCACTCTAGGAGTGATTCTATTGGTGAGTTTTTTCCCCGCACAACGCTTAGCTACATACCTCGCACAGCTATGGTGGAAAAGCAGCCTTACCCTTTTTGCGAAAGTGCTTTATATCCCACCATAGTAGTGATAACTTGATTTCCATGATGGAGGCCTTTGCCCTGTAATGGTAGATAGGCTGATACTATATTTTTATTTACTTTGCAATTTGAAACATTTTTGTAAATGGAGTAATATATCTGCTCATACTTATTCCAAAGGAAATTAATAAAATAGACGAGTGTGTATGTTGTTATCATCATGTCATATTTCACACAATCCTTTCTCTCTTTGTTTCTCAACCCCCATTGATATTATAGATTTTGAAGAGATAATCTGTCCTCTTAATTCCTTTTTACTACGCTTTAAGCCTAATGTTTTTCAGACCACATCTTGTGAAGACGGTACGGATTGTGCGCGGAAGCAACCGCAGCAGACGAAGGGCGCAAGCTTTCAAATGGCGCGCACAATGCAGGGGTGCAGCCCTCAGCCAGCCGCGGGGGGCCTAGCGCTAGGGTTGCCATATTAAAATATATTAACGTAACAGCGTTAATATTAGGCGAAGTGAGGTCATCTTGATTGTACTCAATATGAAAAAAAAAACTGAAAGTAAAGACAGAAACAGTTACAGCTTTATCATCCCACCACAGGGTAGAGGCGTCCATATAGTCATCTCTACTATGATGTGATCTCTTGCTTGTCTAATGCGGATTCGTGGTTACAAACCCGAGCTATGAGGAAATTCGAAACAAACATTTTGCTTGGCTCGGCATTGTAGCCGAGACCATAGCTCAATACTTAGGTACACCACTTGATCAACAGGGTTTCACAATAGGCGAATTTCATTACGTTTACATCAATTAGATTCATATTATGAAGTATGTCTTAAAACCAAACTTTCAAAGGGATTTTATAAGAAGACATGATTGCGTTCCTGAAAATTTACAGTTATGTGATTGGGGGCAGACAAATAGACGGATCACCCGATGGTAAGCGTTTAGTACTGCTAATGGACAACCGTAATATCAGTGGAGTTACAGGTTCCCTCGACTTGAACCCTCACTCACTCTCACGTTTTTTGTGAAGCCGTGATATCACTCCATTCGTGCCGAAGCTTGACTTTCCCACGGTGGAAAATCCTAAAACTACCGCAAACCCTGGGGTCTCCAGCCAGTGCTTGTGTACCTTTGAGCTTTGTATGCGTCGGTTGATATTTTACGCGCTTTCGACCAGCTTATTAGCTTTTATGTCAACGGGGCGAGGGCTAAATTAAAAACTAAATACCCATACCTACGTCTGAAAAGAGCATTGTAATTATTTTTCCCTGTCTGCACTTGTGTTTGAGGGCATGAATCGAGTGCTGTGTTGTAGTGCGTCGTTGGTTTTGTACCTTGAAAAGGGTAAAAGGGAAATGAAGAAACATAATAAGTAATTTGCTAATTCATTTACGTATATTCCAGCTGTAGTTTCGTTAATCATAAAAGCAATAACGTTTTAGTAATTAGTTTAGTGAAACGAAAAAAGAGCCAGCGGAGGCACTTTCTAACTTTTCCTTTCGTCTGCCACACTCACTATGCAGCTTTACGCTGGTTTTTATATGCGGCCGTAGTACGAGTATTACTTCGATATAGTCGTTTATGCCATATGCCAAATATAAAAACTATTTGAAGAACATTAATTCAATTCAAATTGTATTGCACATTACTATGAACGGTTCCTCATGATGGTCGAATGTTCTGTGATAAAGGACTCTTTCAGCCCAGGGCCTTGGTCTATTCCCAACGTTTTGGTCAGTGGCAAAACACCTAAGCGATGAGGTAAACGGAGGGCTACTCTCAGACTTCACACGGCCAATGAATAAATTCCCTCGGTGCACTGTCCGCGGTTGAATCTGCATGAATGAGGTTTGAGGGGTAAGGCTGAGAACGACGAACCCGGTGATGTCAAGTTGGAATAACCCTTGGTTTGTTTATTGTATGCTACATAGCTCCATAGCTCCATTATAGACTCTTTCTAACTCTAGGGTTCAGTATGAAGCCAAGAGCAAGCCCATTTTCAATAAATAAATAAAAATGGTTATTGTGGCACAAACACAAAAAATAAGGCTTTGTCTTTAGTCATATTACTTATTATAGCATAATAATGCTAGCTCAGCGATCTGGAGTGAATCTTGGCCTCTTGGACACTCTTTTGGGTAAGAAACTTTGCCTTCCCAGTCCGTTTTCGGTCACCTGTCGCCAGTCCGGCCGTTGTAGATGTTTAAGATCTTTTTCGACGTAGTCTATCCAACGATACCTTGGGCGTCCCACAGGGTCGGTTGGTCGGCCTCGGATTCTTTCTAAATAGTTTAGGTGTAATAATTTTTATCACACTCCAACAAAGGCAAATTCGCAGTTTACGAGCGGCACTTATAATATCTTTGTAACGACGGTGAGGCCCGCTTGTCGCTCGGGCGACAGCGGCTCATACATAAACATACGCGTAACGAGGGGTGACTCGCTCACGAAACTGAAAATAGCTTTACTGACCCACAACTGTCCTTGCTGATTTAAAATTGGACGAGTAATACTTCTAAAGCACTAGAATAAACAAATACTTAAGTATACATAAGGTTAAGTAGCGATGAGACATTATACAGGGTGTTTAAACATTTGCATCCCTTTAACCACGTGTTCTGAATAACATTTGGATCAACTATTTTTCAGAAATTCATCGACATTTTTTTCGACTCTTCACACAAAATGGCCAAGTCACATGACCAAATTTGTATGTAGATTTGAAAATGTTTTGTGCGAATTTCTAAAAGTCAAAGAACAATTAATTAATGTTGTTGAGGAAGGTTTGTAAATAATCATAAATACACCCTAGCATGCTATAGCATGGCTATAAAAATATGTATGACAAGGATGATGACATCTAATTATTTTAGCTTGCTTACTAGTGAACAGTAGTAAATTTTGGCAAAGATCTATGCCAACAGTTAAGTAAGAAAGTTTAAATCTCATTTTTAAACTCATACTGTTGTCAATGTTCTGCTTCCTCGCGATAGACGAAACAGTCGAAATGAAAGTGTCCCCGGCATCCGACCCGGCCTACATTCTGCGCCTTTGACCCGACTCACCCCAGGGGCGCTTTACTCCACTTCTGGTTCGGCCTCACCTCGCCTTTGAACACGACAAACTATTTAATATGTTTGCCATTTGTGAATTTGATTTAAAGGTACCGAGACTGATGGCGCAGTGATCTGGATACCTGCTAGTTCGGAATCAGGGGTCATTGACCTCTTAATAAATTAGTGTGGGAGGGTTGCAAATGTGCAGGTATTATAAAATGATAGCACCATGTTCTGTCTTCTTGGCGGAAACAAAAAATATTTTGTCCTATATCTCCAAATAATAGATTATTTCCTTTTGTGGTTCTCCACTGGCATTACATAATTTTGTTCACATTATCACGATTATCCCATCTCAAAATTATTTATCAATCATGATTAGAATTTTATCAGATTTATTGCAAAAGTCAAAAGTAGATAAGTAACTTCCAACAGCCTCACTGGAAACCACTGTCTTACCGAATGAGTGAGGGTATTGGAGGTCCAATGCAGGAGAGTTAAGTGTTGGCAGTTGGTAGTACTTGTGACTATGTTGTTGTCTATGTGTGAAAAAAAGCTGAAATTGTAATGCAGCACGAAATTCTCAAAAACTAGTGAATAGTGAAACAAAAATGTAACGTGAAGCGGGCCTTAATGAGAACTGTTGGAAGGCTAAGGGCGGGTAATAAGGCCAGTGGGTCGGATGTACCTTTGTGACGACTAGTGTGACGTCACGGCGCATTGCGAGAAATGCTTTTGACGAGTATTTGAGCGCTCTTTTGTTTCTGACACAGTTTTATTCAGCTGCTATTTTGAGCTTGAAACGGTATGTAGGACATACATACTACATTTGCAGACTTTAATTGTAGTCACTGCTGATAAGCCTTTTCTTTATTTCACCACTTCTCTCAATCACTTGTCATCTACTTTTTCCACAAAATAATGTACAATCTTCCATTACTTCTTATAAGTTGTACTTGTCGTCTACTTTCTCAAAGTTGTCAGCGACTAATTTGTAGATAGTTGTCGCTATCTTGCGCAGCTCTATATGCCTCGCAGAATGGTAAGTACAATGTCTTAACAAGAGTGTCGGACCATCGGGAACGTCTACGGTCTTTTGCCCGTTTTTTTGACACTAAATAACTTTTATTTGACCTTATAAGAAAATGTAAACAGTTCTTCCTATGAAATAATCTAATTGGAGTGTTAAAACGACTACATTTTCCCTTCCTTCCACACGTACGTGTCTCATGTTCGGATGTCAAACACAGGATATATTCTCGATCGTACGATAATTAGATACTACCAGAATTCAAAATAAAGTATTCTTACCTTCATGAGGTGTAGGTGAGAGGAGACGGCGTCGACGCGCGCCGCGTGCTCCCCGCCGCCCACCGGGAACGAACCCAGGTACTGCAACAAACAAATGCACTATTTAATAAAGTATAAGTCAAGTACTTATCTGCCTCTATACTGTCCCACTGCAGCACAAAGGCCACCGTCATAGAAATCAAGTCATCGCTACTATGATTGCATTAAGCTTAATCACCACGCTTGCGTAATGCGAATTGGTGATCATACACCAGATCTATGTTCGAAAACTATCACTGGAGCAACTGGGCATTCGTTTTCTGACTTATTTCCTACAAATACATACAGCACCTAAGAACATATGATAATGTACTGGACCTATAAAACCGCTTGAACCATCAGCGAGGATTTAGTTTTTTAATTACAATAAACTGCCTGCTCTCATTGGAAAAGAGTGAGAAAAGATATGACCCACAATTCTCATTATTTTCGATATAAAAATACATGGAGGATATAACTTGAAAACTACTTATACGTTAAAAAAATCAGACAACATCTCATACTAACTCCGTATTAAGTAGCTCAAGCTAAAATACTATGTTTTTGCGATATAGATGTATCACGTAAATAATAGCACGAAAATTGGGGGTCTGGTCTTTTCGTCGACATCGTTCATGGCGTCGGTAACGCACATTATTAAAAACCACTTCCACAAATCATTTCCCATCCCATTAACGTCATCACGGACGCAAATTAGTCTCCAACTACCCTCAAACAGTTGTGGTCGTTCCCGGGACTCGTCGAGTACACTCGGCGCACTAATGCAACAATGCGCGTTGATTGCACGCGGGACAATGGCCGTGGGGTGCGCTCCCGGGAACATTGCTTTTTAATTAGGATAATTCATTTTAGCGTGATGTAGTGGCACTTGGTGAGTGAAAATGAACAAGTGGTTCTAGGGGAACTATTTTATGGGCTATGAGAGTAACCGACAAATGCATGTGGTAGTTGTGAGATTGATGAACTTGTAAACGTTATGTGAAGAATGAATACGAACCCGGCTTGAAGATAAGATTAGATAAATAAGTTTGCACTAAGTACATTCCATGCCTTTGACCTAAATCTGTTAGCTTGTGTTACGGATATCAGACAACAGTGGAATCACAAATAATGCAGACACTGAATAAATACAAGTGTGATACTAATGTTGGTTCAGGGTGGGGGTGGGGATCGAACCCACAACCTTTGTCATATGTATGAAGCAGGGTCACAAATGCGCCATCGGGTCTGATGTACAAGACCTTGATAAAATTAAATAGTGATATCTATTACAGAAAACATGACAAATATCACTCTCAACAAAAAATACCCTTCTTTTAGTCGCATTGATTTTTTACCTCACGTTACCAGACTGAAAGAATTATGCACAACCCATGTGACATGTTCAACTTTAATTTCCCCACTGTTCATTTCCTTGTGTGATATTCCCGTAACTTTCCGCTCGCACGCCCGCGCCCGCTGGGAGTCGAACCTACGACCTTTATTTCCCCAGGGTAATCCCACGTTAACCGTACCGGTTTCGAGAACCTGGATTCTAATTTGTGCGTGTTTCAATTTGGAAAGGCGTATTTTTAATTCAACTTCTAGTTTGATTTTGGGATCATGTCATTGAAGTTTATAAACAAATGGTGAACTTTTTATGAACAATGTAAGTTTGATTGAAACAGGGACCGTTTTCTCATTCATTTTTATGTCTCACGGACAAGGACACCATAATAGAAAAATTTGTTGTTGTTCGAATAATTCTTTAATTTTTTTAATCACTCGTTTTGTTTGCCAAAATAACATTTTTTTTTGCATATAACCCTAGAAGGCATGACTGCCGAGACAAGTGTACTAAGAGTTTTCAGTTGAGGGGTCCAATTCCCGTGCACACGACATTGAAGTCGAGTGAGATTTGTATGGGAGAATGTATGAATTCTTTACATTCATACATTCAGAAATTTCATACATTCTCTATCTAATTCGACTTCAGTGCCGAGAATTGCCCTCCAGGTTACAGTTATGCAACGCGAAAATAGACATTTCTTGTTAATCACGAAACATGCAAGCAAGCAGAGGAAATATTTCCATTAACATCAGCGCAGCAAGGAAGTAATTTTGGAAGTGCAACATCACATTATTAGAATATAGAAATGCAATGTCTCGCAAGTGGCACGCACGCCTCCGTCTCGACTGTTTGTCCCGACTTCATTAAGCCCTCCAGCGCACTTAATTAAGACGTGAGGCTCACAAATACACTCAGACTGTTTCGAACTGGCTGCGTGACGTCGCGGAGTGAATAATGGTTCTTCAGAGCTGGAACTTTGTCTTCTTCAACTTGAGGATCGGAGAGCAAAAGTTATTAAAGAGCTGGAATTGATGTGACTCGCCCAGAAATATTATTAAGGTTTCATTTTATTCGTCTTTATCACATAAATGCCACGTTTGACGCTGATTCAAGCAAGAATAGTTGGCAAAACACGTGGTTAAGGGATGAAAATTTTCAATGATCCTTTCTGTATACATCTTCAAAATGGTAATCTTCTATAGGTACTATTTATACAGATAATTATTCTTTTTCCATCGACAAATAATACAAACAGAAAAATCGAAATATAAGTTAATAAATAAATTGAGGAAGCTCTTCAATTTTTATACAAATTGCTTATGATATATACGCTTATACGCTACGATTTCTGTGAAAAATTCGTGATAGGCAAGACGTTATTGCTCGTACCGCTCGTACTATATGTAGGTGCGAGCAATGAGGTGTGTAACCCAAGCCGGCGCGCGCGCCCCGCGACGCGTCTGCGGTCGCGCTGCGGCGGCGGCGCGCTACTATGTCATCGCGACACTTTCGCTAACCACTCAGACACTTTCTTTGTTTATTTTGGTTGCTTTTTTAGTTGTTGCAGACAAGCCGTTGGATGACCTGATGGTAAGCGTTTGACGCCATAGGAAGCAACACCAGTGGAGCCACGCTTGAACGATTTGCGAGTTGCGCTACCAAACTTTTAACCTCTACCTCACTCAAACAGCGCTACTTCACGCTGGGTTCTGTGAGGCCGTGGTTATCACTCCGGTCGAGCCGGCCCATTCTTGCTGAAGCCTGGCTCTCCTATGGTCAGTTATTTAGTTACTATTATCATGGACTGGACGCGATTAAGACAGACCTGATAGCCTGTCTTAATCAGACCTGACAGCCCAGGCCAGTTTCAACCTACTGGCACTACGATCATAGAAACTATAGATAAAGATAAAATGCATTTATTTTTGCTGGCTACACAACAAGAACATAAAATTAAAACTAAAAAAAACCGGCCAAGTGCGAGTCGGGCTCGCGCACAAAGGGTTCCGTAGCAGCAATATAATAAACTTATTATGTCAATTTATACACCTGGTGAATGGAGCCTAAACTCTCCCGATATTTTGCTATACAATACTGTAGTATATTTTTTGATCTATCTTATAAGGTTCAGCCATCGTTTTCAGTGTAAGCACAATAACTTAACCAAAATTACAGTTAAATCAACCTATCTCAAAAACTATAAGAGATACTTTGATCAAACCAAAAATCGTTGAAAGAGTTAATTAGCATGCATCACCTCTATTTTTTTTAGAATTTTATACCCCGTAGTTATAAAAATAGAGGGGGGGGGGGACATACTTTTTACGACTTTGAGAGCTGATATCTCAAAAAACCGTTCACTTTAAGAAAAATGTTTTTTTAGAAAACTTTATATCATTTTAAAAGACCTTTCCATTGATACCCCACACGGGTATGTACATCGAAAAAAAAAAAATTCATCCCTCAGTTACATATATGGGGGGCCCCACCCCCAATTCTTTTTTTTACTATTTAGTGTCATATTTTTGTAGCGGTTCATACAACACATATTCCCATCAAATTTCATCACTGTAGTACTTATAGTTTCCGAGTAAATCGGCTGTGACAGACGGACAGACGGACAGACGGACAGACGGACATGACGAAACTATAAGGGTTCCGTTTTTGCCATTTTGGCTACGGAACCCTAAAAAGAAAAAATATATACAAAAATAACGAAGATACAGAATGAAGGCTACCACAAAATGAAGGCTTCATTCGCAAAAGAGCCCTATTTGGAGCCTTATTTACGTGGCATTAGCAGGATCCTAATCTCTTCTGCCCAAAGGTTGTCTGGAAGAAATCGTTGCATGCGCCCCGTTGTGCTGTTGTTGTTGCAACAACAAGACAGTCTTCAATTCAGCCTGAAAATACAGTTTAAATAATATATTTTGTTTTAGTGCAATAAAGAGCGAATGCGTAGCGGAGCAAATCATAAACACAAGTCACATAAAACAGGTCTCAATCTATCCTTGGAGTATCATCCGGCTACTTGCTCATCGTATATATATTTGGGATAATCCGTCGAAAATTTTAAACCAGTACCGCCATCTGCCGGGGGGTGCTTAAACTTCCTCGCGTGTACAGTCTAGGTAGAAATATTCTCAGTGACGGCTGCGTACAAAGCTTGGAGAGGAGCTTTGTAGAAGCTTTCGAAAGCTTTGGTAGATGTCGCTTTAAGCTAAAAGTTGCTCCATTATGAAACTTTTGATCCATTTAAATTAAAAATAGTTATTATCTTTTTACAGGGCTTAGGAAAACCGTTAGGTACATTTTAATAAGTTTTACTTTCATAAGTCTTCTCTATTTCATTGATCTGGAGGCTAATTCTTTAATCGACGTGACTATAATAATAATAATAATAGTAATAATAATAATAGTACAAGCAGAGACAGTACCCGTTAGGTGTACACATCCCCACTTTCATTAATGTGTCTCAAAGGGGCCTCTACGTGTTGGATCTGTATCCCCACGCACGCCTTCCAAAAGGACCGGCCTCCGTGCCGTGCTTTTCCAACAGGAGAGATACATAATAATAATAAAACTTTATTGAAAAACAAAAAGAAGAAAGGACTTAATTAACAAATTAATTTTACCAATAAACAAATACTTAACATAAGAACTTAAGGACAGATCCGAGTAATAATAAAATATACCAAAATTGTGCATGTAAATAATGTGAACTAAATGTCTACTAATAGGCATAAACGTGATTATAATATGTAAACAATGACCCGGTTAGAAAATTTGATGACACTGATAAATTTCTTGACATAAATACCTCTAAACTTGAAAACGTCTATCTAGCATTACCTAGAAACACCTAACAAAGACTAAGATTACATAATAAACATTATAAACTAAATCTAATTAACGTTGTTCAAACCTTATAATTACACTATTGGGCGCCTTCATAATCTATGGACCTTATCAAGCGATATTCGGCCATTTTTCTGGCCGGACACTCAAGGTCACCAGTTTTGTGGTCGAATGGTTTTTTGTGGCGCACTTGGGGGGCTCAGCCTGCTTTGGGCAATCCTTCTTTTCATGTCCTTGGTCTCCGCAGTGAGCGCAGGTGGTGCTCTCTCCCCGACACGTTTTAGCGGCATGTCCGTACTGTTGGCACTTGTAGCACCTGGTAACAAGTGTAAAATCCCGAACAGGGCAGGACGACCAATTTACATAGACTCTCTCATTTGAGATTAAGGCTTTACGTATCACTGCAGGGACCTCGATAACGTAGTTGCAGGTTTCTGCGTTTTTTCGGCCCGATTTATGACTGAGTTTAATAGAGCTTAGGAAATTCTCCATGGTCATGTTCGTCAGTTTGTCGACTAAGTTTTGCTGCCAGATGCAATTGAATACGTCAGTTTCCGTCATGGAAGTGGGTACTCCGATAACGACGATTCTGGGCCTACGTTTTTAGGTTCGTCTAGAGTAAGGCCAGATGTAGTCAGCTGCTCCGATTTCTTGAGTTTATCGATGTCACCCTTTGAGTCAGTGCTAATAATCACGCCACCGTTCTTGGTTTTTCGAAGACCCCTCACCTGCAGTTTCATTTTTTCAGGGCGAATAATTTTTTTGTATGAGGTTTTTGGTGTCCTCACTCGATTTGGATTTATCAGCAGGATATATCGCTACTGAACTAACACTTATTGGTCTAATAAAGTTTGATTCGCCTTTCTTCACCATGTCGGCAAAGGAGGCTATTGCTGGGGCTGGGTTTGAGGAGGCTGCAATAACTTGTCTTAGGTTTTGTAGCTCTTGCGAGAGGTCTTGATTTTCCTTGAGCGTGTGCAGGTGATTATGGTAATCAATGGCTTTGGTCTTCAGCGATTGATATTGAACGACTAATTGTGAAGTTCCCAGGCTGACGTTTCGGCATAAATTATTTATACGCAGTTTTTGGTCTGCGTTAAGTTTACCCTCACATGAGATTACACATACCTCATTTAGGCATTTTCGATTTTGTTCATCCACTCCTGTAGCTCGGGAGTGGAGATAACTGCAGGGCCGTCATCTTGGTAGTGCTGCTGACGCTGAGGTTGCGAGGGCTGGGGCCGCAGGAGTAGATGGAGGGCTTCGGACTGTTTTTCCGCTCTTAGTGAATGGACTTCCGTCCATGTTCATTAAAAGTGGATATGTATTTGCTACAAATTACACATCACAATATAATTGAGTAGGTCACCGTTGCACAACACAGTGACCTAGTAAGTTTCTTCCGCAGATTATCACTAGGTCGCGAATTTGCTGAAGCCAAATTGTTTATTGCAATTACACAGGTGTCACGTCCTGTCCGCATCGGCGATCAAAGTACTAATCAACTGACTGAATCTATGTTGAACATAATTGCTAGAATTTTTTTGACAAAATCACGAGTACCATTTTAATAGAGATTTTATGTCGACACCATGCCAAAAACGGAGGGGTTTTGCAAATGTTTCTTTCTGTAGCGCTACCATGAGTTGGCATCGAAAAGTAACGTAACGTTACTACAGTCGATAGCGAGCGAGTAAACGGGCGTCGAATAGATTTCGATTGAACACGTACGTAGGGTTTAAAAACGTTAGCGTTAGCTCGATAGCGAGTGCGTTATTTACGCAGAAAGTGACGTGCTTGTCATCACGCCCTATGTAGCTGTTTCTTTCTAACTGTACTCAAAAGACAGAGTTCGATAGATATACCCAAAAAAGCTTGATATCCACAGCCACGAAATTAAAAAAATTAAGATAATCCGACTTATTTTAAATGTCTTATAGCAGTGGGTAAAGCTGATGTTTATGATGTTTTTTAAATTGTATTGGTATTATTTTTGTCAATGTGACAGACTTAGAATAAATTCTAAGATGACAGCATGGGTGAAAGACTTTATTAGGTGAATTTTAGTGGCAAAATTGAAAGTTTAGTTGCTTGTTTAATCTCTCTCACGTCTCTTTAAATATTATGAGAACCAGTGCGCCGCAGTGGCGTGGCGTCGGCTGCAAGGTACCCTCTACCATCCGACAGAGCAGCGGCACCGAGCTCGTCAGAGTCCTCCCTTGCCCCTCTACGCCTCGCCCCCCGGCCAGCGTATGAGGCTGTTTCCAAGACCCGTCATCCCCATTCCCCAGAAGGACCCGTACACGGATGCAGTCAGATATAGCATGGCAGGTTTTTGTCAGACCTGGACTGAATGGCGGAATATCCAGCAAGAAACAGAGCGGGAGAGAACAGGCTAAAAGAAGCCGAAATAAGATGTTAGAACGATGGCAATAGAATTAGGGAATACTTACATTATTATATTTTAGAAATAAAAATACTAAAGAATAGTTAAATAATTTTGTAATGTGTTAAATATTAAAATATTATATCTTTTTATATCTTGTTTCTCTGAGTTTTCAGTCTTCTTGCCAATTGTCGCGTAATGTTCTTCCCAATAATAAGTCAGTGGCTGTACTGGCGCTGTTCATTTTCTAATACCTCTTGAACAAAATGCCCACCTGAAAGTAAAAATATAATACTTAATATATCCTAACTAATATTATAAATGCGAAAGTAACTCTGTCTGTCCTGTCTATCTGTTACTCTTTCACGCTCAAAACTACTGAACTAAATGAACATTTGGATATGCAGATGATCTAGACCCTGAGAAAGAACATAGGCTACTTTCTATTGCGAAAAGGGGGTTGTAAGGGGTTAAAAAGGGGGTAAAAAGTTACTTTTCCACGCGGACGAAGTCACGGGCGGCCACTAGTCTTTTATAAAGATCATCTCCAAAAAAATCTTTAATCAACATAAGATAAATAACGTCTCTGATTGTGGCCGTAAGTATCATGTCCTACCTTGAGGTTATACGGATATGTCCTTACCTTAGACTCCGGGAGATTCTTTGCGTGGATGTTAAATCTGTGTAATGTGTAAGTAATACGCCAGCAAATCACACAAATCCTCAAAAACCACCGCATTAAGCCTATATTTGTGTTCAAGAGGATTTCCAGCCCACTTGTACATATCAGCTTGAAATTTTGCTTGTGAGTGTCGTTCATCTTGAAATGCAGCCGCCGTCAATATTGTTCCACGCTAGATATCTTTTTTCCGACATTATACTCAATATATGTTAAATATTTTGTAAAATCAAAACACCTTTTCACACCATATTTGACAAGTGAGTTACGTAAAGTATTTTTCGATACCTAACGTCAAATTTGTAACTCGTGGTATTTCGAAAACTATCGCTTTGTCTCTTTCATTGTGATGCATTTGAAAGAGACAGAGCAATAGTTTACGTTATGTCAGTTTTCAATGTCAACTCGTAGCGCTACGTAAACGCTACTCGCTAGCGAGTACGTTTACGTAGCGCGTAACTCGATACTACAGATTTTAGTTTCTCAAACCCTGCTTGGCCCACTGTGGTCAGTAGGTATAGTATACCTAGTGGCTATTCAGTGGAGCGAGTGGCAGTGTCACCATCACGGCACAAGTGGCCGCCATCGAGGGTGCTCCACTGGAACGCGCGCTGAAATGCGGAGGGCCATCGACGCGCCGACCACTAGGGCTGCATGCAATTTAGGAAATCAACTGGCGCAACACGAGCCATATGCAAACGTATATGTGTTTTAGAATTGAATTGGATATGCGATAAAATATTGTGAATTGTATGCAGATCGGAATCATACAAAAATTAAAGCCACAAGATCGTTGATACATTTTGAATCTTGTATGTTATATGTTTAGGATGCTTTTTAATATTCCAACAAAGCTTTTCTACTTCATTATAGTTGATAAGAATGTGTATCAATGAGTTTTTTTGTTGATTCGATTTAGAATTCTTAAACTGCTAAGAATGTTTTTTTTTTTTTTTTTTTTTTTTTTTTTATAGGGATAGGAGGCAGACGAGCATACGGATCACCTGATGTTAAGCGATTACCGTCGCCCATGAACACCTGCAACTCCAGGGGCTTCACAGGTGCGCTGCCGGCCTTTTAGAGCGAGATATGCCCTTTTCTTGAAGGTTTGTAGGTCGTAGTGGTCCGGAAATACCGCAGGTGGCAGTTCGTTCCATATTTTTGTCGTACGCGGCAGAAAGTTCCTGGCAAAGCGCACAGTAGTGGACTGCCAGCCATCCAGATGAAATGGGTGGAACTGCTGCCGCGTGGAACGATGTTATGTTAATAAGACTCAAGCGATCCCACTGACAAACTGTTCGAACTCTTTAATATATGTATACTATGTATACTATTTAGACAAAATAATAATAAAACAAGTTGCAAAAAACAACTATAGAAACAAACTGTAGCCAATAGCCCCGGACATCGCCCGCTTATTGGCTAAAACAATACGGAGTGGATCGCGAGCGCAATATCGCGATCGACGATGTTAGCTTAGCCACAGTATAAAAACACTAGTTGACTCAGCAGTAGCCGCATTAGGTCAACGTTGTGGCAAAAATCAGGGCGGAGGAAAGTAAGGTGAACCCGCACGTGCAGTGTTTTAAAGACGCTGCAGGCGTAGGAACACATTCTATGAGTTTTAAGCCCATGCTGAGGTTTGACTCTTTAACCTGATTAGAAAGATTCCACCGATTCGGCTATGGCGGCTCATCTTAACGATCAGCCACGTTCGCAGGATATATTATAGTACCTACTGAAGTGTGTGCGCAAACACAGGTGCACTCCCTAATCTCGTACCCTCTTCTTTTCGCTCTAACTTCCAGACTTCGGGCTGAATCTGAGATTTCTCTACAGAATTATTTAATTATTTATTTATTTATGCTAGTCACATGGTTATACAGTTGGTACAAACAATTTATGTCAGAACATTGATCACGTGACACCCTGCAAGGGCACTGCATTTTATTCTAAGTATAAAATGCAGTGCCCTTGCAGACACATACATAGGTAATATAGTAATACTTAGAGATATATTATTAATTGAGACATTTTAATAGAGATTTGTTAACAAAACTTATAAAACTTTAGATCAACTTTCTGAATCTAGGGTAAATTATAATAAATAGAAATTAATTAATAAAATAAAAACATTTCTAATGTTTCGCCCGACTCGGGGATCAAACCCAAGATTCTAAACGCAGCCGTCGCTTTAAAGTGCGACCCTCTCATCTTCACTACCTCAAGTAGAGAGATGTAGCTACACAGTGTACCTTGTATTGTAACCGCGCACTCAACACAGGTTGGACGACCTTGAGTTTTCATCACCAACACAACCATCAAGGACTGTGTGTCTCCACTGTGTAGTTTGTGTCCTGTGGCTTACAGTTGTCCGCTCCGCTCGCTCGCTCGCTCAGCTCACCAGCTGCGCCACTTGCCAACTTCTGTCAGCAGCCAACCGAGATTACACTTTATCTCGTCAGGGCAAAATCGGTTTCAGACTGTCAAAGTTGAAGCAATCTGTAGCGCTACCATGAGTTTACAGTGACAGAACTCGCTAGCGTCTGCGTAAAAAAAATGTATGAAAAAGTGTAAAGCGCCTCTAGCGGTCACTTGAGAAACTAAAATCTGTAGTATCGAGTTACGCGCTACGTAAACGTACTCGCTAGCGAGTACGTTTAGCGTTTACGTAGCGCTACGAGTTGACATTGAAAACTGACATAACGTAAACTATTGCTCTGTCTCTTTCAAATGCATCACAATGAAAGAGACAAAGCGATAGTTTTCGAAATACCACGAGTTACAAATTTGACGTTAGGTATCGAAAAATACTTTACGATTGTAGTTAAGTAACTCACTTGCCAAATATGGTGTGAAAAGGTATTTTGATTTTACAAAATATTTAACATATATTGAGTATAATGTCGGAAAAAAGATATCTAGCGTGGAACAATATTGACGGCGGCTGCATTTCAAGATGAACGACACTCACAAGCAAAATTTCAAGCTGATATGTACAAGTGGGCTGGAAATCCTCTTGAACACAAATATAGGCTTAATGCGGTGGTTTTTGAGGATTTGTGTGATTTGCTGGCGTATTACTTACATATTACACAGATTTAACATCCACGCAAAGAATCTCCCAGGAGTCTAAGGTAAGACATATCCTGTATAAACCTCAAGGTAGGACATGATACTTACGGCCACAATCAGAGACGTTATTTAATCTTATGTTGATTAAAGATTTTTTGGAGATGATCTTTATAAAATACTAGTGGCCGCCCGCGACTTCGTCCGCGTGGAAAAGTAACTTTTTACCCCCTTTTTAACCCCTTACAACCCCCTTTTCGCAATAGAAAGTAGCCTATGTTCTTTCTCAGGGTCTAGATCATCTGCATACCAAATTTCATTTAGTTCAGTAGTTTTGAGCGTGAAAAAGTAACAGATAGACAGACAGACAGAGTTACTTTCGCATTTATAATATTAGTTAGGATATATTAATTATTATATTTTTACTTTCAGGTGGGCATTTTGTTCAAGAGGTATTAGAAAATGAAAGCGCCAGTACAGCCACTGACTTATTATTGGGAAGAGCATTACGCGACCAATTGGCAAGAAGACTAAAAACTCAAGAGAAACAAGATATAAAAAGATATAATATTTTAATATATTAACACATTACAAAATTATTTAACTACCTATTCTTTAAGTATTTTATTTCTAAAATATAATAATGTAAGTATTCCCTAATTCTATTGCCACCGTTCTAGACACCTTATTTCGGCTTCTCTTAGCCTGTTTCTCTCCCGCTCTGTTTCTTGCTGGATATTCCGCCATTCAGTCAGGTCTGACAAAAACCTGCCTTGCTAGATCTGACTGCATCCGTGTACGGGTCCTTCTGGGGATGGGGGATGACGGGTCTTGGAAACAGCCTCTACGCTGCCGGCGAGGCGTTAGAGGCAAGGGAGGACTCTGACGAGCTCGGTGCCCTGCTCTGTCGGATGGTAGAGGGGTCCTTGCAGCCGACGCCACGCCACTGCGGCGCACTGGTTCTCATATTTAAAGAGACGTGAGAGAGATTAAAACAAGCAACTAAACTTTCAATTTTGCCACTAAAATTCACCTAATAAAGTCTTTCACCCATGCTGTCATCTTAGAATTTATTCTAAGTCTGTCACATTGACAAAAATAATACCAATACAATTTAAAAAACATCATAAACATCAGCTTTAACCACTGCTATAAGACATTTAAAATAAGTCGGATTATCTTAATTTTTTTAATTTCGTGGCTGTGGATATCAAGCTTTTTGGGTATATCTATCGAACTCTGTCTTTTGAGTGCAGTTAGAAAGAAACAGCTACATAGGGCGTGATGACAAGCACGTCACTTTCTGCGTAAATAACGCACTCGCTATCGAGTTAACGCTAACGTTTTTAAACCCTACGTACGTGTTCAAACGAAATCTATTTGACGCACGTTTACGCGCTCGCTATCGACTGTAGTAACGTTACGTTACTTTTCGATGCCAACTCATGGTAGCGCTACTGTTGTGAAGTTCGTGTTTGTTGTGATTAATATCTGGACGTTTTGTCAGTTGTAAGTAGCGATTCGTTCCTTTGCAGTTTTTGATCGAAAGTCTAAATTTGGTATTATGAGTCTTCAATGAAAATATTAGTATTAATCTCATCTGGATTAGTTGACCGTGGGCTCCGACGTGACGGCGACTGGCGGCAGCGCTGTATGGTTCTGATGCTAAAGTCGGGATCTCGTAAATTATTCAGGATGTGTGATGTTAGATTGAAAAACTGCGGACAACTCGTACAACTTTATTTTTAATGCCTTAATAAAATTATACGAATAACAACGACCTGTTTAGAACCCATCGCTTTATATTTTTGTATGTTTTTTTCGTTGTTTATTTATTTTGTTGTATGCCGATTATGATGTATTGTAGAAATATTATGCATTTATATTTCAAAGGACTCAAATGGATTGAAACCTTAGGTAGCAATTTTATACACGTAAAACATGAACTAAAATAATCTGCATAACAGCTACTCTCAAACCAACAAACTCTGGTCTCCCAATGAATCCCTCACCATCTTGACCTGAAACTGAAGTCTATAAATTTAATAAATGCCTTTTCCCTCGCAGTTTTTGCCTGAGCCAATGGAGTGTTAATTAAAGAGTCGATAGTTCCGTCCCAGGCCGGCGGGAACTCGTTAGAAACGTTCCAATTTCCGCTAAGTATCCGCCCGGAGTGGCGTTGAGTGGACGTCCGATTTCTGCTCCAAGTTTACACTGAGATTTTTAGATCAGCCGTGTGGCGATAGTTTTAGTGTAGCAAGAATAAAACATTTAATTTTATGCTAGCTTAGGGAGAGTTTACGTAAATTGGGGGATAAATGTGATAGGTGGCAGACAAGCAGACGGATCACCTAATGGTAAGCGATAGCCGCCGCCCTATCTAGTGGGAAACCGTTAACGGACTTTAGTTTTTATTCGACAAACGAGCAATGGTGAAGTTCACCGACGTTTGAACCCACAATTCCGAATTGTTGCTGAAAGTTAATTACAATGACCTTGAGCATATTCTTAACAATGTTTTATAAATAATAACATAAGCTAGACAGTTTGCTTGAGTAAGCCCTAAATTAAGTCTCGTAATGGTAAATGATGCCGCCATGGACATCAGCGAGATAATTACAGACGCTAATGCATTAGAAACAGTAAGCTCGTTACTTTAACTAACGAGCTTATTTCGACGGGTCCCAAGAACAAAATCGTATCTGCTAAGTAAAAACATATTAGCAAATACGATTTTGTTCTTGAGATTTGTTACTAAGAACAATGGTTAGCCATCACAAAATACCGTGGAAGGTCGATCGATCGGTTCGATCCATACTTAACTGAAAGGATGCTACTTCAATAGGGATTCCGTCATTTTGCAAAGGCTTTCTTATTTGTACTATACACAGACTATACAGGATGTATCTGTGAACATTTACAGTCCTTTAACCACGTGTTTTATTAACAATATTTGCTCAATGATTTTTGCAAATTTGCATAGAAAATTTTCATCATTCCATACAAAGTCGGTCACGTGACTTGGTCATTTAGTATCAGTCAGAAAAATTTTCGATGAATTTGGAAAAGTTATTAATCAAATATTGTTCAGAATGGTTGACAGAACACGTGGTTAAAGGGATGTAAATGTTCACAGTTACATCCCTGTATATACCTAGTTGATTTTTTCCCTCTTTTCTATATTGTGCAAACAGTATCAGTAAAGTTCATAAAAAAATATTGGTCCCATAGAAAACATTGTTGGCAACTGGAATATTTTGTCGACGCGGCGCGTAACAGGCGCGGGCTCAGGAAACTTGTAAATGTGACACAACATTGAATGTTTATAAAAGCAAACTTTACAAAAAAGCAACATATACTCGTACATGAGCCTTTATAATTTTGTACATGAAATGAAATGTGCATGAAAATAGCGAGCGGGCCAAAACTTTTACAACGCGTGTAATTAGTTCAGTTATTTTAAATGTGAATTTAAAATTTTAAAACTAAAAGCAATCCATAGCGATCCGATTGCAACAAGACTGTCGCATAGCTCGAATGATGCGCGGGAGTGCGGCGTTGGCGCCACGAGCGGCGGAGCCGGCCTAAACCGGTTTTGTTAGAACAACGCACTCACTCTACTATATCCTTAGTTTTAAAATACATTAAATATTCAACTATCTGTTCTCCACGAAACACATAAACCTCCTTCCAAATCTTCGGCTCCTTAAATAAACACATACAGTATCCGTATTACTGTAAAACCACGTAATCGTGGTTACTCATGAAGGATATTTCGAGTTCAGAAAGTGTTATGAAACATAACGGAACGTGGTGACAAACTTCCGCCGGCCGCGGCGGGTAATTTGGCTGATAGTTCGCCACATCGCCGGCTATTCAGGGGAGCTGACCGGAATGCTCGCTAACGATGCCCAACTTTGCTCTCATTTTTGTCACTAAAAGTAACTACATGGACATTAAAAGTTATGAGGTACGAACTTGTAAAAAATTTCACCTTATACTGACGTATAAGCGAACCCTCTATTTGTAGGTTGAAAATTTTGGGGTTGTTTTTCAAAAATTCTTAATCGAGACAAAAATTTGAGCAAATCAAGAATTTGACCCGACTGCTACGTTTGCAATACGGTAATGATATCCTTTAAGATACTGTACAGAGTAAAGTGCTATACTCTATAGAGTAAGCCCAACGGCGTGTTGTAGTCCTGTGAGCGTGACACGAGTCGGCGCGGGCGCTCCGTCTCGCCCGATATCTTAGTTAACATCTTTGCAAATTGTTACTAGTCCGTACGTACACAAAGCTAACTCGATCTACATACATAGACTGCAGGTTCGCGCTTGCCATAGCCCGGTTACAATATCATAGAGTGTGTGCAGTGCCGTCAGCGTGACACGAGTCGGCGCGGGCGCTGCGTCTCGCCCGCAAACTTAATTAAAATCTGCACAAATTGTTAGTACACAAAGCGAACACGAGCGACGCACGCCACAGACGACAGCGAGCGGGTGCGACGGCTTAATGTCGGCGGATTAAGATGACGGCTCCTTATGAAAATCACGAACGTGTGTGGTTACGTTACTTGGTTTGTTGAACTGTGTTTACTTTAGAAATACCTATTAAAAATGTGAAATTATTCCAATGTTACAAAATTACATTTCCTTCTGCTTCAAGGAAATTGCTCATGTATGTATTTTAGATATTCAATTATTCATTTTCTTTCTATACAGTACATAAGTTACATAGAATCATAACTTATTTAAACATACGTGGACCTTGAGTTTATGTTTTTTATTTCTTCCATTCATGTTTAATTTATTTCTTTTGAGCACAGCTCAGCTAGCACACTTAGTAAGCTTATTTGATCCCTTTTTTACTGAAAATATTATAGTGTAGCAGATATTCATGGGCGAGGAAAATACTTAATTAACCATCAGGCGACGCGCCTCCTCGTATACCTCCTCCTTCCATAAACAACGACGCTAACCGTGGTTTCCACTTAAGACACTATAGTTACATTTACTTTAAGTATTGTTACTAACGAAGTAGTAACATCGCGGATGCTGGTTCCCCGCACCAGGCGCTCTGCTAAGTTGTCGAAGCCACTTGACTCGCCTCTTCCGATTTGCATAAGTTTTAATCAAAGAAGTTCGCGGCGGAGCGCGAGGCGCCGCGGCCACTCCAGCCCGCCCGTCGCCACTCACTCGCCCGGAGAGTGCTTCAATACTAATCGTTTTGTTTAAAACACTGGAATAATGGTGGAGCTTTATTTAAGAAGTCAGTGACAAGGTCTAGATGTCATCACGAGCAACAACGTCTTTACAGTTAGTTCAGCAAACTTTATTAAGGAATCTACAATACAAAAGAGTAAAGTTTAAAAAAGTAAAGGAAGTTTGTAAAATGTAATATAAAGTGGACTCGTGCCAAAGACCCGTGGCAATTGTTGTCATGAAAATGCCCTACTGGAGGAAGTGTTAACATTGACTATAGCATTAAATAACGCAAAGTTTTGTTTTTGTGGTTTTTGCAAAGTTGAAAATGATGTAATTTCTAGTAAACGCCACCGATCATTGTCTACTACTCACCTATGATAGGCAGACGAGCAGATGAATCACCTGATGGTAAGCGATTCCCGCCGACCATAAACACCCGCAACATCAGCGGGGGTAACAAGTTACCTGCCAATTTTTTTACCCCGTTTTCCCCTGGTTGGGCCTCCGGTACCCACACTTACTCACATATTATATTCATGCCGAAGCGTAGTTTTTCCACGGCATTTATAGCTGATGAGTAAACACCATATTTTAATCATCCTAATTATATTACAAAGTAAATCCGTATTACGCGCAAATGTTACCTGAATCTAAAACTTTCGGTACAATAGTCTTTATTCACAGCCGTTTTAGCAGTGAATCTAAAATCTCCGCAAACAAACACCGGCACGTGTGCACACAGATTAAATGTGAAATTTTTGTTCAACACCGGGCTTACACGGCGCATTTTTTGGTTTGCGCGCGCGCCGGGTGCTCGAGCACCTAGGCTCTCATGCTTTCCTATCGCTCGCTCAGCTGCTCCGTAATTATACTTTTGTTCTTAGAGATTCGTTGGTGAAAAGTCCGTTTAATTTATATTTTACTCTTTGTATTCATTATTATTTGGGGTAGTGTCAACAGTCGGAATTTTTTAATGTGATACAGACGAGTAGACAGATCACCTGATGGTTTGAGCCATCTGAGCGATTGCTGCCGCCTATCGACACCCGTAGCACTAGCAATATAAATGACGATTATTATAAAGTGTGATATCGTTCTCGTTTAATTATATCGTTTGTAACTCTTGCTTATTATAAAATGCATCATTAAATGCATCTGCACATTAATTTATGTATTTATTTTACTTCATGCAATTAAAGTAATCTATTACTATTTGTTATGTATGCAAATAAAGATTATTTCGATTTTTATTCCAAACTAATTTTACACCAAGTCTAAAAGATAAAGTGATAAATCAAAATATGTTTCATTTAGAAACAGATTCACATGAAGCCAGTTAAGGTAATTATTGTGTTTTTGCCAGTGCATTTCACAGTAATTTCTTTGATCTCTCTACGTTACAGAACCCTTTGCGTCCACCTGCATCGCTCTCGACTCGATCGAGTAAAGCTCGCCGTCACAAAACGACGACTTGTTGCAACGGTATAAAGACAAGATAATTAACAAATGTCCTCTCGACCCTTGCTTTTTGCTTTCTTCTATGTGCATTATTTTCTCTGCGATCTTTTTGCGCGATCTGCTCAAAGGGACAAAGGTACTTTAATACGGAGTAAGTTTGAATTTGCGCTTGACGGATACCGGTAAAAGGATTATTTACTCTATTTAAAAACTTATTGCACAGAACTTCATAAAATAGGCGAACTTAATGCGAAGAGGGATTCTCTACTAGTCAACCTTTGGGTCAAGCAGAAACGACAAAGGATAAAGGATGTTGTTGTAATATTTTCTATGAAGTATTTTGTTTGTCATTTGCCTTTTAATTTAACTGTTATTAATATCATTATCATTTAAAATTACCTGAACCGTGAGTTGTATCTAAAAAAAAATTGAAAATCGTTTCTTCAGAAACAGAATATTTGTTTTCATTTAAGTAGTATTATGGTCCATGAGAAACTTTTCGGGTGTTTATAAAGGCACGGTCTATGTTGATTGATGTCCTCAATACACTAGTAAGTTGTAATAGAACGCAACGTATGACAGATAATCTCTTCTATGTATTTGTAACACGTTCGCAAAAACAAAAGTATGAGTGCTCATATTTCGCAACTCAGCAAACTATCGCGCAACTTGCGAAGTTGCAGCGCGCGAGTTAGCGCTGCGCCGCAACTCGGGAGATTTTGCCGCGTCACCGTCGCAACTCGGAGTCTTCGCTGTCGCCGCACTCGGCAAATTGCATTTGCGACCAAACTCGCGACTCGTTGCGAAGTTGACGTTGTCACTAGTGTTGTTGATCAGTAACTTATAATCGATAGATAAGTGATAAATATCTAGCAATCTTGGTAGCTATTTGGTACTTATTGATAACACGGAACGTGTAACCCAACCGCAGTACCGAAGGGTACTTTGATGCAGGATATCAGAGTTAACCGAGATAAAAGACAACAACACGACACGGACGACACCTATGCGAAACCAAATTACGAGTAGGTAATAATCAGACATGTACGAGTATGTATATGTGTCTGCATATTTTATTTATATTTTATGGTTAATATCAGTAAGCCACTTGATAGTACGTTATTTTCAAAATAAAACCAGTCGATAGAAATAATATCGATAGTTTGACCACAGCTAGTTTTGTGGTGTCGCGCCCGAGACTCGTTTCGTACCCGTGAGCTTGACTGACAGTTGTTACTTCACAACAAAGCAACCACTTTAGAAATTAATGAAGGACTTGGCTGTAATTTACTTTTCAATGGCAGTGTTAAAGGATGCACAGTAACTAGAGATTTCAATTTAGAAAACGTTGAAATTTAAAAACAGAAAAAAAAGTAGATACAAAAGTAAGTACTAGGTGATAAGATGGAACATAATTAGTGTTAGTTAACTCCATACCAAATTTTATTGAAATCACTCAAGCCGTGAAGAAGTAACAAGATACACTCACACACTCACAAACTTTCGCCTTCATAATAATTTGAACCAGTTGATTCCAATGAAATTTTGAAGCACAAAAAGTTTGTAATAAATTATTTGATTTGGCGATGGACCCAAAGCGCTGCAAAGCAATCTCCAAAGTGCATTGAGTTATTGGATGATTTTCGAATACACCCCATCACGTTTTGATCAACATTTACTTTTAGGTAGTAGGTATATGAAAGTGTTTAAAAGGTACCTAACCTTGCTCTTTGCTTTTGCAGACGAATTCTATAGTTTATTTTTAGCTTATCAATATTAAAGCTGCATTTTGTTAGAAGAAAATAAAATGAATTCCTATTTCAGACATATTCAATCAACAACATACAAAACTTATAACACGTCTTCTTTTGGTTGTTTCTCTTAGATATTCTTAGATTCTTAGATATTCTCTTAGATATTATGTTTTTATTCCAGTATTAAATAATAATAAATTAATTAATTGGAAAAATCATATTACAAGCAACACTTATAATTCTATAGGTACATATCGAAGGAAGCTTTTTTTAGTTGGGTGCCTGAACTAGGTAAATAATTACAACCTTTGATTTATGACTTCTGGAATTTTTCCTCTATGTAACTTGCAACAATTTTCCATCTATTGTTATTTGTTGACGTCGTTCACGCTCGCGCGGGGGCGCGGAGCCCGGCGCTTCGTTAGCCAGCATTCAACGAGAAACGGAACTAGCTGTACAGCTCTATGTTACATTCCGCTATGGTAAGTAGGTACAACTTCTGCATAATGCTTTTCAATGCATATTTCAATTACTTTTCAAAACATGAAAGGTTTTTTTATTGTAGACACGCTAACGCTTGATCACAATCGCACCTAATGGAAAGCGTTGATGGGACCTATGAGGATGTTAAACGTTTACCTAAAATATGCTTGTTCACGTTTGTTTTAAAGATAACCAGATTGTTCCAGATTATTGTTATGACCAGGGAACACAGACTTCAGCAACGATACTGTTACTGTATGCTAAACAGGAATTCGTTTGTGAAAAAATCCGTACTAAATATTTATGTCCCTCCTCCTTTTGCGGAGACAGAATTAAAAACTTGTTTTATAAATTAGCGGATTTATAAAACTTCACTTTACGTAGGTACACAATATTTAGGCTAAGAAATGGTACAGAGATTTTTCGTTATTTGATTTTTTATGCCACTTGTACTATTTATCGTTGTAAGGCCGACGCAATAGAAAATCAATTGTTTTATGCCTATTAAAAGGCTTCTGGGTCTTATGACTTTTATTCCTCATAGAAGACCGGTGCGAAGCATCGCCTGCGCTGTGTGTTTTGTTGTGTTGTGTGTGCGCAAATGGGGGAAAGGGGAGTTAAAGGTTGGCAGTGAACTTGTGACTCTACTGGTGTTACAGGTGTTTATGAACGGTGGCAATCGCTTACCATCAGATGATCCGACTGCTCATCTGTCACACAAAAATTTAACGATTTTAATTATAAACAAAGATTAGAAGTTATAAAAAAACTCCATTTTCAACACTCGTATCTATCTTGTGGCTATTCTCTCACCGCTGCATACAAAATATTCTGATTGTATGCATAAAATATTGCTAGGAGTTATTTTCTCAGCGTCGTAAAATCGTTATTACAAAGAGACGGCGAACCCGATGCTTGCTTGCATCGCTCCTGATGCTCGCTGGTTTATTGCATTGGTTTTACATGTTTTTTATGCCCTCGGTTTACCTTTCAGGTGTAATGTAAACCAGTGTAGATATAGTGGCTATGGTGGCAAATAAACTTGAACAAAAGGTCGTTCAAACCAATGCACTGTCAACGAAATGCAATATTTAATTTGGTCTGTGGTAAAACTCAAACCCAACGTGTCAGCTGATGGAATTCAAGAGTTTTAAATGAGTAAATATGTTTTTATGTGATAGAAAGACAAAAGGAATTGCGTGGCTCAAGTGGCCATGGGCAGGGCACATTGCAAGGAAGACAGACGGCCGTTGGGGTGGATAGGTCCCTGAGTGGAGGCTGCGTACAGGAAGTCTCAGCCATGGCAGGCCCCTCAATGTGGATAGACAGTTTAGTGAAGATCGCAGGAACTCCTTGGATGCGGGTGGCACAAGACCGATCTGAGTGGAGAAGATTGTAGTGGACTGTTGACGGAAAAGATAATGATGTGATAATGAGAAAGGCAAACGAAGCAAGCAGGTTACTTTACCAAATTTTCACGATAGTACAAAAAAGTTTGTAATAGAATATTCGATTTGGCGATGTTATAATGTTTACACAAAATGGTAGATGATGCCGACATCATTTGGGAAGGCATCATCATCATCAATGCCCAAAATACTCGTATAAACATACAATTTGAGGCGTATAGAGTGATTAGTTAATTGATCACTACCACACATTAACAATTTAAGTATATTGCACAAAGGCCCAATTAATCAATAAACTTGAATATCAATTAAGGCAATGGCCCATCCGAGGCGGCGCCTCGTTCCATTAATTATGCAACAATAACCGTGAAATTGCCTCTTCCCAGCTTCCGCCTTTTACAAACTTTCTCCAGGCAATCGACAGAGCCTTCGGATTTGCTCACAATAGGTGTACTTGTATTGCACCGCAGGCAGGTGAGTGGCGTGAAACTTCACACACGCTTCGGCATGAATGGGCTGGCTCTACTGGAGTGATACCACGGTGTCGAGTGGAGTCGTTGCAGTGACGGCGCCTGCGTTGTTTTCGTCGATTGGGTACGGGTACCGGAAGCCCAATTGGGGGAAAAGGGGGTTAAAGCTCAGCAGCGCACTTATGACTCTACTGATACTGTAACACCAGCGATCCGTCTCGTCGTGTGCCACTTATAACATTAAAAAAAGTTCTTCTTTGAATAAAGTAAAATCTATAGCGAATCTATTAGATGCAATCAGACGTTACAATACCTATTTTATATTCTCTTACTCAGCAGTCCGAAGTGCACTTCTTGTAGCATCCATAACCGAGTATCGGGCATCAATAACCGATTCATAGATAGCGACCCTACTGGAGGTCTGAGGGTCTACCACGAAACCGTTTCGTACAACGAGGATATACCTGTCGCAACCAAACAAAAGAGACTCAGAGCTCGTGTGAAGGAGATGGGGATATAGATTTAGTGATGAACTCTGTTTTGTTGTAAGGCCCGAGCGTTGTCGCTGCAACATTGTTGCGTTGCGGTCGCTCATGAATACGGCGCGCGACGTCGAGGAGGCGCGGTGAACGAGCCGATAAATATTGATATCGCATCTCGGTGAGATCGGAACTATGAAAATAGTCGGGTTGTTTCACAGTAGCACACGGGACTTGATACGGAGGGGTTTATTTAGATAGGAAATGAATATTTTGTTTTTCGATGCAATTTAGCGTTAACTTAGTATTTGGGATAGTTAACTTCTGATCTCTAAGTTGTTTTATGTCGAAGACAAATAGATTACATGGTAAGCGAATGCCTACTTATAGACAGATGCCTACACAATGGAGTAAAAAGTGCTCTGCCGACCTTTTTTCCCCCTTTCCACCCTGGTCCTCACTTTGCAAAACACAATGTAGGCGCTGCTTTATGCCGGTCTCCTGTCGAGCCGGTCCATACATGCCGAAGCCTGGCTCTCCAATGGTCAAAATTAGATTAATTAAAAAAGGTAGTTTGAGGATTTCAGGTTGAAATAGATTAATTACTTATACTTATTTTAGCCGGGTGGTAGTAAATTAATGACATCATAATTATCACAATTGTACATTATTTGCAATCGATCGATGTGCATACATGTTAAACACAAAGTTCTATACTAAAATTATAAATACCAAAGTTTTTTAGATGAGTTGCCACTTAAGGGGCCGGGAACGACTGGCCTGCATGGTGACGGCTGGTGGAACATCAGTCTCTAAATAAAGGAACAAAGCGCTGACGCTAGCTTCGAGTGAGTTAATGAAATCCTTTATTAACTACGAACCCATCTAATTGACGTTATCTATTACTCGATACAAACAAATCATGCTGTCTTAGGGACGGGGAGCGCAATGATAGTAGTTTAATTGCTGTTTGTTTGATGCTCAATAAACAAATGCGCTAGACAATTAACACTCATCCATCACAACACCTTAAATTGTGTTAATTTATTTTGCGCGTGTTTTAGGCAGTTTATTACTTCAATAGGTCATCAATATCTCTATAATACCATCCTTAGCAAGACAGCGACGATTAACTTATTCTAAGTGTTTCTTCAAGTAGGATTTGTTTATTTCTATACAGAAGGCTTTGTATGGGAGTCTGAAAAAAAAATAGAATTGCGGGACATTTTTACAAATTGTTCTATATGGATCGATTAGCTAGGTAGGCCGTTAAGAAGACGGCTGAAAGACGATTGCATGCGACAGACATGCGCGTCTGTCTGTCAAAAATCGGTCTTTCTTCTGTTTATATTGAACCAAAATTACTAATTTGACATAAAGGTGAGAATTGGACGATAACTTTGCCAAATTATAGTACGTACTTTGACTACGTGGTTGTCTGTACATCACTACCGCACCCAAGAGAGATCGTTTAAAAATTAATCGAATAAATCGTCCTACACCGTTACGGGCCCAATTAACAAAGTGAATTAAAATTTCTATAGAAACCAATTCCAACTCCGCTCTCGGATATCATTATTTTAGTCTGTGATGTGACGAGCGAATTGTTTCGCGAAATTAACCGCTTTCGTCGGAAAAACATCGAACTGAAACCTTGTGTCAGACAGTCAACAGCAGAAGTCATTGTTCAAAAGAGGTTAACGTTTATAAAGTTTGAAAAAAATGTTTGTCTTTATTAACAGTGGAAAAGTCACGCTTCGGCATGAATGGGCCGGCTCGACCGGAGATACCATTTCATGAAGCAGTGCATGCGCTGTGTTTCGCTGCGTGAGTGAGGGTACCGGAGGCCCTAATCCAGGGAAATGGGGGTTAAAAGGTAAGCAGCGCACTTGTGACACCACTGGTGTTGCAGGTGTCCATGGGCGGTGGTAATCGCTAACCATTAGGTGATCCGTCGGCTCATCTGCTAGCTATATCATAAAAAATAAGGAAAGAAAACTTCCATGATAGTTTTTTTTCTTTTTAGCACTCACAGTCACAAGTATCTTAACAAACAATATATTTTATTATTTCATAATTTTCATTGCGATTAATAGGTGGACGTGTTAATGAAACACATGTTAAGATGTATGTGACGAATTAAACGCTGGCGTGAAAATGACGATTTAGATGTCCATATTTTTATGACGACCAAAATGTGCCTATATTCTTTTGTTGCACAACTTGCCCACTCAGGCATATCTGCTGCTGACTGTACTCGTATGTAAGTTTAATCGGTACGGACGAGCATGTTGAAAACTGCGTAGGTATTTTCATTTGGAGCTATAAATTCATAACAATTTCAGTATTCGTATTTATGCGACAACTCTGTGAAGCCAAATTGGTACCGATTAATTGAATAAGTCTGTTTTTAAATGCGCGTGTACATCATTCTGGTAGGTAACCACATAATGGTCTGGTGTGCATTCATCATCATCAGCAACCCACTCTCGTCCACTGCTGGACATAGGTCTCCCCTGCTCCCGATTTTCGGCCAGTCTCACCCAGTCCACACCAGCCAGCCTTCAAACGTCATCATCCCAACTTGTCGCAGAGCGTCCAACACTACGCTTATCGCCACTCAAGGACTTTACGGCTCCAACGGCTGTCAGTTCTGCGGTTAATGTGACCAACCCACTGCCACTTCAGTTTGCTAATTCAGTGGGCTATGTGTGTCGGTGAAATTATGACAAGAAATTAGCATAAATCAATGTTCGCGCATACACTTGTTCAGTAGGTATATTATGTCTTAATAACCGGTTAATGACTAAGACTGTCGGCCACATCTGACATAATAATTGGAATATTTAAAAATATCTTATGTACAGGATGATGCAATGTGTTTGTGGTGGAACCCTTCTAAATGTATTATATCTACCTGCATGTTCGGGAACAGGTTGTCAAAACATTAAGCTGCGAACAATGTATCGTTGCTTTAAATGTAAATCCGTTATTATCAAAAGACGAGGCAAAGACGTCATCGAGCTAGTGATGTGCCGGGCTCAAGGCTTCCGAGTCATTTTGCTGGGAGATAGATATCTTTAATAAAGTATCTTTCATGGAACTGAGCTCGGTTAAAAAACATTCATTTAGTTCAAAGCATCATCATTAGCTTTTTGTGTAAAACTCGACGAAATTGTAGTATTTTTCCTAACTTGCGCTTTTTTGAGACACACAATTTGATTTTTAAACTAGATACTTTATAATTACACTACGCACGACTCTAATATCTCATACGTACATAGCATTACAAATCATAAATATTATAATAACAACTAGTGGCCCGCCCTCACTTCATTAGTTCTACTCCGTACCAATAGATGGCGTTTGCCGTCGATTGCATCGCGCTAGTGTTTTGACTTTTCGTTTTGGATAGGTATACGTTTTTTCGGTGTCTATAGACTTTAAATGTTTTACTTACTTACTTACATCTTTATAAATAGTATGGATGGATATTGATAACATAACTTGAGCAGACTTGAAAGACCTAAATGCTCGAGCGTTTTGATCGCAATTTTATGTCCATGAATTTTCAAACTCGCTGAATCTATTTATTTGCGTTGAGGCTTCAAAAGTCGCTTACAAAACCGCCTCTCGGGCACATCCCTGGCCCTGGCCGGAGCGCAGGCGCGGTTCGTCGACCGGCGCGCGCGCAGCCTCGCCTTGTCCTTGCCCTCGGATCGGGCATATTGGTGACCTCACCGAGTGGATCTGCAGCCTAGGTTAAGGACGCAACTTTATAAATCGGCATTAATAAATAAATAATATAGACAATAGTGGAACCAGGAGATAAGCTAATACTTTACTTTTTTTTAGATAAGCACATCCCTAATCCCAAAATAAGTAGTTTAAGCTGCTATGGATATCAGCATGTAAAGAAACTGAGACAGAGAGTTTATCAAGGAAGTAGTCAAATTTAAATTTCTAGACGACTTTACAAAAAAGAAGGATTTTTATTTATAGAAAAATATCAAAACACTCATCAAATAAACAGTATTAAACTCTTTAAAATAAATAAGACAGTACTGCAGTAATTATATGCATATAATGCACTCACCTTATTATAATGATACCTGAGTTGAAACTTATGCTGATGCAATATTTTACCTGAGTCTACTCGTCTCAACATCGAATATCAAAATCGAGATATAGCTTAAAATTTTAATTAATTCTCAAATAATCCTAATTCAAAACGCCAGCTTCATCGGTACCTAAAGAGGCTGTGGCGATCTTTCCGCTACCAATTAACATAATCTCTAATCCTATTGAATATTAAAACACAATATTCTAGGCATTGACCTCAAGAGTGCGGATTAAGTGGCAAACCGATGCATCAATAACCGCTAATGACATCATTCGCCTCAAACGGATTGGCTTTAAGAGGGAATTGGACAGTTTTCGTGCGAATACCGGTTTGAAGTACAAATGCGATGATGACTAAGAATTGTCTTTTGAAATGGTAAACATATTTGAAATGATAAACCTTTAACCACGTCTTCTATCAATCCTTCTCAAAAACCTTTTTTTCGACTCCCCTATCCAAAATGAACAAGTCACTTGACCCACTTCGTATGAAAAGTACTGAGATTTTTTAAATGTGAATTTCCAAAAGTCATAACCAATTGTTGATAGACCTAATGTTGATTGACAAAAGTCGTTGTAACAGGGATTTTAATGTTCACACATACACCCTGTATAAGCACAAAAAAGAGCTGCTGTCCCATACATAATTGCCGAGTGGATATTATGTATCTTGTGAGTGGAACAGCTGATGTTCTTTTAGCTATAAAATTCTTAAGGTATATTTTTTATTTTTAAAGTTGAAAAGTTCTTCTTTTAGGTATCTTCTAGGTAGGTATTAAAGAAAAGTGCAAGATTTTTTTGGACATGATGAACTGTTCGCCTACACTTCAATATGATTTATTATTTTAAATTGTGTGACGTGCAAAATAATGCATGCTTTTAAATCTATTTGCAAGTGACATTGACTTTGCCCGGGTTCAAACTTTAGAACTGCCGCTTAGAAGTTCGTTCACTTTCTAGTGAACGAATTAATTTGGCTAGGTTAATACCTTCTGGTACTAACCTAGCTCTATAAACACGGCTCTATTAATAGGCTCTATATTAAACACTTGACATTGGACCTGTGTCTCTATAAACACTTGACATTAGCGGAATCACACGTACGGTTGTCACCGTGGTCTATAAAAAAATAGGCTACCACCAATCCAAAGTAGTGCTTCCTCATTTGGTACAAAGAGAAAAGGTTACTTCAACTTGTCGCTGCTCATTTGCCTATTGTTAATTTTTAAAAAGTGTAAGTCGCATTTGATAGGCAAAAAGGATTGCATTCCCCGCACGGCTCCCGCGGCTGCTGTCCGCTGCATTATTAATGTTCGCATTAGAATGCCATCAGGTACCGCTGCATCAGCGTCAATATTTAACAGCAGTGTTCACAAAGAGAGTAACTATAACCTTATTGTTTGAAATAGTTGTACCGACTCACTATGTGACTTTTAGTTTAGACGCAAAGTGTCCTATTCGCATATTGTCATCCGTGCGCATATAATTATATGTTTTCGCAATTGTCATTTATTCGCAAATTGTCATATTTGCAAATAATTGTAATTTTTGCAAGATGTCAAATTGGCAAAATTTTCGGAATTTCGGGAAAACGCTACTTTCATAAAGAGTTATAGGTACTATAGTAATGTTTTAAAGTGATATTAGTACCGAGGGTGATGAATTATTTATTTGACGAATTTCGGAAAGTTAACCAAAATGTATTTCAAAAACTCGTGCATAATTTGTAACCCCATGTCGACGCCGACAACCCGGGACGGACCAAATGAAGCTCACTTTGTTAACGAATGTTGACAGTGAAGGGAACGCAACTCCAGATCAAGTTAATCTTGTAAACGCCATGGATTCAAAACATTGAGGCTGCGGTCCTGTAACTGCTAGCACCAGTCTTTAAAATATAAGTTTTGGTACAAGAAAATTTCGCCAGGCAATTAAATAAAATTGAAAAAAAAAGGCACTGTGAAGATTTTATTCTCAAATCACTTTATTCTCAAATTAGCCACTGTCTCATTATGGGTGATAGATAGATAAATAATACACGTTATTGCAGACACATAGGAAACGTAGTAACTTAAATAGGAATAGTCAAAATAAGAAGAAGTGGGACTACGGAGTTATTAAAGTCATACCATATAAACTGAGTATACATTTCTTACCTATCATAGCGAAGAATACCTAAACAGTCATAATTTAAAACTATTTATTATTCTAAATTCATTAAGGAAAGAGTATTGCAATACAGTTTCAAACTTTCGGCACAAAAAGTAAGAGAAGGGTGTTAAAGTTTAAACCCTGGATGCTTCGTGTCTGCCGCGCGGCTAAATGGATTAGACGCCGATGCGATGGACTTACCTCGTCGTTTTATCGAAGCTTCGGTTTTTAAGTAGACTTCAAGTTAACTTTTAGCGATGACAGCTTTCTCCTCAGTTTTAATTAAAAGTTTAAGTACTTCACATATTTGGTATTTAAAATGAAAGCCGGATTTTGGAAAGGTAGGTTATAAAAATAAATAAAGTGGCTAGTTGGCGCAAGAGCATCGACTGAAAGTTGAAAACAAAACAAGCGCGTTGCGAACAATGATTCGTTTCCGAGTCATCGCGTTGTTTATCTCTACACGAGTATACTCGTTTGTTTACCCGGGTATACTCGAACATACCCGGCGCCTCGCCCCATTGAGTACGGGATGTTAATGTGACGGCCATAAATACACACTCGGAGACATTTACTCGACTGCTTGATAACACAGGTGTAATTATGTTAGACGTCTCATTGTACGAAAATAGCAACAATTGTTACTTATGTTTTCTTGCTCTTATCATATGAGATGTAAAGCTCTGGGGCCGGTTTAGTAAATTTAACAAGATAACATTTTTTTATGTGATAGAATTGTACAACGGACTGCTCTGACAGACTCTACTTTGCTTTTTTATTTGACTAAAGAGCAGTTTGAGCATAATCTAACCAGATGGCAAGTATTAAAGAGATGTTGATACGGGTTTGCCTAGAAGATGCATGTTTACTATTTACTCTTGCATTAAACTTCTATAAATTTATAATGATCAGGTTAAACAGACCATCCTTTCTAAGTTCAAGTCAAGAATTCTGTTTTGGTGGCAATCTTTATTAAAAATGTGGAAGTGAATGGCTCCGTGCGGATAAAGGGAAACAAACAACATAACGATGAATGAATACGCTTTCACCGCACTCCGCGAAATTAATCTGATAGATGAACGAGAGACGTTTCATATTATTATGTTTGCGGTGGTTGAGGCTATTCTATGTGCATCATCGTCATAATTTCATGTACCTAAATAAATAAAACAGCATCTTTGCTCGACGCTTTAAACTCCAGAGCATTTCTATTCATATCGGACAGATTTATCCCAACCAAATGTAGCAGCAGTAGTCAACCTGCACCGAGCAGGAGCAAACCTGGGATCTATATAAATCTAGAAGCTGATCGAGTTTCAAGTACCGTCCGACCTTCTAAAAAATGCCTAGTCTTTTTGCAGCAGTTTTGGCTGTGAACTTAACTGTAGCTATCGAAATACTCGTATCTTGAATGACAATAGTAATTAGTAGATTAAAGGTTTAATTATCTAATAGATATATCCTCACATAAAAACGCATTTTTTAGAATTAAAAGAAACTTGCCTTGTTGTATGAAATAAACTTGCTTGGCAGATGTTTTGTGTAATTATCATTGTGCAGCTATAACCACATTGCATTGTAAAGACTAATTTAAGATCCCGAGTTATTAATATAGCTGCCTTGACAAGTCGATCTTTTGTTAACTGATGTCTTTAAAAAAAACTGACACACAAGTTGCATTTATAATGTCGTTAAATGTCGTCGCTAGTTCTCACAGATTATTAGCTTTGACAATTATTTTAGTAGTTTTATATTTACTTGTGTTCCTTCTTCTTATAATTTTTTTATTTACGTAATTATGATGATCTAATATTTTTTTACAAGGTGATTTTTTGTTTTGTTTGCTTGTTATCGGCTATCGCCTTTAATATAAAAAATAGGAATAAATAAATTAAAGAATATTAAGTTACTCAACCCCAAACACGAATGTACTCTCCATTTCACTATTGATGGAATAATGAAGCGTTTATCATCTATGTTATAAAAGGTTTTTTAGGATATATTTCCTTTTCATGATGACAACATATTATTAATGTAGGTACTACTTCCCGCCTTAAGAACATATATTTTCTTAATTGAGTTCTGGAATCGTTTGTAATACTTCCTGTAAGTTCGTTGTAAGCGAGCCAACGGCTTAATGCGCCGGAGAAAGCTATCAACAAGCGCGTACCTGCATTTTGTTATTTATGCGACTGCATTGTGCACTTACACGACGAGTATTGGCAAACAGTTATAGTATAATGCTTTATAAAGACTTTTGATCAGATTTATTTGTTACTTTTATTATGTGATTTCCATTTTTATTTTAGCTCAAAGGTATCGTTTGTGAAAACGTCATTGGGTTATGCATTTGTGTATGTGAAATGTGGGGTATAAAACTAAAAACCAAACTGGGTGAAAAACAAAATCTTCACACCTTACTCAAATTTGAGACCACTTGAGAATGTTAGTAATCGTGGCCCATTCTAAACGATTTACTTATTGATTCCAGGCCTTTTCAAACAAACGGTTTTTTAATTTTTAAATTGCTTACCAGTACTTAATTAAAAAAAATGTGTATGTGGTGCACAGGGTGAATTTGTATAAACATACAGATGTTTATATTTACAAATATAATTCGTTTATTGCGTTACATTTGTGGTTATGATGACATGTTTACATAGGCACCCTGTAATACAGGTTGTCTATACAGACGATAAAGGTCAACAGGGTAAGTACAAATATAGAGGTACTAGCCTTCCCTAAAAGGGGGGGGTTAGAAAGGGGCAAAAAGTAGCTTATGTTACTCTCCATCCCTTCAACTATCTCCACTTAAAATATCACGTCTATTCGTCGCTCCGTTTTGCCGTGAAAGAAAGATAATCATAGAGACAGACACACTTTCCCATTTATAATATTAAGTATGGATATTAGGTACCTTGGCAGGGCGGACCACCAGCATGCTGCCGCGGACATCACCCTCACATCACACTTCACTGCACTGCACTGCAACTGCTATCAACAATATTCATATTTTTCCTATTCACTAATCGAACTTTTATTTTACAAAATTTGGTTTAGTATTCAGACCTCATTACATGATTCGAAGCACTTTAAAACACTCAATTAGTATAGTAACCTAGTATTGCTCCACTATAATGTCCAAAAGGTTTCAGATAGGTCTAAACACAACTTATTTTCACTATAAACTATTACTTAAGGTCTAAATTTCGATCGATTTATCGCGTTTATTCACACTTTACTAACATTTTGTTTTTTTTTATATAGCAATTTGGAAATGGATTAGGTTTTAGTGCAGTATTAACAAAACAAATAGGCGGTCGATCGCGCGCAGTCGCGGGCGGTTTTTGCGAGGCGCGGCGCGCGGGCGCGGGACCGGTCTGACGGCCTGCGCGAGCGCAACGCAGCCGCGGCCAGGGCTGACATTCGTAAATACAAGATCACCATCAGCTGATGGTATTCTCGTTTACGTCAAAAGTACGCTTGAATGGACCATAACCCAAAATTTAAGTAGTCTAGTGTCTATCTAGTCTGGAAATAACAATGAAGCGAAAGCTGGCTTTCGCAACCGGACCAACTAAATCATAATGTACAACATGATGCGACATTTCGGCAACTATCCGGAACGTGTAGTTTTTCTTAAAATGTATTCCCTCAACGCCGAGGTAATGACAGAAATGTGCACATAGATTCTAAAAATCCTGATTTGCATGATTGATGATGCAAAAAAAATAACAAATATTTTGCCAGCCCTAACCTCTTGTCAAATATCTCGTTTTCATTTCACGAAGCCGGACATCCTCGTGTCTCGTCCACCCCGGCGTCTTCTCCTGGCTCCACTAGCTCCTAATGTCGGCAGCCCTAATGTCCCAGCTAATAATAATGATGTCACGAGAGTCGCGGGCGCAGCGGACACCTAGCGCGCGTGTGGTCGCAACAGACACTAACTTAGGGAATTATAAGTGACGACATTGCACTAGCTGCAGTAGAAGGTCTATGATGTAGAGGGCTTAGAATACTAACAATGTCCTAGCTCTTGCTTCACCAATATGGAACTAAGCAACTCTTGAATCTACAGAATGTGTCTTGAGGCCATCCCATCTTATCCATCCGTTCATCGTAGGTTTCTTCTCAACTCTGAAGTTCAGTATGAAGCCATCCCAAGTAGCATTGAGAGTTCTATAGGAGTTGACTAATGGTGTACATTTATTCTTTAAGCTGTCTATGTAAGCTGCACAAGAGTTGTATAGCATGCTGTACAGCCCGTTTACCACCGATTTGGGCACAAATTATTCAGCTTTAAGTTCTCAAAAGGTACACAGTAGTAGAATAGTGGCTCTTTAATGGTAGTTTAAAGAGAGAACTGTGGTTTTAAAGCTGACGAATGGCACTATTTTAGATTCCCTGTGGTTATTTATATAGACAAGGGAGTTATTATAAGTGACAAGTGAACAATTATAGAGCCAATTGTTAACACTCGTTATCACAAATGTACCCTATAACCGACTTTTAAGCCGCTTTTGGATCGAAATAGTCACTTGAGTACCATTTTGTAACGCATAATATTATTTGCGACACATGTTTTGCTTGCATGTACATAATATCAGAGGGAGATTGTGAAGCCATTTTGATGTGATTTGATTTTAAGTACACTCTGTTTATATATGATGTTGTGTTAATTCTACGGGGTAATTAAATTTATCGTAAAGAATATATACATTTATTGTTAAAATTTTCACGCGCCTATGTTATATTACAATATAATCAAATAAGTTTAACAAAATAAACAGAGACAAACAAATCAATATTTCATATTTGTGTTTTAATGACATTAAAATTACTGCATGGGTTTGTATTTAAATATCAACTACAAAATAAATAACGAAAACTCGTGATAAGTGATAAAATCATACTTAATATAAAAATATTATAGGTTATTAAGAGTAAAAAAATGGTGGTCATTGTCTGCATCTACAGTGAACTATTGTAACTCAAAATTAGTGTTGCGACCTGTATAAAGTTACACACGTGTACCATCATATTGACGTGAGCTCTAGAAAGGTTCACAGGTGTTGTGTTACGATGCGAGCAACCTAACAGCGTACATGTGAACCTCTGAATAGCCCATGCCGAATTACATATCTTATAAGGTTTTTGTTCAGCTATGAAAATGAAAGCTGACTAGAAGAGCAATGGTGTCCCGGGAAAACGCCAATAGTTACGTAATAAGCTACATTTACACCGCTATAGATTCCTTACACAGGTTTAGGTGGGTATGCTCGCTTTATTACAGCTATTGTACCACGTGTGACCTCTGTTAATGCTAAGATATCATCAATGAACTAAATGTGGCCTTTTAAAGAGAATAAAATGCTATTTGGGATGGGAATGGGCAAGCCTATTTTTTGATAAATGAGGCGAATGAAATCTCTATACCTGATATATATCTCTAATTTGCGTGAAGCAGTGCTTGCGCTGTGTTTCTTTGAGTGAGGGTACCGGAGGCCCAACTGGCGAAAAGATGGTTAAAGGTTGGCAGTGTACCTGTGACTCCATTGGTATTGCAGGTGTTTATGGGCGACGGCAATCGCTTCCCATCAGTTGATCCGTCTGCTGGTCGTCTGCCAATTATCACATAAAAAATATGAAACGAAAAAATACTTACATATATAATATTTTTAAATGTAGATCTTAACAATTTCTGAAAACTCAATAAATAAAACATAATGTGCATGAACCAGGCTTGGTTCCTCGGCTCTAGGGAACATTTCGGCTATTACGCGAAAACTCATTGATTTTCTGTTCCATTTCGGTCGATCGGCGATTTATTTTTATTGTACGTAAACCGATCCGAAGCCTTTGTCATTTATCAATACATTATATGGCCGCATTCGTGCCAGTTACAAATACTGGGCGTATAGAAACAATCATGTTTTTTTATTTACCATAGACTTAGGATGTCGCTTTACTTAAAATGGAATGAACTACATACTACTAGTAAAATTATTAAGGATTTCCAAATGTCATAGACCATATGGTTTTCAGAATAATTGGTAGAAAACGCGGTAGAAGGGTTGTCAAATATGTTCCTGTAACCGGTGGGGCCGCTACGGCGCTCAGTTTCTTCACAAAACTCAAGGTTATAGTTTTATACCGACTGTTTATCTTCATAATTAAATCCGATACATTGTTGGCATCCGATGCCTACAATAATGAAGTGCTCTCCAGAGCTGTTATTCATAAACTCGGCCCCAGATCGCTGTCTGCCCATAAACATCGTTATTACATTTGGTGAGGAGTGCGCTATCGCGCCCATCTAATCTGGTCAGGCGCAATAAACAGCGCGCCCGGGAATGGAACCGGCGACCCTAACTACCGTTAAATTCGCGGGACTGCATAAATTATTGCGGATCGAACGCGCCGATCTGAATCCTGCTTCGCCGGAGAAACAATGTCTTAAATATTTTTAAGTCTTTATGTTTTAGCGGTGCAATATACGTAGAATTATAACGGGACTGTAATCGATATTCTTTATAAGTACTGACAGTTTAAAGGCGTTTCGATTATAATGCATTGGAGTCTAAAGTCGGAGCGTTTTATCATGAATGGGCCGGTTCGACCAAAGTGATACCACAGCCATACGGAAATCCGGCCTATAGGCATATACAGCATCGTTTATACTGTTTCGCTGAGTGAGTGCGGAGGAAGGATAGCAAAAAGGTTAGCAGGACTCTTGCGACTCTAATCAAAGAAATGCTATTTCATCAATTTGAAATATAGTCAACATTTTGTCTTTTGGCACCTTATTATTACACAAAAAGTCATTACAAGGTATTTTTATTTAAGTACTAGCGGCCGCCCGCGACTTCGTCCGCGTGGAAAAGTAGCTTTTCACCCCCCTTTTAACCCCTTACAACCCCCTTTTCGCAATAAAAAGTAGCCTATGTTCTTTCTCAGGGTCTAGATCATCTGTATACCAAATTTCATTTAAATCCGTTCAGTAGTTTTGGCGTGAAAGAGTAACAGACAGACAGACAGACAGACAGACAGACAGACAGACAGACAGACAGAGTTACTTTCGCATTTATAATATTAGTTAGGATAAATCCTTTCAAAACTGGTTTTACTTTGAGTTCTTATTTCAAAGATCATGTATGTAGACAAAATTTATTCTCAAGCTAAAAATTCGAATTTAAATTTAAAATCTAAATCTAAAGGATCAGACCAAAAATAAAAGAGAAAGATAAAAGTAATAAATCCGAAAGTTCATTGTGAAAAGGTTCCGAGTGTCAGCAACAAGTAGCATAAAGTGCATTTGTATAGTTGTGAAGCGGAATGCGAAATCTTTGTTTCGTGAAAATTCATGTGAACGCCCTTAACGACTTTGTAAAGCTCGTTGTTTGGATTTCAATGTTACTTGCTATTACGGAACTCTTCATGGACAAGTCCGACTCACACTTGGCCGCTTTTATTGCTTTTGAGAACGAATCACTTCATTCGCAGGAATAGAATGTCGTGTCGCACGGCATAAGTTAGCCACGTGACAGTGTCACCGGCACCCGCGTGCATGGCGCGTGAGCACTGCCGGGGACGAGAGCACTAGTGATGTAACGAATATTCGCATTCGCCAATAGTCGCATATTTTTTGATATTCGCATTCGCATTCGCAAAATTTATGTGAATGTTTTTCGAATATGAATAGCAGAAAAAAAGAATTTGAAAATGGAATAGTAAGGTATGTAAAAAATTAAAATCCATTCATGTTGATAAATCACAATTCACACTATAATCACAAAATCCATTTGTTTTGTTTACGAAAAGTTACTATCGTAACTTTTTAATTGTCAAAATGACGTTTGTTTGGCAATCTCGGTACAAAAAACGGTACGCACGTCGTCGTTTGAACGAGACTGACGTATAACATAGACGATTGGCGCCAAATTTGAAGAAGAACTAAATATTCGCATTCGCATTCGCGAATGTTCAATAAGTGACATTGGTTACATCACTAGCGAGCACTGATGCCGGGGACGTGCAGCACGCCCGCCGCAGGTGCGCCCAAGCACCACCGCTGCCGAGTAAATCAACGCCTAGTTATGACTCCATACCAGAGACATTTTTATTTTTAAAGTTCTATATTTTAGGCGGAGAAAACTTATGGAGCCACTTTGTTGCTCGTTCAGACGGGAGGGAGCTGCCAGCGTTGAACAGATAGTCTCAGGTAAAGGAGTTCTCCTTGGCACTTCTCCTAATGTTTATATGGTAGGTACTATTATAATCCTAGTAGATACTATTTGTTTTTTATTACAAATCCCCTGCTGGTGAGCAATTTCACATAGAGAACCTTTCAGAAATTAAATTTCAATTTTTTTTATTTATTTTTTATGTGATAGGTAGCAGACGAGCAGGCGGATCACCTGATGGTAAGCAATTGCCGCCGCTCATGGACACTTGCAACACCAGTGGAGTTACAAGTGCGCTGCCAACCTTTTATCCCCTTCCCCTCCCGGGTGGGCCTCCGGTACCCTCACTCACTCAGCGAAACACAGCACAGGGGCTGCTTCACGCCGAATTCCAGACATTCAATTTTACATAGACCCGAAACACCAGCGGAGTCACAAGTACGCTGCCAATCTTATAACCCCTTTCTCCCCCGATTGGGCGTCTGGTACCCTCAATCATTCGGCGAAATACAGCGCAGGTAGATTTTTCCATCGGCTTTCTATGAGGCCGTTGTATCACTCTGATTGAGCATGCCCATTCATGCCGAAGCGTGCCTGTCCCACGGACAATTTTTTTTTAAATGTGTACCCGATATACCTCACGGTATGTTTGATCCCTATTCCGTCAGTCCAACGGACAGCAAAGTGAGCGAAAAATGTCACAATTTATTAATATCAGGCAACTCCTAACGAGTTTTGACGGGTTCATCAAATTGTTGCAACTTTCCCCTTCGATGGATACATTTACATGCTACAGATTCCGGGTCCGAAAAATTTGTAAATTAAAAAAGACTTTAGATTAGCCAATAATTAATTTATCCCTGAAACTTTGCAAACATCTGGTGGGGTTCAGATGTCAGGCTATTTAAGAAAATCGTTGCGAGGGAGGCACGCCGGATTTTTTCGGTTTCGGGGGATTTATCTAAAAAAAAAACTCGAATTTGGAGATCTTTCGGTGAACGTGTGGGGAGCACGCGAGACAGTGTTACAACAACGAAAGCTACAAAGTGCCGTATTTGCTATCATCATCATCACATTAGCCTGAATCTTGCTCCCATTGCAGGTTTTAGGCTTCTTCCTGTGCTCGCCATTTACAACGGTCCCGTGCCAGCCTCATCGAGATCTTTTTTACCATTCTGTACCTATGTGTCATCAGCTCATCTTGTTAATAGGCGATCTTTGCTTCTTTTACCTACACTTTGCACAGTTCAGACCCTCTGCAACGTGAATATTGCATAGTTCCGTTCAATAATTACCTCCATAGGGTAAACTGGTTAAATACGCCCCTCTTTTATGTTTTGGTATTTAAAACACATTTATAATCATATTATATTCATTTATTAGGAACCATCTGTTACATAAACTAATTAGCTTCATATTATTTGGTTAATCAACTAGTAGTTATAATTATATTTTGACTTACACGTCTTTTTAAAAACTATAGAAAAGGGCGTTTTCCCCCAGGGTACAGGGTAAAATGCCCCATGTAAAAAAAAATACAATAAATTCAGCAATAATCAAAGAAAATGAAATTTATCTTCAAGAAATATTTATTTATTTTGCTGTCGTACATTGTAGCGTCCACACTTATAACATAGATTGTTGTACATTGTACAATCTTCGTGCAACCATTTCAAACATCTTGTGCATTGTATCCAGTCTACTTGTCTTTTCGTTCTAGATTGATTAATTCCCAATTCCTTACTGGTAACCTTTAACATCGCCTCATCCAAAGCTTCAGCCGTCCAGATGCTCTGGATGTCTTTCTTTTATAGGGTTTGCACATAATTAATCTATAAAAAATAATATAAAGGTCATTAACAATAGAGGCATATTTCACTTGTAAAATCGGGGCGTATTTCAAAAAATAAAGGCAAATACGCCCCAGTCTTATCCAACGATAACCAGTTTAAACTTGCAGAAAATTCCAGTAAAATTATGAAGGTTATGTTCCCACTAAATCTATAAATTATCATCACTAATTCAAAAATAATACGTTAATATGGTACAAATACATAAAAATACTCACCCACGCAAGTCGCGTCACAATCCCAACAGTTTTTTAAACAATTCCGATTTTTTTCTCACACGAACAAATGAAGTGCAGTTGCTCGCTCAACTAATGCGAGTAGTACTGCCATCTATCGATTGACGGTGTAACTACTAAATTACTTAGTTTGGTATACTTTGTACAGCATGTGGGGCATATTTGCTGATGGGGCGTATTTCACCATTTTACCCTATAACCCAGGTTGAATACAAAGTAACTTTACAGCTACTCATCAAAGTTCGCAACATCTCGGTTTAGCGCCGCGGCAGGTGCGCCGATACGACACTTATAACAATCAAGGCGGCGCGTAACGGCCGCGTAATCGCGCCGAAACGCGCTAAAACGCACCGAAACGCGCCACATCGCACTAAATCAAAGTAATTGATACTCGCGCCCGCAAGAACCCGTAAACCTTGCGCTTAGTGTTTTCTGCTTAGTTTATTGATGTGGGGCATAAATCATTTTGCGCTTGTGTTATTCAAAGCGGCGTGAAATAAGCCGTCTTGAGCGCCGTTTGAAAGGGAAGAAGAATTACCTAAGTTTCAGAGGAAATATTGTGATATGATAAGATGATTAAGTACCTCATCTTTTGCTTAACGTGTCATTCCCATTTATGTGCAAAACTGTCGCTTTAGAGCCCGGGTACGTGAACCGTGATCCAGCACTGGCAAGTCTGTTAATTACAAGACTGCTTTCTGACCTGGCAACCCTAAAGTGGCTTAAAATTTGAGTCAACAATATAACTGTGGGTAAAAATTTTTTAGAAACAATATAAAATGTGCAGACATCAAACCTGCTTCCTCCCGCAAATAAGGCACTCGTTCATTTTGTTACCATATTTAAAGAGGCCCAACATTTCCTATACCTACCGGGCTCGCTGTTTGATGAACATTTCTTTAATAACCTTAGGATTATTTTTTCTTCTACAAAGTTTTATGCTCTCCTTCTAACTAAACTGAGATAATCATATTGTTGTGACTGAAGCCTAAAACTGAGCCTAGTAATTGACTTGTTATCCTTGGTGACATCTGTGGATATGTTTAATGATCGATCTATGTCTGTGTATCGTGGTAATAATTTGTTATTATTGACCTATTTTGGAAACTCGTATATTGAGGTCTACAAAACCACAGAAGTAATCAAAGCTGCGGTATCGGTATGAAGCTCTATGGCGGGCACTGAGTATGAATCAAAATATAGCGTACTGAAACCAAAAGCTAAAATGTGTAAATATTCAATTTCAAAACTCCAGAAAATGAAAATATGAAGTTATAAATTGAACATTTACACATTTTATATGTGATTGCCTTGTCGTAACCTTGCATCACCTTGCAACATGTGGTGTGTGAAATTTTAACCTTAGAGGGTTAGAATGCCACAATCGGGACTGGACCGGGCTTACTACAAATCTCGCTCGCCTCTTTACGGCTGCTTGGCTTAATCCTAATTGCACGAACTACCAGGACACCATAGGGTTTTTTTCTTGCGGAGTCATAAACTGAGCAAGCCACTCCTCAGTAGTTGCAGCTTACGTTCTCCGAACACCCGCCCGTTTAGTCACGTTTTGTCGTCTCTTGCGACAATTCGTATTGGGCCTCCGTAACACTCGGGAGTGAGTGGGGCACTCGGTGAAAGACAACGCGGCTTCACGCCTGTTTTATTTTAATTTAAAACTTAACTTAATACAAAAAACAAATCTGAGATTCAAGGTCTGTAAAAGATTATTTTTTCGCTGCACTTAATCGTCGATACGTTAACAGTGTATCAAAGGAAATTCAGTTTCAATTTTATACGAAGACACTTAAGGAAATTCGTAGCGGGGTAATGCATTTTCGGCAGACAAGCGCCAAGGGAGCTTTTGTTTATTTCTAGCAACATACACCCACGCTCCTGTTAACCGAGCTTACCCGGGTAATATCGCTTATATCCGGGATGGTGGCGTGATGGGCCCAGTGACGACGAGCCAGGACAGAGGTTATTTCTAGCAACAAACACACTAGCACCTATAAGTCGAGCTTACCCGGGTAATATCGCTTATATCCGCGATAGCAAACGGACGATACGGGCTCAGTGGCGACGAGCGAGAACAGTGTTAATGTATAGAAAAATAAGTAATCAGAAACGTAAGTTGAATCAATTCCTAGGAAGTGACCTATTTTTGAAAATACTGCTACTTTTCGAAACTTGACCAACAAATAGTTAGGCCAATTTTAAGATGACATATACGATGATGATTTATTTTAGTAATTTGTGGCATATGACTCTTACAATCGCTTTACGCTGACACTTTCGCTTCCACTAGCACCATTCCCTACACCGTACATTGCAAACTCGCAGTCCACAGCGACAACGTGACACGCCTCTTGTTGTCTAAGCCGTTTTGTCCCAGCCTCAGAGCATCTTGTGGCATACTACCTATACGTATATACCGTCTTAATAATTCCATTCCCTACAGTTTAAGCCCTAAACCACAAAATAAAGACTCTGACACAGAAGGCTGACTCAGCCTTGATTTTAAATTTAGAAGAGTTCTTCGACATATGCTAGGGTTGTTGCCCGGCATGAGTACATTAGCGCGCGGCCTCTACTATAGACCTCGACAGTTTGACAATCTTATGTCATAAGTTAGGATTAATGTGGTCGAAAAGGCGTTTTTGCCCGTTGGTGCGCATGCGTCAGTACATGACATATTTTTAGCTCTTAGTGGGCAGTCAGCCTTCTGTCTCAGAGTCTTTATTTTGTGCCTAAACCCAGTGGAAACGTAGCCAAAGGTGATGACTGAGAATAAGGCAAACGCGGCCCACCATTTGTGGCCTAAGGCGTTTTATCCCAGCATCGAGACATCTTGTGGCATACCATATACCGCTTTACGCTGATGCTCTCGCTTCCACCGGCGCCCCTCCCCACCTTGACACCTATTCCGTACATCGCAAATCCTTGCCCCGCGGCGACAACGCGACACGCTTCTTGTTGCTAAGCCGCTTTGCCCCGGCACATTTTGCATCTTACTTTTTAGTTCACCCTGGATTTGTGGCTAGAGGGAGATTAGGTGAGATTCCCCATACATTTGTTATAGGGCGCGAGTGACTTTTGACTGATCTTGAATGTGTTGTCACGTATTTGCGTTGATTTAGTGTAAGAGGGTTTTCGTCTTGAGCATGTTCTGTTACCATTTTTTTTAACTACAAAACTGATATTTTTTTCCAATATGTTGATTTTATCGATTGCAGCTTCAAACAAAAGTTATAAGCACAATGATCGTGACACCTATGAAACAATTTATCAAAATAGGCTCATCTTTTTCGAATCCATTTGATAGAAATAAAGTCATACCGTGTACATAATCATTTTTTGATATAAACATCCATGTTTTTGCCAAAAAAAGGATTATGTAACTACTATTTTATATCGGAGGTCGATTTTGTAACTAAGATTTTGTATAGGTACTGTCTCTAGTCTAGGTTTCAAAGATTCGTCATGTTGTACTAAGGTTGTACTAATCAAATCTGAGACTAGGTGATTGATGTGCATTTCTTTTAACGCAATTTAACGCAATTAACCTCTACCAAAAATCACAAAATATAATACATGATCATCGCACTGATAGATTCCACCTTATCTCCAGGTTTTCCTTCCCCTATCCACCAAGCTGTTTTGCCTAACGAACGAGCGGGACGGCGCGCGAGATTCGATTGAGAGCTGGCTCGTAAGGGCCTGGCCCTGGGGAAATTAAAAACAGTGTGGATTGAACTCGTGACGTCAGAATAAGGAGACATCGGACGTAAGCTGCTTACTACCCCCTTCTTGGGAGTTGTTACAGAAATAATGAATAGCGTCGTACTAGACCGCGCACAAGGAACAGAACCATGTCTTTTTTTATCATTTTGTTACATTATAGCATGATAACAAGCAGAAGGATCAACGCCACCCAACGACATTTGCCACTTTTGAAATGTAAAGGCACTTTCGAGGTCCAGACAGACAGTAAGATTATCTGAATATATTGCGTATTATTGTAGTTACTATATTTATTACTAGAGGCCGGTGTTCAATGCGCTTAAGGCATTAGTTCTAATGTGTAAGAACAGATGGCGCTGGGCATTAATTATATTAACTTATAAGCCCTGTCGTTTATTAGCATTTACCACTGTAAATGGTATAGATTTCTTGGCAGGTGGCTTGAGCTCAGCTTCGATAAAACTTGCGCAATGTAAAAAAGTACAGCGAAATCTACCGAAATAATGCCGAACCACCTGCTTGATTATTTTATTACCCGAGGCATCAAAATGGGGTACACCAGAATCCGTGGCACAACATGAAATATGTAGCTATAATCGTACTATTTAAAAGACACCACTGATAGCTTGGAAACAAGAAACATAATATCTGCCTGGCTTGGAAAGTTGGGTGTAATAACCTTGACTTACCGAAAAATTCCAATCTTTATTTCAATTCATTAAGCTCAAGTTAGAGACCTCCATTTTTCTTCTGATTAACTTCTGAGAAGGTAATTATTCCTACAAAAGTAAATTACCTCTTAGATTCATTCGTCGTTTTTGAGGAGTCTGTCTAATCTATATTCTGAAATCAACATACCTATTTCGTAACAGATTGATGAGACAGTTGTAAGTTTATTTAAGACACCTCAAGTGTGATTCCCGGTTGTGTCCAGCTGTCTCTTTGGGGCCCAGGTTACACTAGGACCATGATTAGAATTTGAAGAGTCGTGGCAATTACAATAATGTAGCTATTCCGGAAATATGAACTAAGTAAATTAATATCCGACTTGGTGTTATTATATCGATCTCACAACTTTTTACGATAGAACAACTGAATTGCGAGATTTAGTTTTTCTTTACAAGTATTATTTTTATGTGATAGTTGGCAGACGAGCAGACGTGACTCGTCCTTGGTTCTGGGTGTCCATGGATATTTGGGTGTACCTACATTAATGCAGATAGGTTACAATTGCCATAAAAGGTTTTGTATTTTTTTTTTTTGTATAGAAATGTAACTTGTTTACGTATCATTTGGTCCTCAAAGAAACTTGTATCAAGAGCTGAGCAGTCGCTAAGGCGGTGACGTCACGAGGTAAGCTCCTTACTGGCCTCGGCTCCGTGATTCTCTTTGCCATAATGAATTGCCGCCGTATTGTCCGCCCGGCACATTACCCCGACTCAACAGATTGCTCCCATTCTGCAGGAAAAGATTATTGTGTTAGCGGCAATATCCGTTCAGGGTATTGACATAGTTTCTGGGAAGAGGCTAATTGAAAGGAAAGGGATGACTATAAAAAAATATCTAATTGATGACTTTCAATTTTTGCATTCTATTGCTGGGTAACATCTCGTATCTCAGTTGGAACCTTTTGAAAAGAATCCACAAATATTGAAGGTTTGTTCCTTTAGGACCTACAGATAATATTGTATCATCATGCATCAGCCTGTAACCATGTTTAAAGCATAATGAACCTAAATGATTTCTGATTTAGTAAACGGTCAGGAACAAAAAACTAGTGGCTTTGAACCCAACAGCCTGTAATCGTTGTTAATTAGTTGTAGATGTGGCCCTTTGATACACAAGCTCCATTGGCGATCACTCTGTATGGTAATGGATCCGCGCGAGGGGCATCTATTACCGGAGACAATGGAATGCCCCGAACAAATGGACCACGCTCCACAATACATTAATGCAACTGTAGGGGAAATGTAAGGGTAATTATTATTGGCCTTTGTAAAGTACCTGGCCTTTGTTCGGTAATGTGACCGGCGTTGACTGACTCAATAGTGCAGTGGGGTGCAGTGGCTAATGCGTCGCATTTTATGCACACACACACCTAGCAAAACTAAGCCGCATCGTTATATAAGTTTAGGTACCCCTTTAAAACAGACCGGTTACACGTTCAATAAATAAATAAAATGAACGATTTTGCATACTAATGAATAATAAATAATGTTTTTAGGCACACAAGCAGACGAGCAGATCACCTGATGGTAAGCGTTTGCCGCTGCCTTACCCACCCTGGACAATCACTCTCGTGATGACTTACATAGGTACGTTAGGTTCAATGTCTGGATGTTTCAAGTATTATAGTAATTTGTTATTCCTTTGTTGTCTGATATCTGTAACACAAGTTTTTAAGTTACTTAATACGGAATCAGATAAATGAATGAGATTTGTAAAAAAAAACAGTGAAGTAATAGACAAGTTCACACGAAACAACATTTTGAAACAGATCTTATTGCTTGCAATTATTGAATTTCTAGCCTTGGTAATATCGAAGTATTTCGTTAATACGTGAAGCGAGCTGCTCGTGTTAAGTCAAGTTGCAAACTGTTTAACGAAAAGAATATTGACACTTCAGCTTAAGCAGTTAACGGTGCAGAAGTAAACATTTAGCGCTTTAATTACGTGCGAAGGATTCGGCTGTTGTTTCTGGCCACAGTCTGGTTGCGTTTAAGCTCTTTATGAGATTGGATTCCACGAACTTTCTCTATTTCGTTTACGTTCGCTGTTTCGTTGCTTTTAATGCAGATTAAAGTGTTTGCGTTAATTTGGTAATGAGGATTTAAAAGTCTATGAACGTTTAATGCCGCATTGAAAATCATTACAAGACATAATTTTACTAAATGATATGTCAAATTATATTATGTACCCACAAATAGTTACAACATGGAAAATGACGTGAAAGAGTGTTTGCGAGTCCATATCGCCCCCACCACAGTACCCACGTACTGTGAGGGTATCTGGTAATCACAATGAAGTTACTGTCGTCTGACCTTCGCGACCCTTTAATCAGACTAACTCAATCATCTTTTCACTTTTTAGAAATTATTCGAACCGCGCAGGTTTCCTCACGAGAATTTCACGGTTTCGAACCTAAGACCTCTCATTTGGTAGGCGGATTCTTATCAACTAAGCTACCATCGTTCATTGAGTAATTTATCAACGCATGGATAAACATTGATTCAATCCGAGACATCGTGATCATTAATGAATTGGTAATTATGGAAAAATTTGACCCTGAAATATTTAATTTTGGAGTTTAAACCAAATAGATTTTACCCTATCCCATTAGTAAAATGTTTGTTAAATCATTTAGCCTTACTCTGAAATACAGTGCAAGTTACACTTAAATCAATTTGCTTGCAGCTGTTAACAGAATAAAGTGTCGGTTCAATCATTTTGCCTTACTCTCTAAGTGGGCATTTTGTATTAAGTGACATTTTTTTCGAAAATATTATCATTATAAGTGAAGAATGTAACCAGAATTGGGCCTTTTAAAACTAAACTGATTTGTAAAACTTGCAGGCAAAAATATCAAATAGTTTAGATTTTATGATTTTTTTTTCCGAAATCGAAAACTTTAAAACGCTCTCCTGTAAAGTTGCAAAATGTCGCTTAAAACAAATAGCCTTTCACCCCTCGATATGAGTTAAAAATAATAAGAAAATACTTCATTACCATAACGTTACAAAAAGTTTCTAGTGAATCGCATTTCATTTTAAAATATTTGCTTTCACAATCCAACCCCAATCATCCTACCTACACATCCAAACTTATTAAAAATGGTTAGATTTGAATAAAAATTGTATCGTGATCTATCGAACTACTATTCT